>JANZLQ010000092.1:19464773-19534036 GCA_026212715.1 Elanus axillaris | reverse complement strand
TTTTTATTTCCCCCCCCCCCCCCAGAAGGATTGGTGCCTGGTCCTATGAATTGTAAAACCATAGTTTAAATGTGAAATGCATCTATCATTGAATCTTTTATTCTGTATTAGTTCACAGAATATCAAACATATGTGAAGCTAAAACCTGTACATGATAAATGCATGGAGGTCATTGCTGATACTTTATTAAAGTCAGGAATATACTAATTAGCCGGCTGGGTATTTGGCAGTGTATTTGAAACCCACATTGTAGGGCTACTGAAAGAGTAATTTAAATTGGCAGATGGCAAAACTATTCTGTTGCCAGCTTGTTTGCTTGGTTGTTTACTCTAGTCTCTTTCAGATTTTAGAAACTAAGAATTCAGTCCTCCGAAATTTCTGAATTCAAAGAATTAGTGCTCCCAAGATTCAAGTTGGCAAGGAACTGCTCTAGGGCAGCAGTGTCAGGTAGATTGTATTTAAAACAAGAACCTTTTGTTCCTTTCATTTGCACAAAGAAGTTCAAAATGTCAAGTTTTTGTTTGGAATTCTAATAGAAACACAACTGGGAAAGTCAAAATCCTTCATGAAAAGGAATATTACCGAAGAAAACTGCAGTTTTATTTGCAAATTACTTTGTAACTATGTATTTTATGACATCTAAGCACTGAATGTTGTTATTTTGTGATGTGTTGTGATACAGAGCAAGCCCCGATGAAAACAGTAAACTGCAACAATGGAATTGTACAGCTTCATTTTTTCCAAAGTTTTAGTGCTGGTATTCACTGAAGTCTGAATTGGTGTTAAAAATGAGGACTTGTCTGAAGGTTATTTTTTTTAGTGTTCATTTCACTGGACAGCAAAGCAATTACTTCTTAAATTTATAAGTTATTTGCTACCATATTATAGCAGGATTAGACACATTTTGGCGCTTGAGCAACTTTCAACATACATTTTGCACATAAGAAGAAATAATGCCATTTGACTATGCTCTTTCATTTTCTACATATGGTTCAGCTCGCAATGGGTTGAGTTAAGAGACTGAGTTAAGGAGATGGCATTAACTTAAATCCAGTCATTCTCTAAGAAAGAATGAAGTGATGTTAAGTCATTTGGTTAATTATGTAGTTAAAGCCCATTTAAGGTGATACAGTCTTGGCAGCACCAAGACTGAATCATGCTGAATTATGCTGAAAGCAGTAAAGAAAAGGCCCAGATTCTGATCCTCTGAATCAGGCACGAAAACTGAATACAAAACGTGCTGGCAGTGAGTTCCACTTCCTCTGGGTAAATAAAGCATCATCTGAGTGTTTGAGGGCTGCAGTAGTCTGCATTTGGTCAAGCTCCTAATCGAGGGGCAGTTTCCATTTTGACAAGGACTGAAACAGAATCATACATTTGAAGAAATATTGTTAACAAGCTTCCTTTAGCTGCCGCATTTCAGCAGAAAGTAAGAGAAAGGTAATGTGGATTCTCTAGCTAGTTATGGCGTCAATAAGAGATGTAACTCAAAATTTCTCCCTTGTAGTTCAATTTCACTACACTTCTTTTTCTAAATCACCCTACAGCTGTATATTTTTTCTCCTGACGCATTTTCTGCTTCATGAAGAGCTTCACAGGTCTGTTAAGCAGATCTGAACTTTGCATAGCTGCATGAAATCTGAAATGCCTGAGTGAAAGAAATGGATTAAGCAGATAATCTCCTATCATACTTCAAACAATTGAAGCATAGGGGTTTAAAAAGAAATAATTTTATATGGAGAAATTAAAAAAAAAAAGAAAGGATATTTTCATGACCTACTGCCAATAAATAATAATTTTCTTTTGTTAAAAGAATTTCAGAGTACTTTAAAACAATAAAGGAATGTCTTTACCTGTAGGCTTGACCATTGGTACATTGCTTGTCCATAATGACAAGAATTTACAGTGCATCTAATTCAAATGAATGATACTAGTTCAGTTCTACTTCTTCTGTCCATTCTCCACCATTTGCTAGTATTATTTGTGAAAGAAAGAAATATGTCAGGACTTCGTGTCTTCTGCCACATGCTGGGTGTAATGTTGTAAAGGGGACATAAAAGGGAAAAGAAATCGTCTTTTGTATAAATACCGCTTTTGGCCTTTACAAGTTGTTCCAGATCAAATCTTTTCTTTGAGAATTATCCAAAGACAGACAGGAATAATAATCCTCTGAACTATAATAAGTATAATCATCAGAAATCAATCTTAAAAATAATTTCCACTATTAAATGTAGCGTAAATTGAAGAAAATGTGATTAAATCAAGCATGGGAAAGAAAGCCTGTAACATCTTTTTATGTGGAATTTAATTTAGTGTTAATTTGCTGGAAGCTTACAAAATAGAGCAACAGTAAACCACTAATGGAGGGAAAGGATCACTAATGAGAGAATGTGCAAATTTAGGAGAAAGTCAAAACAATGTCATTGCTGTTGAGGTAAATGACAAATTAGGTCCTGTATTCACATCCTGCACTCTAGGTTTCCTAGAGTATTTCATGGAGGGAGACAGAAAACATATGTGTTTCATCTTGCAGGTAAAGGCAGGTGTTTGAATTTTGCCTAGGTCCTATTTTACAATGTAATTGTTGTTTTGTACAAAATTGCTTTAATTGCAAATTCCATGGTATGCTTCAAGCTGGTAGCTACGTGACACTTTTTTTCCTTTGTTTACCACTTGCTGTTTCACTAGGTTTGCCATGAAAAGGTCCTCTTTCCAGTGTTACTTTGCTACTGGATATGTTGGGGCCTTTAAAGACCCATAGTTTATGCTGCTGAGGTTCTCCTGATTTTAAATAAATAATTCTGACTGTCCTGTGACCATATATGCAAGGGTAGATCTTCAAACTGATAAAAAGCTCATTTTGGTTTTCTCTTGAGAGACCTGCCATCTCTGATCATGCTTTTCTTGTCGTCCTTATATTTTTTAAGGAAAGTCAGGACAACATATGCAAAAGGGCAATGCATCTATTTCTAGCTTCTGCAAAAATAAATTGTATGACTGACTTGTAAAATGCTTACATAAGATTTTTACACTCACATCAATGGTCCTAATCCTTGCAAGTAGGAAAATAGCAATTTATTATGAAAATTGAGTTTGCATTCCTAAAAGCAGGATTTTATCCCTGATTTCTACCAGATAGGCTTCACACCAAACTGGCAATAGAGGAGGGAAGAAATTGGCAGGAGTGTCCAAAGTTATCCTTTAATGAGGTGAAAGGTAGGTGGACTGTCAGAGTAACAGTCTTTTAAAGAAACAGCAAAACTGTGGTTTCCTTTGGTTAAGAAGGATACGTGATTTCAGAGCTCATCAGCTGTCAGGGCTATGTTTTGGCAGTCAAAAGATAACACACATAACAATTCTTTATGTCTGGAATGATCTTTAAGTCTAATCTATAAAACCTCAGGAACTGGCAGGTTGCTGACTTTCATTGTAGTAGATTTTTTTTTTTCCGGAGTGGAGCACGTGTGTGTGGACATAGTTTGGCAGGCATATGCAAACATATATAGTCCTCTCTTCATAACTCACTTTTCTTGGGAAGGGACTGGTAGTCAGAAAACTAAAAAGTGGTCTGTTCAAACTGTAAATTACCTGTTACCACACTATGAACTGTGCTGTAGTGGGGCAAACTGTGCCCTAGATTACAGTATGAAATAACCTGAAATAATTGAAGATTACACAGAAGAGTGAAACAGTGCAAACTCTGGTTTTGTGTGTTTGTATTGCCTTCTGTCATGGGTTCTTTCTTTTGTATATAGATAAAAAAATCACATCAACATTGTGGAAGAACTTTTTAGCAACTGAAAACGCTAATAAGTTTTTGTACATGCATGTAAGCTGAACAAATGAAACTCTACCTTCCTGTTTGCTTCTGTTTATGGTAGTTTAGGCTCATAAATTCTTTAAGCCCATGCATGCAGGGAAATAAATAACATGTGTTCATGAGAAACTCTGTTTGAGAGAGTGGAGCTGAAATCAGTAGTTTACCTATGAAGGATGGACTGTTAAATCCAAACTGAATATATATGGTGAAATATATATAGTTTTTAATCAAAAGCAATATGTTTAGCCACTGCTTTTCCTTCAGTAGATCCTGGGAGTAAGCCCATGATTTTTCACACATTTACATCAGATTTTCCATGATCATGGTTCCTCCATTTTAAAATGCACATTAATGCTGAAATGATAGTTCACCAAAAGGCAGCCCCCCTCACAAACATAGGTATCATTTGCAATGAGCTGCTAAGAAACGGTTCTCATAGATGTACATTCCCGTCAAAATGTTTTTGTGAAAATATAAGTTAGTTTAGTGCCACAGGAGGTGGAAATACTTTAAATAGCAGTTCCAGGGCTATATATTCTGCATTAGGAAGTCTAGGAGAAATATTAATTTTGTATGTGCTATTATGCCTATTAGAATGACAGACATTTTGACTGTCACTGGAGCAGGGGGATCTGTCAAGACATCTGATCTCTGGTACCTCAGTGATCTCTGTTAATCACTTTTTTGCAGGCAGGTGTCATTCTTCAGTAGATAGTTGGAAAAAAGAATCAGTGATATGAAATTTATGTTTTAGAAAACTTCATAAATGTGCAGCCATCTAAGGTTATATTTAATTTTCAGTTTCATTCTTCAATTTGCTGATAGCCGTATCAGAGCTAATTCAGTGATGCTCAACTTCATTTAAACCTAGTGTCAGTATGATGACATTTCATCTAGGTCTCAAGAAGAGAAAAAGCTTGGCATCATTTGCATTTGACATCCTTACACTACAACACTTAAAATGCATGCATAACTATTATCACAGTCTATTGTAAAAATGCAGAAGGTAGCTAGCTGCCATTACATCTGTGTTAAAGTGACAGATGAGACACCATGCAGTGTCCCTTGGAAGCATAGGGGCAGAGTTGATCTTCAGCTAATATTATTTATACTTTTGAATTAATATAATCAGAAATGCAGCTAAGTTATGTTCTCTTGAATATTCCCTACTATCTCATAGTCTACTTTTATTTTTCCTGAGGTTTCCTGATAGCCATCATATAAACACATTCTCACGGTCTTTTTCAGCTCTTCATGTGCCAAGAAATGCTGCTGAATTTCAAAATCTTTATTCATAATGGGAGATGAATTGAACCTCCCCCTTGATTAACCTTCTGTTTTGAAATTCAGACCATTGCAATTCAGAAGCATCACTTAAATTTATTATCTGTTAATATTTAACCAAAACTAATTTCTTTTGGCTTTATTAAAGCTAATTAGTTTGCTTGAGGACTGAAGACCTCAGCATTTCTTGTTACAAATAAATACATCAGGAAAAAAAAAGCAATAATTGAAAATTACTTCAATATGAATAAAAAATATATGTTAATGAAATTCATAATAGACAGGTAGCAATACAGTTGACAGTATCTGGTCTCAAGTGTCTAAAGAGCTGGGAATTTCAGTGTAGTTTTCAAATGTTCTCCAAGGATTTGTTTTGCATAGAGAATTATAATTACCTTGCAAGAGATCCATTTCTTACTTCATGAATAGATTTTCATTCGTAGGTTTGTTCTTAATTGATGAGATGGGAGACTTCAGAAATTATGCTGATACTGTCTGTATATGGCTTAGGACGTTGCTATACAAAGAAGAAAAATGAGGCTTATTTTAATAAAATATATTTTCTCTATTTTTTTCAGTTGATGAATCATGAGGAAACATTTTGATAGTTTTAAAAAACACACAGCAAACAAATTTTATCTTTAATAAACGAAGATAATTTATTTCTGTTCATTGTTTTCCTCAGTTGCACTGATCATGCACAGCATGTGAGGATCAGAAACTGTGAAGCGAAAATAAGCTCAGGTGAAATGAAAGTGGAACTAAGCTACATCTTCCCAGAATTTAAACTGAATTCATTCTCTTTCAGGCTTTGGAATGGTATATATTACTGTAGTATTTTTTTTAAATGGGCTTGTCCCTTTGTATGTCTGTGAATGGAAGGAGAAGAAAATTGGTGAAGTAGGCAGTACACTGAGTTGGTCTTACTATTTACAGTTTTCATTGCAAGTCTTAACACATTAGGTTTTATATCTGTGATGGTGCCTTCCCCACCTTGCCACCAAACTTTGTGAAATCACAGTCTTATAAATTCCTGTTAAATCACTTCTGTTAATACCCTTGACAGTGATTCTTTAAGTGGTCCAAACCACTCATTTTTGTGACAATACCAAATCATATCCTTTATTAAACAAAGTAATGATTTCATTAATCTCTTTCACAAACTGGCCTTGTACTTGCTCAAAGCTTGAGATAAGCTTGGATACCAGCCTTTTGGTCCAGGCTGTACAGTCTTTGAATTATTTTAAAGCTCTTCAGTGGCTCAAACTACATCAGAGATATGTTCTCCATCAGTTATTTACAATTTTTAATTATTCTTTTAAAATTATGATCAATTAAACTTTGTTTGATCAGGTGGACAGTTTTGATACAATCTCCTGAAAAAAATGTCCTTTTGAGGTTTCTAGACCAAAGCTGAATAACAGCTGAATGAAGGTATTGTTCAGATGAAAAGCCATTCAAATACAGCTATGGAAAGTATTACCATTAAAAGCATCCTAATTTCTGTCACAAAAGAAAGCCCAGAAGCTAGTATTTGAACTATATTTGTTAGCATATACGAGTTGGCAGTATCTTTCAGTTAAGAGTGCTGGGAGATTAAAGTCATAATTCATTTAGAACTAAGTTTCTAAATGCATGAGATCAATTTTTTTACCTTGTTTTGGTGAGTAGAAATTTGAAATAGAGAAAATAAGATTCTTTGTGAGTAGTGTTTGTCAGTATTTCTTTTTTTTTCTGTCCTCAAAGCCTTTCCTGAAAACTTCCACAAAGCTTTAAATTTGTAGCTGCCACAACAATTGATTTTTATGAACCGAAAAAATTAAATACAATAAGACCTAAAGCTAAATATTATTAGCATTGGAATAGTTTTTGGTTTGATCCTTAATTCACATGAGAATTTTCAACACTTAATATTGTAAATTGGAATACTATATTCCAGTAGTAGTAGTAATCCTTTACATTGTCCCACCATTTTCAGAGATTTCCTTGAGTAGGGTTGTTTTCACTGTCCAGAGTTTAAATTTTTTTTTACTTCCTCCTTATATATCATTTGAGTCAGGATATATTTTCAGTCAGTTCACAAATCAGAAATATTTTCCATCGTTATTCCTCCCCTTTCCATTTCTCCCCTTAACTAAGATTATTTGCTAATCAACTGGTATCTTATACAGAAGATGAATTCTGTGCTGATTAGACTCTTCCTGGTTGGTTGCCCTAATGGTCTTCAGACTTAGGAGCTGTTTTCAGGTTACTTATATTTTAAATATAAAACTTTGATTAAATATCAGCAGATGTACAAATCACAACAACAAAGGTTGTGTATGTTTTTAAAGAGGACATAAAATAATGTGAATTCTATATGAAGTGACAGTGAGAAAGATTTTAAAAGCTATATTCAGGATAATGAGTAATGCATATTCATATTATAAAGGTTTTATGGGCAAAGAGAAATTGAATTTCCTAGTGCTCAGATTGTTTTGAAGGACAGAAGGCAAAATCCTTTTGCAGTCTCTGTAACTATTTTACACACCTCGTTTAATAAATGAGCAAGTAGCAAAACTGTAAACTCTATGCTTCCTAATGTGTCAAGGTTTTATCTTGGAAACAACTATGAATAAACTTTGGTTATGTAAATGAATACAAATTTCTTAAGTCCCAGAATGTTCTGGTCTAGTCCTGGGATATAGTGATAGCAAGCTGGATACGGAAACTGAGTGAAGGCTTACAGAACCTTTCTGTTCAGCCTCAAGCAGTTAATGACTGACTTTTAAAGAATAAACCAAAATGTAAATATTTACTGATGTTACAGATCACAGAAAGCTTCCCTTTCTCAGGTACTTAGGGAAGCAAGAAGCTGAGCATGGCTTGCCAGCCTTCCTTGTATAAATAATATTAATCATACCTTCCCAAATTACCCTTTTTAATGTGCTTTTGCCTCATGTCATCTCATGGCTGAGAGGTGTCAGGCGCAAGAAGGCCCTCCCCTTGCACAGCCCCCAGGGGAGTGATGTTCTCTTTCCAGACAGTGACTAAAAGGTCAGCTTCAGCTAGTAAAGAAGACTAATTTTAATTTGACTATGATGTGGTAAAGCTTGAAGGAGCAGAATGAAACTCTGATTCTCTCTATTTGCCTGCGTCATTAAGAAGGGAAGATGGATGCAATTCCATATATACAGGACTGCTTCCTGAGTAAGTGGGGGTGAAATACATTTCGTTGCTACCACATGTAACTCTAAGTAAGGAAATAATTAATGGTTTAAGACTGGGAGTAAATATACATCTAATTAGTCATTTTGAAGCAAATTTAAGATTAACTGGCGTTGCCAAATAATACATTTGCTAAGACTTGGAAATAGCAATGAAACAAGTCTGATTGCAACTTCAGTGCAGCTTTCTAGCTGATGACTTTCTACCCTGTTGAAAGCAGTCAGGACTCTGGATTTGTGTCAGAGTTTAATAAAGGGTAAAATACCAGGGGGTTCAGATAAGTTGCTTGAATATTCCACAGCTCTTAAGCAGTTAGGTCCTTGCCTGAATTGGGGTCTTGATGATTTAGTTTTCTTTTGATTTTATACTAAGCAGTATAGTATATAAATATCTTCCTGGCAGCAATAATTAGATTTCGGAAAGAGAAGATAAAGAAAAGTAACATGGCAAATGCATTGTTTAGATTTTGTGTTGTTTCTTACAATATGTTAACATGAAGTATTCTATGTTCTGCTGTCCTCAGAAATGCCTGGAAAATTGTCCTTGCAGACTACAGAGATGTAGAGCAGATTTACGACAGCAAAATAAGAACGTGTGGTAGTTCTTAAAAGCTTAAAGACTTGTATGTTTGTGTAGAGTGTGATACCCAGAAGGGTTTTTGTGTTCGTACCCATCTCTGACTCTGCTTTCATATCGCTGTTCAGTGCCAGTCAAATCATCTCAGACCACATTTCCAAAGTGTTCTTTGCTAGTGACTGCCCCAGTTTTTCAGGGATGTCTACAACTCGTGGAGGAATTCAAAATTAGCAACATTTTTAGTCTTAACTACTGAGTTTCTTTTTGTGAAAAACAGGTATCATGCTATTTCTCCCAGGTTTACTGTACAAACTACTGACATCCTCAGCACATATGGTATCAATATATAGAAGTATTATTCTCGTGTAGATAATGCTCTCATCGTCTTCATTTAGACTCTGTCAGATAACCTTTCCTAATATTTTTGTAACTCCAAGCTGCAGTGTCTTCAGGCAGCCACTGTCTAAAAGCTCAAGCTGCAGTGTCTTCAGGCAGCCACTCTTTAAAAGCTAAAAGCTCTTTTCCTTTTCCCATATGCAGAGGATTTCTTGCCTCCAAAATTACATATTAATTAGACTTGATTCTAGCCTCTATTTTGTCTTATGCTTTAAAAAATAAAACAAAATATATCTAGGTAGGGACTATCTTCTAATTAGGTAGTGCCTAATAGGAAGTTTGGTACATTACTGATGTTCAAGGTTAAACTAAAGCTCAAGTAATAAAATAATGACATAATATTGGAAAAAATCATCATTTTTTGTGAATTCTAGTATTTGCTAGTTATTGTATTTCTCTTTGATGTCATTGTGACAGGACTTCAGATAATAGTGAGTAGAAGAATAAGAAACAGCATTGTTTTATTTAGGCGAGAGAGTCATCTTCTCTTTTTTTGGCACTTGGGAAGGATGAATGCACAGTGCAGTCATTGCTTGCCCAAGGACTGTGAGTAATGAATAGATTTCAAATTCTGACTGGCAGGCTGTTTAAACTCATTGGTTTGTGATGTATTTTTCCTGAGAATACTTTAAAAAATAGTATAAGTTTTCACACCTGTAAATACACACATAGTAAAAATATTAAACTTTCTTAAAGTTGTTACATTTTGCTAAATGGCTGGAGAAAATGATATCTAATATGAAAATTATGTATTATATAAGAAATCACATAAAGTTCCATTTTTTTCTAGTTTTCAGATTGTGTTGAAAATGGTTTGAAAATACTTCTGATTAATAGAATATGATACATGATGATTTCCCAGTGTTTGAGAGCCCTGCAGATGAAAAGGCAACTTTATGACTTAGTTGCACGTTTTTCTCTCTAAGGAAAGAATGCAAAGCATTGTTCTTATCTCTGTAAATGGGAATTAAGCGCTTTGAGGTGAGCACTTCTAGGTAGTTAAGGAAGATCTGGTTGGATCATAGAAGAACCCACATGCAGTTTTGTACGGCTTTTCTTAAAAAAATCATGCAGGGAAAGCAGTGGCCCATAATACTTTGTTTCGGTTAACTCATAAATTTGGTTACTGTTTACATACACACCATCTTAGCTTAACAGAAAATGAAAATTTGATTGTACAGTCATACTTGAAGGCTATAATATTATCTGTTCTGAAAACAGAACTTTTGGAGCATGAAGAGCTGGTTTTGAATGATGCTTCTGGCACCTAACCCTTAAAATTATTCAGCATATTTTTCTCATATCTGTCTTGAAATGAAAAATTATCTTCGCTTCTCAAGTCACTTACAATTTTTAAAAACTATGCTAAACTTTGCATAGAGATTACCAAAATTATGCAACATATCAATATAAATTTCTGCCCAATAAAATTACTCTGAGACAATTGAACAATACTAATGTCACCAGAGTTCACACGGGGTTTTTTAACATTTGCCCTTCTAAATGTGTTGCTTAAAAATACACCAATCTATGAAAAAACATTTAGCTTGTTGAGCTTTAGTTGATGTTATGCTTAGCTTCCGTACATTTCATCCTTTTTTAGTGCCACAGGACTGAGTTTTTCACCTGCTGGGGCATGACGTTACCATGACAACAGTTGATCTTGTTTGCTATTCTCTCCTCTTTGTGCATAACAAAAAGGAAAGCTTTCTGAGAAATATTTGTGAAAGCTGATCTAACTAATTGCATTTTAATTATCAGTGAAATATAACAAGAAATGCTTTGCTCTATTTTAGTAATAAGAAGAAATCTCTATTGTAAGAAGCAGCACAATGAACTTGACAATTTAATCAAAGTTGACAAGATCTCTTCATGAGCTATTCCTATATAAAAGCGTCTGCAACTGGTGTGTTAGCAGAATACTAACGTACATGGTCTTTAGAAGATCCTATAAGGTATTCTACTGAGAGATCTCCAAGTTCACATTGCCGTTCACCAGTCTCCTGTCTGTGTTTTGTTGATCAGCAAATGGAAACCTTAATGCCTTAGTAGATAGTTGAATAGATGTTTTCTGTTGCAGGCTTACCCCTAATGAGCTCCAGTCGTGATCAGAACAACTTTGTTCATGTTTTTTAGCTGATGTTTAGCTTTATTCTGTTTGTTCTGCCACTAGTGAAATTGAAGTGGAAAATGTGGATAGCAAGTTCCTTATGAATTATCACAAAGTACAAGTGGAAATTCATGCATGTGCAGAAACCATTAAAACCTCACTATGCATTTTAATTAGTTTAAAATAGTTGGTGACATTTGATTTGACCTACAAAAATAAATCGGATCTTTGGCACATCCACTGGACTCAAGGCAAAAGAATGATTTATTACCAATTTGAGATGTGAAACAAAAAATACGTACTATGATGGTAAAATAAAAAGAAAATAATTTTTCAGTGGGCAGTAGGGAACATCCTCTTCAGACCATGCCAGCTTGATACCAGCATTCAAATGGGGTTAATGTTTAAGCCACACTGTGTTTTCTTTGTGCCTTTATACAAGACCAGGGACCGTGTTCATTCCTTTCTCCCTTAGCAGTGGATACTTTTTCTTTCCCTTGCCTGTAAGTTGTCACTGAAGGAACTAGAACTGTGGCATGGTAAATGAGAATTAGACCCTCTGTCTCTCAGCTACACAGATTAATTTATTGTGTTGAGAAGTGAGTGTAAAAATAACTGAAAGAAATACCCCTCGATAAATACTGATTTTTGCTTCAGCCCACAAATCAAATTGATTAACTTTCTAATACTGTCCAAGGGAAAACACTGCTGTAATATTAAGTTTAAGATTAATTCACTACTAAATTCTGCAGAAATGTATTTTTATTGTATCTTAGGCTATGTTTATGTTCCCAGCAGCTGGATGTTATTTGAAAGGTGGAACTCAAGTGTGCTTGTTTTTTAAAGGAAATACTACGTAGTAGCTTGGCTGACTTGAGGTGAGGCTGTATCTTCAGGAGGGTAGCCTGAACAAAAGCTAAAGCACATTGTGCCTAAATGAGGAACAGCTGTGTTGTCAGTGGTAGAATTACTTTGGTATGAAGCTTGTATTAAAACTTATGCCTATCAAAATAGTTTTTGTATGGTCACTGATGAAAGCATTATCAATATTGCATCATTTTAATTATTGGAACAGCCTTAGACTGACACTATTACAGTGTTAACATGCATAAATAAGACATTATTGATGAGAGTTGACCTGTCCCTTACCCCTTATTTTTCTTTGAAGTTGATAGGTCTAAAATTGAATCGATTCTTCAGTTGTCAGCTCTACATTTGTATACTACTTTTCCACAACAAGATTATATATGATTTTGTCATAAAGGAACTAAGCAGCAACCCAATATTGACACTTCATTGCAAATGCTGAGAAGGTTTTAAAAGACGATACTGAAAACATAAATTACACAATTGCTTTCTTTGCTTGTTGGGATAGTGTTAGATACTTTCTGCAGAAGTTAACAAGAAAAAAAGTAATGCCACCTACTGCCAGTTAGAGGCTTCATTCCATCTGTGTTGTAAACTGGAAGTGTGCAAAGACATTTGATCTTTTGCTTTTGAGTATAGAGTCTAGCTGACGCATTCTTCGTACCTCATGGAGGAAGCAAGGCATCATAAAGTACAAACATAATAGCAAATTCAAAATAACATTATCGTGGGGAATGTCTGCTTTTTTACTGTCTTCATGATTACTTCCTTCAGCCGTGGTAGGTATAAAGTTCAAAAGTAATGTCTTGAAGAGAACTTGCATATTTGGTAATTCATTATAAACAGCTGCAGCTAGAATGTCTGCTGTGTTATTTATTCACGAGTATGGACACTACAATAAAACCATTGCACTTAGATATATCTCAAGTTACCCATTTTCATTATTAAAAGAGATGAGAGGGTCTTGCTATGTTCCATAGGTGAAGAAAATAAGATGAAGAGTGTGATGAACAATTTTCAGTGATGGCCGTAGTCTGAGCAGCAGCAAATCATATATGGTTACATGTGATTCTAAAATAGGGGAATCTTCCAGAAGTTCGGGTAAATCTGATATTGATCTGTCCTTTTCCTTTCTGGTCCTGCACAACATGGCAGTGAGTACTTTATCATATAAATCCGTGTTCTTATGGGAGTGATGGATTTGAGGGGGTAGAAAAGATTGTGTGGACAAGTTATGAGAAACAGCTGTGTGAAAAGCTAATACTCCAAAAGACAAGACAAAAAGAGTGTGAATGAAATGAGTTGGTAGTGCAAAGCTTGTTATCTTAAGTCTTATTGAAGTGAAAAATAATACCATGCATTGTTTGTCCTCCATAACATCTGGTCACGGAAGTGCCAAGACACTGATGATTTCCAAGTCCAATAAATTGCTACAGTTCCTGTGTTCCTTATTTAGTAGTGTTTTTTTTTAAGAAGTGCTATTTTTATATAGTGTTTCTTATGCTAAATTCAGCCTACTGATTAGAAGGCTAAAGCTGCATTTATGTTCTTTTGTTAGGAACTTTTCCATGCAAATTATACTTTGTTCTATTTAAAATGAAGGAAATCGAATTGTGAAGTGATTTTATTTAAAATGCAAGCATTTCTGAGCAGATTTTCCTTTATCTTAAGAGTGGTAGTGCAACATAACGTATGCCTGTTAATATTCTCTGTAGAAATTCTCTAGTTTTTAAAGGTTAACATCATAAAACGTCCAACTACTTTCCTGTACTACTTGGTAATACGTACTTCATCATGCTAATTGAGAGGAAGAATCAAATGGAAATAGTAAAACACCTCAAAAAAAAAAAAAGAGTCCTTAGCTGATTATTTTTCATTGCATTTAATAGTTTTCCACTAACTTACAGTATGTATTCGGCATCTTTCAGTGCTTTCTTTGATCCCCCTCTTATCTTACTGGTATGCATCCAAAGCTGTCACAAATAATGGAAGTGGTGTCAGAACATTAACTAACAGTAACAGACAGCAGGATCTCTTGTGAAAGCCACTTTTCCCTGCTTGCTTCTGGTTCTACTTTACTCAGTGCTATATTTTATAGTGGCTAGAATTATGCAGGATGGCCTATATTTTTCTTGCATCATCCATATGTTAATTACAAAGAGAAAATCAGAAAGGGTTTAATGGCAGATTGTTGTACAGGCTGTGCCTTTTAGTCTAGCTCTGTTAGCTTGTCCATGTTGAGGTTCTTAAACAGTTCTACTATGTACTATTCAGGATGAGTCAGCTTTGCCTTTAAAATTTAGCTCTTACAAGAAGAAAAAATATGAATTGGTGGTGATGAACCTGACCTTAGAAGTGAGTCATTTACAGGGCAAAAATATATGAGAAAAGATCAGAAGATTCTTCATTTTTCCTTTTTAAGTACCTGTAGACTAGAGGTTTTCACTTTTCTCTTGGATTAATTCTATTCATGTATTATCAAAATAGAGAACTATCACCGGGGATTATAATCAGCATGTTCTAATACAGTCATTGCAGGTTACTGGCAGAAATAAGTCTTAAAGAAAAAGAGCTACAAATAAATGAATAGTGTATAACATTTTTTTTAAACAAAAATAATTGATGGGTGAGCAAACTAGCACACAGGGCAACAGATGCCTTTCTCCAGGCAATGTAGAACCTTGTTACCCAGACAGCGGTGTCAGATTGTATTAAATCTACAGAAGTCATCCTCCTACCATGAATTTTTATAGTCAGTCTTCATATCTGTAGGAGAATTTTTACTTTTCTCTGTTACAAACACACATTTTTGCCTTCATTTCTGCACTTTAAATGATGCAACTTATATATAAGGTAACACAATTTATTTGTAGAGTCTATTTTTATTTTTCATGGATGTTTCTTTATTAATCATCTCATGTTTTGTGAAGTATGTACTGGTATGTGAGCCTTTAAATCCATGTAGTACTCTGGGCATCCCTTAAAAAATAGCACACTGCAGGACTGCTTGTGTTTGTATACATTTGGGAGGGCTGTCAATTATCTGATTCAGTTTATTTTGCAGATTCTGAAAAGATCATCCTTAGTGTTGTTCTCTTAAATCAAAATGCCTGTCTGAGCTGAGAATGCCTGAAACATTCCTTATATCCAGCAGGAAATAATCTTGCTGTTTGGAATTTTGATTGACATGCTACAGACATTTCAGATTCTTTTTGCAAATTATGCCACTTATGGTCCTGACATGAACACAGCATGACTGACATACAACCATATATGTAATATATGTAAGTATGGTTTATGATTTTTTGTATTTGACTTGGTAAAAAATCTTAAGCAGGAGCAGTCTAAGCTCTGTGCAGCTTCTGCCTACATACCTTAGAAAAAGTTTGGGTTTGGTTTGTTCTGTAGCTAGTTGATGCTAATCTGTGACAATCCTCTCAATTTTGGGGCGGTAGGGGAAGGTGAAATAGTTCTACATACTGCTTCTATTGTTTCTTTCCTTATCATTAATTTTACACATTCATTTTTCTGTAAAATTTTTGGATGCATGCTAGACTAGTAATTAAATTGCTTCAGGCCCTTGATTTTGTTAAATGAGTATTGTGTAGCAACATCATTAAAAAGGGGGTGACGGTCTGTTCAACTAATAATTGAAACCCAATGTCAAGACTCTGGAGACTGGTGAGAAGCTTTTTCTGAATTATAAAACACTGCTTCCTTTTCACTTGCACGTTAGTCTGCTAACGTTTAGTCAGCATTTGCCTTTATACTGTGTCTTGGACTAACTGGCTTGATGAGTTCTTAATCTTAGCTCTACTTGTCTTTATTAACAGCTGCAGTGGATGGATTTGCGTAGGTTAGATGGTAGACCTCCTTTGACTATAAAACATTGCTTCTTAGGCACAATTAAATCATCGGAATTGTTACAAACAGTGAATAAATGAAGAATAGGGGAGAGGGCAGCACGGGAAAAAAAGGACAAAACTCTCATTACATTTGTAAAAAGAAGTCAAAAACTATTTGTATAAAAGGATGAGGGAAGAGGGCATAGTAATGCTTTCCACAGGTGGTTTTTTTTTTGGACTGGTACTTGTTAATTTTCAAGAAGTTTAAAAATATCAGTCATGTCAAGCTCCAAAATGAATTGCAAAATCACACACTCCTCTTAGGTCCAAGCACTAACAGAGTGGTGTCTCTTTGCATGTTCCCTTAAGAATTTGGTGGAATTATTAAATTGATAGTGGGGAAGTCTGTAGTGGAGAATCCCTAGCATTCACAGGCAAGCTGGATGCAAGGAACACATATCCAGCCTATTGCCAGTAAGTCTGTCATTTGTGATGGCTGCCCTATGTATTTGCTGACCTCTTCTTTCTGTTGACTTGGAAGTTCTGTTTGGAATTGGCAGTTGTAAGAGCTGAAGTGAGAATTGTTGCCCTGTTGTTAATGCATTCAGTGATAGCTGCCAACTACAGAGGATAATGGAAAAACACTCTATTTCAGTATAGTGTCTTAAGGAAGTATGGCCTTCATGAGTGAGAAGCTGGGATTTTCAAAAGGTATCTGCCTCCCTTAAAATGTGAGCTCTTTCAGGATCCAACCATAAAATCCTAATGAAGAAATCTTACAACATAGTAAAATGATAATCAAATGTGTTGGATTGCCCCCCAAATGACAAACACCTAAACCATTACAGCTGAATCTACCAGAATTCTTCTGTCAGACCTTCTGTGCTAAGGGTTCATTATTTCTGAGAGATGACTCAAGTCAGCAGATTGAAACTAATATTGTGGGAATTTCTGAGTTGACAGTAATTATGACTTGGATCATTTCCAGAAAACATAGCCTAATAAAGAAACTTGGTTAAAATTTACAAGACTTTGGTTCATTTTCTGTCTTTTAGCACGTTATTGCTTTAAGACCTTTGACAAGTTATTTATTCTTTGCTCCTTAATGTTTTTTCTGAGAACAAGCAATCTAAATATTATAAGTGCAGATGTATTTATGTCACTTCTGAACACACCCAATAATATATACAAATACATTCTATCCCTATTGCAAATACTGCAAGTGGAAATTTTTGCAGCTGGGTTTTAGTTGCTGGGTCTCCATCCGTGTATTTTTTAGGCTAGAAGTGTGCCAGTAATTCCTGGTACTGTTTCAGGTGATTCTTGATCTTTATGGATTTAGTTGGGGTGGGGAACATAGCTGGGCTTTATCCTGGCAAATGTGAAAGAATACTGAGAGAAATTGCCGCTATGGCAAACAGAGATATAAGTGAAAAGAAATAGGCTTATAACGAAGGACCAATGAAACTGGGATAATTACTGCCCTACTTCTATTCGTCCTTGCAAATAACATGATAAAATGTATTTTCTTCAGGTAGGACTAACAGTCAGCCCAGTTGCTGTGTCCTCTCTCATAAACCGCTTCCATTCTGGAGAATTTAAGTACAGTGTGAAAGATACTGGCCTAGATTGCCATCAATTACTACTCCTGTCCCTTCCTTGCCCCCCTCATTTCTGCTTGAATTCCTTTTAATAACATTACTAAAACCTGGTAACTCATTGTCACTTGTTCCCTATTAAAGTCAGCTAAGCAATATTGATTTGTAACAAACGCAAATTGATCCATTGAAGTCAATGTCAAAGCTGGCTTGACAGAAGTCTGCAGTTGTAAGGCTTTCAGAGCAGGTAGCGTAGCTTATTTTCACCTTGTAAAGTGTAGAATAGACACACAATGCTTTACAAGTGACTTTCAGCAATTAATAGGACACAATGGTTTATTTGCATATCCAAGGAACTGTTCTGTGCAGTTTGTTGATCTTATAAAAATATTTACTGATTTAGTTCACACTTTTGAAAATGCAATGTGAGCTAAGAAATTCTTCTCATTTTGGCCCTCAGAACTGTCTAGCATCTCAGAGTCTGACTGCCACTTTTAATTGCACCCTGAACAACAGATTTAACAGACTTGAGAAATTATAATTGCTGAGCTCCTTATGTGTGAGATGATAGGTTTATCTGCAGTCAGGAGTCTGTGAATATTCTGCAGTTTGTTGTCTTAGTTTAGTTCAGTGCAGTAGCACTTAATGCTTAGTCAAGAGGACGGCTTCCAACAGGAGATGTTCTGATATTGTATGACAATGGTGCTGTAACATGTCATTACTTAAGCTGGACTCGTTTTCACTGTCCTTTGTTTATGTTTAAATTTAACTATCAGACTGGCATTCCAGGTGCGGGCAGAAATGCAGTATCTTCTGCAGAATTAATTGATATGTTACAATCACTATTACTCAGAATGGCCTTTTCTGGGTGAAATGTTTTATAAAACTGACATTTTAATCTCATTTTCTATAGAAAAGAATTATTCATGTAATCATACTATCTGTTTAGCTGGCCCTATAAATTTTGAAACCAGTGGTTAATTTCAATCAGATTTGGATGTCACACCTTCTTTATATATTAGTCAAAAATATATTATGCAGAAATCTGTAAGTGTCACTTGTTCTGATGCTCAGGTAATGAAGCTTAGAAAACAATTTCGATAAACATTTTAACAACTTTTGTTCATTGAAAATGCTAGTTTTCTATTCAAAACATTGATCTTGTGTGGAGAAAGTATTGAAATTGATTTATGAAAGGTATGCTTAAAATAGGAAGTTTTTTGGTTCAAGTAGTATGAAAAACATAAATAGCAGAATCTTTAAATTCTTTTTTTAGGGCTTACATTGGTAAATCAAAAATTGGCAATTTAATTCTGTTTCCTATTGAGAATTTTAAAGAGAAATTGTGATAAATCATTACTTGAACAGTTTTTCTTAAGATATCCGCAGAATCAGTAAAGAAATCTGCTGAAAGTGTAGATTTTAATGGTGCAAAATCATAAATTATTTCAAATCACTCAAAAGTGGGCCCAGTTTTGCATACCTTAGTACAGTTTTTGGCAAAGATAACCAAATTTTTCAGAAGATAATGTATAATGCACACTGTAGGATGGAAAGATTACAGCTTGCCCAGCATAACTGATTGCAGCTTTCATAAGGAATCGAATTTAAGATTTAATCTGAGACAACTAGCTTTGTGAACTGGTGTAAAAAAGAAATTTTCAGAAATTTCAGAAGATGTTGTTGGTTTTCTTGAGCTGCATGTATTTTGATTTGTGTGACCTGACAAAGCATTTCTGCCCCTCTGGTTTGACCTTTGACTGTATATTTGAGTTTTATTTACTTTTCCTTTTTTCCTCTTTATAGTGCTGTCTAAATAAATAAAAAAAATATTCCTGAGGCTGTAGTTAATATCTTGATCTTTAGGCATCAGTTACTTACCTTTTGACTTCCATCTGCATTTCTGATTTGCCTGCCACTGTAATACGTAGATGCTCTCCCCTAGATTCTAAAAATGTTTGTATTAGAATGTGTATATATACATAAATTATAAATAGATATACTTTCTAAGTAAAGTGAAATATGTGAATTAAAAAATATGTGCATGAGCATACATTCCAGTTGTTGGCTTTTGCCCTCAAAATGCCTTCTAAAGACCTGTTTGATAGCATTACTTTTATTCTAGGAGCCAAGTCTCTTTCTCTTCCCAGTTTTAAGTGAGGCAGCCAGGTTTGAGCTCTTTGTTACATCCATAGGGAAATTTTTTTATTATTTTTATAGGCACCAGGCCTGTGAAGTCAGGTCATTTCTCTTTGCTTGCACATCTTTAATCAGATCATCTACAGAAAACATTTGGGTTTATGATAAAGCCAACTGTAATTGCAAGCTAATCTGCTGCTTCTGCACCTTCAGTGCCTTTGGCTCTCTTCCTGATATTACTCTTATTAGTTTGTTAATACCAAATAATGCAAAAACATTGCTTCCTTAAGCACTTAATAGGATGTGATGTAATGTAATGGATATAAATAGTCTATAACACTCTTTACTTGTGTTTTAGGAAAATGAACTGAAGGATGCCGTGCAAGAAAAGAATCGCCTGAGCCTTCAGTATGCAAGTGTGTCCCACAGAGCACTGCAATATGACCAGGTAACATCATGAGCACAGATTTCTTACATTCTTTTGTTACAGAAATCAGGCTGCAGAGTGAATAAAAGTGGATAGTATAGTCATTTTTTCTCATGTGCTTGTTTCTAGTTGAGAACATAAAATATTCTAATTAAAAATAAACTACAAAAATCTATTCTATAAACAAATGTTTTCAAGTGAAAATTTAAGGCACACTGATAGACTTTAGAGAGGTACACCATTCCTCTGATGCGTATTTTCTTTATATTGTAAATTGGTTTTAGGCTTTGGTAAAAAGACTTTTTCAGTGATTTTGATGAGACTTGATTGAAAAATTCTTTTTCTGAAAGACACTGATAGAAGTATTTGCTATCTAGTAGGGTTTTTTCTTACCCTTCTGTATTTTTATTTTGCATTTTTAAATTTGCTAATAAAATTATGAAAAACTCTTGTCCAGCAGCAAATATCCAAATTTGCTGTTGTTACTTTCTCTGTAGCATGGTACATGGCATAGTCTCAGCTATTCCAGGTCCTGATAGAAAAACTATTTTAATAGTGTTTCTCTTCAGTTCTTTTTTGTGCCTGTTATGGGACAAAAAGTATCTTTATAACTACAGTGTGATTTTATCTATGGCAAATAATGCATGGCATGACAAACATGGGAGGAGAGGCTGATGTGCCCTACCTCACCACATATGTGTTCAGTGGAAGAAACACCATGAACCAGCCACTTTGCAGGGCTACATTTAGCTAAAAATAAAACTCCAATCTGGGATTTCTACAGGGCTTAAGTGAGTTGCTCGGCAACCTCATTCATATGAGAAGAGCTGTAACTCACATAGGCTCTGATGAAAGCCCATCCTCAAAGCTTGCAAAACAGTGTAGCCACATGCTTTGATATCTCTGATGTGCATGTGTCACAGAATAGCCCACTGCTGAATTTGCAAGCCAAAGGAGGTCTGATTAAGTCCCTGAGACAATGCAAATCACTAAAATTCAGAGATGGCTATGCATGTACTCTACATTTTGTGTGTAGCACCGGTATTAAAGCAGAACTGAAATTTCCTGTTGCTGAGGAATTTAAATTGGTTTTATATAAAAAAACAGTGCAATAGTACTTTATGATTGGAGGAAGCTATGTGTATCATAGCATCACTTAATTTTATTCATCCATCTGCCTAGAATTTCTCCCTTTCCTAATGTTATTCTCTTCTCTTTATTGTTGTTTACATATTGTCTTTACTCTTTACTTCATGAGGCATAGAAAGTCTTACTTAGGCAGTTTTATATTCTAGCTGACACAGGAATAGCATGCAACATTAATGCAGTGAAGACTCAATACGTTGGTGACACTAAAAATGTTAGCCTTCTTACAATCAGAAAGTGAAGAACAATGCGGTTAATAATGCTTTATTATAGGTAATGTTTGTTTCTTACTATAGTGAAGAGCTTGAGGTACATTGAAAAACCTAGTAAAAGCAATTTAAAAGGTAAAAGTAAAATGTCAACCTTTGACACATTAGCCACTAAATTTGTAATAAAATTACCTTTTATTATTGTAATGTCAGAATTTGTCATACTATGTGTGTGTTTCTTCAAATATATTAAATAAAAATATATTAAATACTGTGAAAGGCACAATGCAACAATTCTGGTTGCCTGCACTACTAATTTAATATCACAGCCTCAGTAGGATCAAAAACTTGTTTAAAATGTACCCTCCCACTTTTAACAATTTTAAGAATATGCAATCTTTGCAGTATACCCTGAATGTTAACAAACCTTGTGCTCCTTTTTGCATAACAGGTCTTCTGAGAGAATTACTTGGGTTTCTCTGGGGCTTTGGGGGGGGATGTTTTTGGGTTTTTGTTTGTTGTTTTTTACCACACACAATGAGGTTGAGGATAGACTGTGCAGTTTACATTGCATTTTACTATTCAGAAAGTGTGAAATGATACAACTTTGAATGTGGAGGTTGGAGCAGAATTCAAACAGAGTTAGGACTCAGCCCTGAAGGGGAAAACCTGCCTAAAATAATTTATTCTTTTTCACCCTTGAGAGCTGGCCTGAAAAACAGGCCAACTTTATCCAAGCAAATGGGGCTGGAGGAGTGTTTATGCATTCTGTTACGTAGCATAGATAAAACTACTGGTGATTTTTGCACAAGGTAGTTGCTGAAATGTGTCTCTAGAAAGGAGTAGCTAGGAGGCTGGCTACCTTTAAATCCACAAAATAAAGCTAAAATTATACATAACTTACAGGATTTAGTTTTGGTATTCTGCATAAGAGAAACAAAGTGGCATTCCTGGAGTGGAGTACTTGAAAAGATTTTGTGTCCTTAGGAGTGCTATGGCTCAGGGTTCTGACTTGTTTTCCTGCTCATCTGAATGTATATGTGCTAGTGTTTTTATGTAAAAATAGAACAGGTATTATACATTCAGTATTTATTTTCACAATACCGGATCTCATATCATTTTTGTGGTAGTTTCTGATTAATGTTTTCTGAACAATGCCAGTTGTTTGAGAAATTGGCAGGTCTCTGAAACCTAGCATTAAGGCAAATGGTGGGTTATAAGGCTGGTGGAGCTTTTCACCAATGAAATAAAATGCTGGTTCATTTTGGTGTGCTGGTTTTCAGTATTTAGTTTCTGTATAAGTGTTCAGGAAGTAGAAGACACTTCAGCAGTACTCTGGCCTTCTTCGTAACTGACTCAAATGAGAGCACATTTAGTAAGTGTGAAGGTATGGGATGAAAAATAAATTGGTTGATGCATTGGACAGAGAAACATCACAGATCAAAATGTTCCCTGTTTCTGTCATGAAATTAGAGCTGTTTATGACAGCACTCTATTTAGGTCAACTGTTTTTGCCACTGGGAACATTGATGTTTTGATGTGTTCTGTGTGTAATTCAAGTTCATGTATATCCCATATGTTCTTAAACAGCCTGCTTGGAGAGAGCATTAAATTCATAGTTAAGAACAAATGTTGCCAAAAAAAAAAAAGGCATATGATAGACTTGTCAAGTTTTATGCTCCTTTATGGGTTATATAAATGTGTATATCACAGCATTCTATGTGATACACAATCTTCAGAGGAGAAAGTCCTGGCAAGAATGCCCTGTAGAAATATTAAAAGTTATTAGTGTTGCTGGAAGTAATAAGAGTAATTATCAGAAGGGGATGGTAGATTTGGTTATGTTCTTTCCAACCTGTAAAGTGAAAATATAGGTGGAACTTTGTCTGAAAGGTGATCTGTAAAAGAAGAAGAGAAATTACCAGAACCATTTGTGTATTCCTAAACTGTAGCTAATTTAGGAATGCACTTTGAGATCCTAAGTGAAAGATCCTGATATGTGTAAAATATCTACATTTCTACCTGTCCCTAACTCATCTATTTCCAAAATTACATTAGCAGCCTGATAGGTACCATTTTTTCTGATAGTCCCTTCACTGCCAGCAGGGAAAGACATGTATCAGAAACGTACAGTGCTCACAAGCTCCCCAAAATTATGCAGACTATGATGACTGGTAAGTTTTAGAAAATTCTTTAGAAAGGTAGTTGGTATCAATTGTTTTAGAGACAGGGAAAACTAAAGCCTGAGGAAAACAACCTTTTCTTGAAACTTGTTCAGAACATTTTACTTCATTCATCCTCAGTAAATGAACTGAGAATCACAGACTAACAAAATTGCATCATTGATAGTGATAACTCATTGCTTTCTTTTTCCACTCCATTATTCTTCAACAATATACACTGACTGATCTGAGCAATGAAATACAATACAAAGGATCGAGGAAGTTAATAGTTTCTGAAAATCCATTGTTTAATAGTTTCCTTAGTTATAAAGAAATGAGGGAAAAGGAAAAGAAAAATCTGTGCACAGAAAAAAAATCCTGAGGTTGACAATAATTGCATCAGTTCTTGTTGAAAACATGATTTGTTCCATTTTCCTCTTTCTTTTTTCTAGTCCACTGCACTCTAAAGAGCCCTCTTGCAAAGATGAGTACAAGGGCTGGCTGCAACCATTTAGATCGCTTGGTCTGTGGCAAAATTTAAAAGTTAACAAACTGGAGCCAGAAGGCAAATAGAAAGGCTGAATCAGTTTCCAAAACATCACTTTAGAAAATGTCTAGGAGATACCTATGTCAGACATTACTTAATGTCATTTGTTCTTTAAAAAAAATGAAGAAATTACAATAATTAAATAAAAAAACAACTTATCACTTCCTTAACTGAAGTTAGAAGGAAACATGAGCTGCACCAAGATTAAAGCCTATGCATTATCCCAATACTTTGCACTGCTTTGCCTTTCCTTAGTCAGTAATCCTGCCAGCATTGTTTATGCTTCTGAGCTGTGTTGCAGTTAACAAAGGAAAACATATGCTTCTTGAAACACTGTTCACTAAAAATAATATGGCATTTTCTTTTGCTTTCTTACCTTCTATCAACATTGCAAGGAAGTGGAAATAGTATGCGAATATTACGTATTTTTTTTACCCAGGTGTTTATTGCTGGTGGCTTTTTATTTTTAATGTAAAAAGTGCAGTTTCTGATATGATACTCACTGTAACAACGCTATTGCTATGCAGCAATATAGGACAGTAAGTCATAAAATGGTCAGGGGTAAGAAATCAAGTTTTCAGCTTATCTGAATTTTCCATGGCAGGATAAAGTAGTTTAATATTATATTTTCTTATTTTCTATGTGTGTTTATGAAGTAGTCACTATTAATGATGATTCACAAAATCTTGTATAAAAAGAGTCAGTCATGCTGAAATGGTCAAGCTAGCACCAAGTAAATTAAACCAGAAAACAAATCCTACTTGATGGGTATCTGATTCTTTAAAAACCTTCTGTATGCAGTATTTTAAGGGAGAGCAAGGGGTTTGTTGCAGAAGAATACCTATTTTTGAATTGTAGAAACACTGATTTCCAATTTTAGTACAGGCTGATTATGTATATTTGAGTTTATTCTAAATTCAATTTACAGTAAAGAATACTCCAGAAAAATGTGCATGTGAAGTTACATTTCTATGTGTAAGTTAGATCTCTGTCTCTTCATGTAGCACAGCCACCTCTGAGATCCAAAGAAATTAGAAATTGTTTGACTGTCATTTATTTTTTGAGTTAGATAGCATATTTATTTCAATTTGCATAACTTAACTTATGCATTACTACAGTTTGGTTGCCAGATTGTAGTCCTTGTCAAAAGAAAATATGTTTCACGCATATGTTTATATGAGATGCACACAATTTTCTCAATGAAGATTCCCTTCCAATTTTTACACAAGTTTCCTATTTTTGGGGAAGCCTTTTTTCCTTTTTCCATTTTAACATGCAGAAATGTTTGTGTCAGATGTAGTTTTCCCTTCATTAATTAGCTCTTTGGGCAATAACCATATTTATTTTCTAGGTAAAATCAGACTATGACCATCTTAGAGAAACCCTTCTCCGAGTGACCAAAGAACGAGATTTGGCTGTAAAGGGAAAACACCAGCTCCCAGCCAAGCTGGAGAACTTAGAGCAGGTCCTAAAGGTATGCATAATGCTGTAAAGTCCAACAATACAATTCTTCCATTGCTTGTTTAATATTCCTGATGTTCATTCAGTGAGTCACAGTAGCATAAGTGCGTTGCAGACTAGGGGACTGAATACCCCTATGTGGAGTACATGTGGAGTACAGTAGAACAAATACCTACAAGGGATCTCAAACTATTGGAGGAGAGAGGTCTTTAGGGGTTTTTATCTTGTACTTCATAAGTAACTGGGTGTTGGTTTTCACTATACAGTTATTGGAGGTAAGTCAAGATGAGAAGAAAAGGATGGGAAGTGACTATGCTGATGAAGGAAATAGGAACAACAGCCAAGATATTTTACTTTAGAGAGAGCTGTGTCTGCCAGTCTATCTTGATGCAAAATGTTACTGTGGCCTTTTGAAACAAGCTGTTGGTGCCAGCTCATATTGCCTGTGCAGAGTGCACCCCATTGTCAGGACAGGGTTGCAAAACCTGTTATTGTTTTATTAGGGAGACCTTATTTAGAAAGAATTACAGTGCCTGGTACATAACCACCTTTCTTTTAACATGCTTCCAGAGAAGCTTAGTACATTGGTGTCTAGCCATGCTTGTTTTCTAGATATGCAGTTGTTTTCATGTCATCAATTTGCTACTTCCTTTTCAGCTTAGAAAAATTTAATAATACATTTTGAATCGTAAGTGTATTCTTCAGTAGAGGTTTCACAGTGTCGTTGAAGATGCTGTTCTGCTTCTATTTTCCTGGTTATTTTGCATAATGCTATGGGACAAACTGATTTTATGAAATAGTGGAATTCATGAGGTGAGTCAAACAGAGGTGAGATCTAGCTGAGATAATGAGGTAGAGTTAAATTCAGTTGGAAGATTGAATCAACCAAGAGATTATTACTTACCAGCTAATTCAAGGGGGCAATAATTTGTATACGTTAAAGCAAAGTGCAAAAAAAGTTCTAGTGGTGGGAAGGAAATAGTGCTTTGCTAGGAAACAGCCAAATTCCCAAAGTGTCATTGATTAAATAAAGATGGAAGTCAGGAACTTGATAAGCCAAATCTGACAGATGGATCAGGAGTAATGGAGAAGGGTCTGAAAGGCACCTTACAGGCAATGAGCTGGTGGCCAATGTGATGGGGTAGAGGGAGCCAGTGGACGGAAGCATATGATGTCGTAGAAGCACAGAGTGGTTTGAATGGGCCACCGTTCTCAGGTTTTCACAGTTGTAGAAAATATGGAAGTTGTGACTTGGAAAACTGCCACCAACACATGCCTTTAAGAGGGTTAAGCAACCAAGATTATTTAAAGAAAAAAGAAAAAAAGAAGAAAAAAAAGAAAAAAAGTCATGCAGTTACAGCTGTTTTCATCAGTGGAGGAACTGCACTGCTGAGGACTACAGTGAAAATTCCTGAGAGAGAAAACACTTGTAAACACTTGCCTATAATTCAGACCATTCAGAAAAATAAAGGATGTGTTTGTCTGGTTTGAATGGAGCATTGATCCAGTGCTGAAACTTTTTTGACAGACTGCCAAAGAGCTGCTTATTTTTCATGTTCTCAAGCCCAAAGTTTTCCTTCTTCAAACCACTGAAGTGGCTAGTAAAGGAGGAATGGATGCCCTGAGAGTAGGAGGAGATGGAAGTGAAAATAAGTGGCTCAAGATCTTAAATTTCTGCAAGACTTTTCTTTGCAGAGTGTTTTAATAATGGTAAGTGGCTTCAGCCAATGCTTGTTATAAGTACAGTCACTTACTTAAAATTGGATTTGTTAATGAATTTGACTTGCATCAGACTCACTCTAAAAGGGGAAAAAAATTTTGCTGTTCGCTCCATCAGAATAGATCTGGGCTTTTGGAGATGATTGTAGTGATGAAAATGGCTACCTGTCTGAATTTTGAGAAGGAGAGATTTTATTTTTGGCTTGTTGCACTGGTAATATGTTGTTGAAACCCTCTCTCAAGCTTTATTTGATATTGCTCAAGGCGTGAGGAGAAGGTTTTCCAACTACAGGTGGAAATAGAAGGCAGTTATAAGTTACATCCCTCTTGCTGAGCCTCCAAAGGACTGTGGGGTTATCAAAAATAAGCTGACTGCTCCATAAACCAACCTATTCCAGCAGCTTCTGGAAACATAAGCTGTTGAAATCACATACTAGGCAATGCCAAGGGGAGTTAACTGTTATGTGTATTGTGCAGTGAATTATCAATGTCCTATTTACCAGTCAATAAGTAGCACTGATGGAATAAATCTAGAATTATGTGCAAATAAGAAATACATCTGCTGGGAAAGGAAAATAAAACTGCTTAATTGAATAGAAGAGTGATACGCTGTTGTCTGTCTTTAGACCTTAGACAACTTTCCCCAGGAATAAGTAGGAAGTTTTTCTCTAGCAAAGGAAGAAAATTTACTTTTTCTGCTATTTCCTTCCTTGTCTTCTGGGGAATACAAAATGCACCATTCCACAGACCTTTATTACTAGTTTGCTGTTTTACTGTGAGCTGTGTGCTAGTACCTACAGAAAGCAGGATCAACACCTAGAAGCTATTTCAACAGACATGGCTTGTCTGAGCACTCTAAATAATGATTGTGGGATTCCAGCTTGATATCTACAGAAATTCACTTCTTCAAGCAGCACATAGTAGAAAGATAGGAGGAAAAAAATCTAGAAAAGAAATGAACTGTGAATTCATGGCTCATAAAACAGCTGAGGATTAGAATTTGCACTAAGTAAATTGGCATTAATTCTCATTTCATCAAATCAAAATACAAATTATTATTGCCTGGACTCCTATGTTGCTAAAAAAACCCCCCACTTTCATGAGCAATAAAACTGAGTTCTTATATACAGTTCAGTTACTAATTTTGCTGGACTTACATGTTTTTGAACACTTGAAACTCCTCTAATGATGGACTATGTTTTCTTTTCTTAAAACAAATGCAAGAACATACCTTTTTCTTTGGCCATACCAAAAAATGTTAATTTCTCCACTTCATAATTAGATGACCTACTGGTATTTGACTTAATGATTCCTCCAAATTTCTTCTGCAGAAGAACTGAATCTGGTTGTTTCATTGATTTTGCTTAACTTCTACTGCAGTAATATTCCTAATGGATGTGGGAGAAATATTCTGTAAATCTCACTGTTCTGCTTAAGAACTCCTTCAACAGTTTTCCTTCACTGAAACAAAAATTGTCTGGTGGATAGAGAGATCCTGTCTTTTCATGTTCAGTAGTTCTCTCCCTTAAGCAGAACCCTTCTGAGCTGGCCGAGTACCTTGAACAGACTTGAAACCCTAAATATCCTTTTCACACTAAACCATGCCCAAGCAGATGCAGTTAATTGTGTATTTCATGTGTGTCCTCATATGCTTGAGAAATTGGTACTTTGAAAAAAACGGTTTGCAGCCATTGGAAAGTTCTGAGAAATATTTAGCTTATTTCCCTGTCAGAAGATAAATTCAGTTTCTCTATTGAGAAATTCAGGATGTATCAACAAAGCAGAAAAGGGAAGATGAAGAACTGCTTAATTAGCTAACTTCTGAGAATCTTCACAGTGCCTCTCACATAGAACAGTTCTGATTTTCTGATGTGTTCAGCCATCTTTTCCCATTCATTCCACTGTAATGTGCCCACCCATCTGCAAGCGCAGATGACAAGTCCTTTGATAAGAGTACTTGGGTGAGAATTAACTTTGGTCCCCCATTCAGCATCATGTAGGAGTTCTGTCTCATAAACAACACTTTAGTACTTGAAAGCCATTTGAGTTTGTTCTAGCATTAACCAGTTGCACATTTTTGAACTGTAGAAGTCACTGCTATAGGAAAGAATGGGTTTCTTTGTTTTATTTGCAGCTGTAGGTAATACAGCGCAACCACTGAAACAGTTGGAGCAAGGATGGGGTGTCAGATCCCCCTGCTGCCCATGAGGAAGCTGGAGAAACAAGAACTGTTTGAGCAGGTCCCTTAAGCGCTATTTCAGAAACAGTTTATACTATACAGCTGTCTAGCTCTATAGCTTGAAAGAAAACTGAGATACACACAATGTCCCCAGTTCATTCTCTGCTGCATAGCAGGATTCTTGCCTTTGATCTGAAAGATACCCTGAAAAGGTTTCTTCTTCACATTTTCTTTGAAATTATTTGCCAGTTGTTTTGAAATATGAAGTCCTTTATTTTTTCTATGGTCTTTTAGACGTGGATTTGCTTTCTGATGCTAGAGTAACATTATTAAGACCTCTAGAAAGGGTGCAAAAAAGGAAGTGCAAATTTACATGTTCAGAAAGTTCTAACCTGCCTCACATTAAGGACAGCAATAGCATGGACAAATGGATTGCCACCACCTACACAAACCATGGCAATGTGATCGTCAATCCTGAAGGAAGATGCAGAAAGAATTCAGCAGCTTAGAGCTTTCTCCCTGCTGTTCTTCCAGGGACCTCTGCAGTTCTCCTCCGCTGTCCTAACCTGTTCCCCTCAGGCTTGGAAGAAGAAATGACAGCAGCTAATGTGCAGATAGGAAGCGCCAAACAGATTTGCAGACAGAACCAATTTATGAGCAGAGTGGGAGGAGAGAATTGCTTCTGGGTGAGGGGAGATTTAATTGCTGTGCCAGGGGAGGGACAGATGCTGGGGTGAAGAGCTCCTTGCTGCTTTAAATGCTAAGGAGATCATGACAATACTAAAATGACTGAGAGATACTTTTAACATAGATGACCAAATGATCTTTTCTGACCTTAAAATCTGTGAACTGTAGACCAGTAAATACTTATTTTAGGACACAGAGAAATTAAAAGCTGGGGGGAATCACAAATAATATATCAAAATCTATTTCTTATATTTTATAGATTCACTGTATGGTCATGGTATTAATCGTTAACTGATCTCTGCAAAGGACTAGAAATGTTCTGTAGTAGCTTTTGTAAAAGAAGTAAGAATTTAATGGTATCAAAATACACTGTACCAAATCCTGTACTAAATCTTGAGAGAGTGAAGTGAGACCTTTGGGTTTTTACTGTCAAAACTGATGAATTGGAAAAACCTTTGATGATTTTTTGTTGTTTTTAATCAACACATCATATGAAAATAAATAAATCCCAAGCAGAGGCCAAATTGGAGACATTTCTGCTCCCTTTGCAAACATACCCAGATTGAGAGAAGTCAGCCTCACTGTGCTCTCCCTCTTTGTTGTAACATGTAGCAGAGAATAACAGCTCATTAAAGGTTAGCAATATGCTTGATAAAATTTTCTCTTGTACACAATAAGAGATATTTTGGGCTGTTCTTGTCAATTTTAGCCACACATTTGTGTTTCTAAGTGCTGATTCCTAATAGGTTTGTGTGCAATAACTCATGGTGCTGCAGATAAGACATTGTGCCTCTGCTCTGAGAGTATTATGGGAATAATATGTAATTTAGAAAATAAAAATCTTTAATACCAGTTTCACCAGAGAAGAGATCAGAATCTGTAAAGAGATCTTTCTTAACTCACATTTATTAAAAGGGTGTTTGAAAGTTATAATAATACTGGGACAATAATATTGACACGTAATGAAAAAAAGATTTCTATCTGCAAAGGGTATCTTGACATTGTTCAGCTTGTGCTCTTCCCAAGAACCTTTCTCATATTGCTTTGAATCATTAGTAGCAACTGTACTTTACAAGTTGGGTTTGAGTACTGTGTAGTCACTTTTGTCCAAATCCACCTCTGTTAGTTTTGCTCTCATTTGCTATAAATAATAGGCAGAGATTAGCAAAGGTAAGCTATTTCTTTTGAGTCATCATTTGCAAAACAAATCACAAAACCATATCCTAGATAAAGAGGCATTTAGGGAATTGTCAAGCTAATTTTTTTCCAAGCTTTAATGTTTTAGCACAATGCCACCTACACATGTGTGTCTGATGGATAAAAAGGGTAATGTTCACTTGTGCATCACAGAGGCCACATTGCTGGCAAAATTACATATCCTAAAAGAAATTGCTGTCAAAATGCCCGAGTTTAGCATTGGCAATATGCCTCTGAGTACTGACCAAATTAAAATCCTATGCGGTTTCCCACTTGCCTATCAGTGATACCAGAGAACTTTTATGCTGAGGTGAACATCTGCATGCCTGGGAATGGCAGCATGTTTGGCTGCAGGTAGAATATGTTAAAGTCTCCTCATAGTTTTTCTGCTTCCTTTGAAACAGCATATGCGAGAGGCTGCTGAACGGCGGCAACAGCTGGAGTTGGAGCATGAGCAAGCCTTGGCTGTTCTCAACACCAAACAGCAGGAAATTGAACTCCTGCAGAAGGTAAGTGGAGAAAGGGAAAGTCAGGTGAAACAGCAAATTGCAGTGACAGAGCCCAGGTCATGCAACAGATCTCCTTGTTTAAAGGAACTTAAACCACAACCGCCACACTGGTTCCTATTCTGGACTATTCTGCATGATTGCTGATGAAGTTGTAACAAGTGGATGTCTACGGTTGGATATACGTGACTGTACTAATTGATTTATAAATGTTTATGCCAGTGAAGATTAACCTGACCAGTATGTGTAAGTCCTTGTATATCCCAATAGGGAGAAAAGTTATACAAATACATGCACTTCTGTTTTATTTCCATTGCTTCCCTCTGTATTGGGCTCAGGAATATTTGTGCATTCCTTAAATGTCAGGAAGGAATCTGATCTTAATTTCATGATAATCAAAATATGGGGCATCCACCATTTCCTTGTCAGTTTGCTGGAACAGTTAATCAATCTCACCAACATATTAATGTTTTGTTAGGATTTCATTGGCTTCCTCTTCCAAACACTGGCGATTCCTACTACCTTTCTCCACTAAATTAGATTAAAGTAAGTCCTTGTCAAGGTACTTGCGCATCACAGTTGATCTTTTTCATAAACTAAATGGTTGTTTAAGTACCTCATTTCGAAGTTCATTCTCTAATTCACAAATCACTTTAAGACTTTTTTTTTCCACACTGCAACTTCTCAGTATTCATTATAATATAAAAAACATGCTACCAACTGAGTTTCAATCTTACCAAAGTCACTTAAAGCTACAGTTGTCTCAATAGTAATGTTAATTTTTCCAATTGCTTGACTAGATCAAAACACAGAAATAATAATGCTAATGATAATTTGGTAGAGAATTGGCATGGAGGGACTTTCTCAGCGGAATAAAAAGATGTATCATTTCAAAATGCCATTTCTAGTTATATTCAGCTGTTGTTAATTGAACTTCCACATATATTTTTGACTTAAATTTCTTGGCAAAGCAAAGAAATCAAAGAAAGATACAGCATTTCCTTTTGCTAATTTTTATTACATTCTTCTAATAAATCCACATTACATGGGTCTTTTTGTTACAGATTGGCAACAGGAGACAAAGCTCTGTAATACTGTTTTCTCCAATCATTTTTGCTAAACTGTAGCATGATAGACTTCAAGCACAAATGAGGTTATATTGTATTTGGTATTTTACTCGATGCGACTAAGCTCAGCATCTGTAGCCAGTGATTAAACTCTTGTTCAGAAGCCCTGAAGTAGCATGGAATACAAGATCATTTATGTTAAAATGCGTTATCTAATAATCATTTACCATGAAGTTCTACTAGAATTTTAGCTTAGAATTCTTATACTAAAACCCACCATAACAATTCATCTATGCATTACTTAGAAGTGTTTAAGAAATAATTCATCCTTCTTACTGATTTCATTCATTAGCCTGAAATATTCCTCCTAGGACTTTGCACACACACTCATTTTCACCCTGAAACATCTAATTCTTTATGTGATTAAGTTGCTATTGTGTCTTTTTTAATTACTATTGCCTTTCATGATAAGGATCTGTGACAACTTAAATGAGCATTCTGCCCTTCACATCTCTAGACAAAACTTGCATGTGGTGTTCATTCTAGATACCACTCAAAAAGAAGAAGGGCTTTATTTGAGGTTCTTTTCTGTGTGTGTGTTTGTGGGTTTTTTTAATTTTGATTTTCAGCCCTTCCAAGCTCAGATTCTTTTCCATTGTGATATGTTGGGAACCAAGTTTGGTTGAGATGCTTAGCTGCTTCTGTAACGCTTTCAATGCTACAGAATAAGAATGAAGACCAGATTAGTACACTGTATGGGTAGAAAAGGGAAAATATTTAAAACATGGAAAGATTTTGGAAGGATGTCTATATTGTGCACTGTTGTACCTTGTAGAGAGAGACCCAAGCTACCTCTACTTCTCTATGCACGGTAGTGGAATTGAGCACAGACTAACTTGTCCTGCTTTAGCCTCTAGACTGCCAGCATCCAACACACCTCCTTTTCAACATTATAATGCAGCGTATATTGTCAGAAAAAGAATTGCAATAAGTCTGTTTTCTAAGTAACTATAATACTTTGTTTCCATCATTAAACAGGAATTGCTAGCTCACATTTCATCCAGAGCTGACCTCTCAATGTACCTAGTACCTGTGTGTTTAAATTCTTTGTTCCTTTTTTTATTAGATTCATCTAATTACTTGAAAAAGTACAATGAAAAGAAAGTAGTAACTCCAGGCAGTAATAGGATGACATTTCACAGCATATCTTGTTACTGTTGTAAAGTTGCTGCTGAACCACAGAAATGTGCACTTCAAAACAAAGTCAAACAAAGCAAGTGCACTTCAAAACAAAGTCTGATGCGTTTGCTGTCATGTTTTGAAATTATAAATAAAAATTCATGTGTTTTTTAATATATGTACAGACTGATCAGATTTTCAGCCTAAAAGGAAGAATACAATATTGTTCCTCAAGGTTTTGTGTTGATAAGGAATCAGATAGTCTTTTTCTCCAAGAAAGCCTTAATACAAGACAGTTCAGTGTACAAGAGAGATAGCTGTTGATGCAGGTTTTCTAATCATTTATCAAGAACTCATAGTCTGTGTAGATGTTATTAAACTTGTAATAATGGATAACACAAGGCTTTCTATTACCTGTCATATGTTTGATAATGCTTGTGGTGCCAATATTTTTTCAGGTGCTAGCAATAAGACTTATTACTGTAGTACAGGAAGAAATATGACTGTGTTTGCAGGACTGAAGGGAGCTTTATTATCATGCCTGACAGTGAAGTATAGTTTGGGTGTATATTTTTGATTGTGATTTTATGGCCTGACCCAGCTTCCGTTGAAACCAGTAACAGAGTAGGGTAGCCCTCACAGATGAGGAAAATGAAGATAGCACAGCTGTATCAGTGTCCATCATGGGAGTATCTGGCCCATTAAATTAGAAAGTCTGTGGGGTGTAGCCCCCTGTGAAACTGGAAGGGTTTAAGACTTTTCCCTGATGAGTAACGTGCAGAATGTGGTCTTTGGGTTACAGTAGTCATGAGCTAAGAGGCAAAGTTAGTGCATCACACTGCTATCAACCTGATACAATGGTTAATAAAAAGTTTTGCTTATCTTGGGCAAGCTTCAATAAAAAAGATAGTTAAAACTTAAATGGAAATAAAGTGAGGATAATATTAAATTACTGAGTGCTGGGTTATTTGTTTTTAAGCTTTAGACTTTTCCTCACCAAAATTTGGTAACTGAATTTCTGAGCTACATAAAATACACTTTTTTGCTGTTATTGATGCCCTCTTTTTTTCTTCTTTGACTCAGTTGATTGGACCCTAAACGTTGCACTCCTGTTTATAGACAGCCTTTCCTGTGGTTGCCTTGAAGTGTTTTGTGAGCTGTTTACATAGATGATAAATACTGTTGGTGCATGTGAAGAATGAGCTTAATTTTTGTGTTGCTTTCTCCTAGCTGGTTTGGCAGGTTTCTACACTATGAACCTCCTGCAATGTCAAATAACAAGCTTATTTTTCAGTCTTAATTTAGAGGGTTTCAGATGTTTCTGATGTGTTCTTGCAGTTTGTTGAGCATGCTTGTCTTGGTCCAACAAAATACCAATGCTATTCAGCTTCACTGAGGTTCAGTCTCCTAAAAAGAAGCAGTTATTTCAGTGGCTTGGAACCAAAGTGCTGTAGTAAAATTGGCAGAGCCATCCCTTCAAGACTGTAATTGGTTTTGGATTTAAGTATACAGTATGCTACTTTATGTGGTTAGAGCATACTAAATGTGGCATGACTAATTGATTTTTCTCTGCTTTTTTTTTCCTCTTTCCCTTTTCCTCCTTCTTTTCCTCTTCTTTTCCCTCTTTTTTATTATAAAAACAAGGCTCAGGTTGAAGCTAAGAAGGAACATGAAGGAGCAGTTCAATTGCTAGAGGTAAGTAGATATCCTTTCTGTTACCTTTGCTTGTGGAGGTTCCATTCTGAATGTAATAACTTTACAGTATCATCACTTTTGAAAGCTTTAAGTAATATGTAGGCAAATAGGGTGATTTTTTTTTTCCTCTTCTAATACAATTATATCCTTTAAAGATTGTAATTCAGTTAGGAGTGTGTTAAGCTGAGCTGTTGGAAATGTTGTGTGTACTTCAGTTTCTCTTTGTATAGAATGGAAAATTTGGTACCATTTTTAGCAAAATACTAACTGACATAAAATGGAAGTGATTACTTGTGAGAATTATTATCATTTAGGCTGGAAATATAGCTGCAAATACCAATCAATTACCTAAGGTTCCTAGTTAAATACTCTACTAAACAGAAAGCAACATGCTAAAGAGCCAAAATTTTTAAATTAAAGAATTTGGATACTTCAAAAAACCTTCAAAGTGTGTGGTAGAGAGAGAACACTTCATTTTTTTAATTGGAAAACTAGATCTTTTCAAAGTAGTCTGAACTGGACATCTGAAAATCAAGACCATCAGAAACATTCAAATTTTTAATTAGAAACATAGAATAACTCTGTTTGGAGGGGACATCTGGCTATCAGTTCCAACTCCCTACTCAAAGAAAGGCCCTCTTCAAAATTACTGTTGGCTGCTCAAGGCTTTGCCCAGACTATTTTTAAATATCTCTGGTAATAGAGATATGATAACCTCCATGGGCGACCTCTTTCAGTCTTTCAGCACTTTCATTATGAAGAATATTATTCTTGTATCCTGTCAGAATTTTTCCCTGGATGCTACCCGTATCCATTGCCTCTAATCTTATTGCTATTTATCACCAGCAGTGGCCTTTCCTAGTCTTTCCTTACTATGCTGCAGTATGTTTTTAGAATTTGCCAGTGACTACTGCATTTAGTAAGTAAACACTGTTAAATAAATTAAGTTTTAAGAGATTATTCAGATGATCTGATTTATTAATTCTTAAGGCACCTAATACCTGCACATACTGACATCGTGCATAAAGACAACATCATCCATGATGATACATCAAAAAAATCTTAGTATTTTGATTAGCAATTGCTCATAGCTGTTATGGTCTTGGCACAGGGCATTACCTGTAAATTCATTAGTAGCTGTGTTTATGGATCTTGCATAACATTTCAAGCCTTCCTTCAAGTCATTAACCCTAAAAATTTAGTATTCTGTGCCAAAGGATACAGAATTGCTTGTGTCTTGTATAGAAGTGACATGAAGAATAGGAACAAATTCTTACTCCCATTCAAAACCCATGAGCTTTGGTGTCAATTTTAGTTGGAATAGGGCAAGGTTGGCAAAATCTCTTTGTCTTAGTTTGGAGTGAAATTTTTAGAGATTTTGAACTGAGACTCTTATAATAATAGAACCTTTATAATAGATACATACAGTTATGGTTAAATTATACATGAAAACACAAAAAAATCAAAGGAGAATTTAAATAAATCAATACATTTGAATGTCTGCCTGGTGTTGACAAAACCTTTTGTCTCCTTTGCTGTCTGCTGTTTAGAAATGCGGGCTGACCCGCAGTGTTGCACAAGTTAGGACAAATGACAACAACATGTAGCAGAAATTAGAACAACTGTAAGAAGGTTCCTAAAGCGAACAGTTGCTCCCCAGTTTTTCAAAACTAGGCTCAACAGATCTTTAAGTTCCAATCATATCGTTAAAGTAAATAAGTAAATAGCACACTAACTGCATCCAGATTTCCTTTTCCTCTTTTTTGTTCATTTTTCATGCAAAATAGGTTTTCACTGATAAGTACCAAATTAGTTTTTCTGCCTGAGGAAAAGAAAAGGTATTAGATAGTTATTAAGTCTTAACATACATATCATAAAGAACATGTGATACCATAGATTGATTGTAGCAAGTGCCTTGTCAATATTTCATTCTGTTTTTAGCAGAAGGTAGTTTCTAGTCTTTTTACCTTCTCACAGTAGATTTTCTGTCTGTGTATTTACTGGTCATGCATTGATGGAAGGTGGTTTTTCTGGTGCATCTATAATCTTTTTTAAAAAAATGAAAAAATTGTTTATTTGTATCTATAAAAATTAACATACCCACAGAAAATGTTTACCTCATAGGCTTTAATTATCATTGTATATATTAAGTTTCTTTTGCCTTCAAGAATATAAGATTAAATTATTATTTAATGCCCGGTGAAAAGTATATGATGCAGGAAAACATAAGTAGAAACAAAGCAGGCAAGTGATTATTTATCCCCCTTAAGCTAATCAAAATTCCTATTTAGCTGCTTTGTCTGTGATCTCCTATTTGCATAACCCCATCAAGGTTTCCTAAGCTTTTGCTTTTTATTGCCATAAGCCCATTAATTCTTAGGATTTTATTTAATCTACCTCTTGCAGTTTAAGATCAGCAGTGGTATTGATATCTGAAACATTCTTTAGCGTGCTTTGTGTTAATGCATGTTTTTACACGTGTTAACTGTTCTAATATATTTTGCTTTGAAATACAAAAAAAGTGTTCAAAACTGTTTTTATTTCTTTGTTTATTTCACATCTCTCTGTTTACTGTGTCTTGTTTGGAATTTATTGCTTTGCACTTCATCCAGAACACCTTGGACAGCATGCAGGTATTTTAGGGCATAAATTCTCCTTTGTCTGTCCTGAATCCTCCACTTTTCCCTTTAAAATGAGTACGAGAGTCCTGTCTAACCTTGCATGGGATGTGTGCTAGAACCATTGTTATGCAAGCATGCCTGGCATTTATTGGCCCAATACCAAATAACCAAAATCAGAAATTTTGTCTACAAGAGATGAATCTTCCAATATGGCATGATTTAATGAGAACTCAGATACTGTTTTTGAAAGTTAATGTCTTATGAGCATGCCCAGTAAAGAATGGTTTGGTGGTTTATCCATGATTGTAGCTTTCTGACTGTGTGGATTTTGTCTGAATTCAGATTGTTTCTTTGTTAATACAGAGATCATTTTATGTGATCTTTTCACCTGAGCCACCTACTGAAAGCCATTGCTGCTATGTAAATAGTTAAACTATGAAATGATATCTCCATAGCAGAATACGTGAGCTAATTGCTAGTCTGAATTCAAGCCTGTCCACCTGGAAAGTTGCTAATCATCTTACCTGTTTTGTGTGAACAGTATCTGTCTTGTAATGGATTAAGTCTGCTTCATTTTCCATTTAAGAAGCTCTTTAAGTTTTAGAAATAGCACTATGTATTGTATGAGAAACTTAGCAAGTCCTAAGTGGTACACATTCAGTATGGTCTGCAGTAGAGAATGTCTTTTCCCACAACCACTGCTATAGGCAAATTCAGTTTTAGGGAGATGTGGTATAACTGGCACTTTTGTGCCATCTTTATTAGGGTAGGCTGGATGGGCAGAACGGTGGTACAGAGTAAAAATTCACTACTTCTGAGAGTGTAAGTACATGTCTTGCTCTGCTGTGACATACACGAATACGTAGATTTTCTACAGCGAGGTGAGCTGGCTGGGTAACAATGAACCAAGCACCTGCCTGAAGTTCAAGAAACAAAGATTGGTATGGGGATGCCTCCTGTTAGTATTATTCTGGATCTTATGGCAATTTTTTCTTTGTATAGTACCAGTTTGTGCTCACTTCTAACTCACAACCTTGATTTTAAAAATGTGGTAAAGGCATTTTTATTCCAGGCTTCTGTCATGAACTGTTCATGTACTGTCATGAGGAACTACTTGAAGATTCTGGATACTCAAAGGAAAAGTCAAAGAAGGCATATACTGAAATGAAAATAAGTTTTAAATTAACAAATAATAATAATACATGAATGCTTTTTCAAAAATATTTTTAAGGCAGCCTTAGCATTGTGTTGGGTCCGGTTGTGATGTTTTTATGTTTTATTTTATGCTAGAGTTTCCATAACTGCATTTGGAAAGGTCAGTATATACTCAGAGAGCTGAATGGCTGATTCTTAAACTTTCCATTGGAAAGAGAAGATCTAAAAACCCAAACCACTTTACTCCTTTGTTAGTTTGATGTTCTTTTAAAATCGTACATAGATGCTTTCTTCATGCAGCAAATTAACAAGTAGCAAAGGCTCGCATTTTGGTTGCTCAAAACCACAGTGAAAAGATGAAAGACAAAAAAACCAAAAAAATCAAAGCATTTAATGTTTTTGTAAAACTCCTACAATGTCTCTGTATCTTATCGTTTTCTGTTTCATAATCAGGCAGATAGATACCCTGAGACTTCTTCAGCAGAACTAAATTAATTTGAGTTTTATGAAATCAAAGAAATTACATCTTCAAAATTCACTGTAGCTTTAAAAGTGTTACAAAACCAAGAAACAAACAGTACCACCTTCTGCAGTAGGAAATTTGGATTTTTGTGTTCTTCTGGGGACTATAAGTGTTTTGTTTATCTTTAGCTGTGCTAAGGTCTTTGTATAGGTGGTATGTAATATATGTCGTTTTCTTGATATGTAATATGTGCAGTTTTCCATATATAAACTGAGAACATTTTTCTTTCAAGGACAAGAAACCTTTAGTACAGTCGAATGAATCTAATTGATATCCAGACTTCCTTTGTTAGTGCAGTTGTTTAACTAGGCATACACTATAAAGGGGTTTTTAATGAAGGAAAGCAATGTTTGTTCATCATAAAGCATCAGATTAAGATACAATGCATTAGCTTTCCATAGAGGGAGCCCATTATTGCCTCCGTTGAGCTACTTCTGCTTGCAGTGTTTGGGCCACAGCATGTCAGACACGAGTGCTCCCTAGGTCTCAGATGGCACTCTTTCTCTGGCACGTTTCCAGGGTACAGACCAACTGTTTGCCCTGATGTGAAAATCAGACCTCACAAGTGAAATTCTCAGGGGCTTTGCTGATTCTTCAGTCTTTGCGACAGGTGTTAATATGCTCTTTCCTAACTCTCTGGGTGCTCTAGATTTGTGCTGTTCTTCAGGAATATCTGATAGTGCATGCAAACAGATATACAGGCTGTTTATAAATGCAGATTGAAATTTAAATGCATGATAGTGAAAACATTATTATATCTTTAATTTAGCTATTATAATAAATGTGCAGATTTGGATAAAAGGGTTTTTTTTATTTTTTAGTGTCTTCACTACTCTTATATATGTTTTGAGTAAAAGTTGTAGAAGAAATCCTCAATTCTCATGCTCTTTGTCATTCCTTTCAGCCAGGGAATCTTTCCTTTCCATCACCCCATCCATTTTTTCACATCGGGAATGCATAAACTGCAAATTTCCCAAGTCAGCATAGAAGCTTATCTGTTAAGTTCTGTTTTGTTAAAGCCTGATGCCTCAAACAAAAATGTTTGCCAACAATGACATTTTCATACTTCTCAAACAATATCCTCTTGGCTGGTTATCTGAATTACTTCTGTGTGGTTTGGCATCTATAGTGAGGAGCGTTATTTCTGAAAGGGAATTCAGCCAGGAGCTAGGCCCACATTCTGCATGAACCACTGTGGGGGTTTTGTTGTTGTTGTTTTTTAATACATAAGTGTTAATCAGCAATTCAGGAGGCTTCAACTTAGTAGCAGAGGATGGGCAAACCTCAGAAAAATACCCGAGTTTTAGAAAAAGTTGGAAAAGCACACAAAAGTGACATTCAGACATGTGTAGAGGTCCCAGAACTATGGGATCTGTTTGCAGGTGTTCTTGGCAGTGATTTTTTAGCACTGCCAAAAAAATATGTTGAGGAATTTTCCCCTTTGGAAACTGAGGGTGAAGGAAGTACTTACCTCAATATTACAGGGCTACTAAAAAGTTTCATTCTAAATATGGGTAAGAATTGCAGAGGGGGAGAGAAAAGTGTGATTGTGGGCCTGTTTATCCCAAATAGTTTGCCTATCCTGGCTTCCTGGTACATCAGAAAAACCTGATGCAGTCACAGCCTAGTCTGATCTCAGTCAAATGTCTGTGTTATGTCTTGCATATGCAGGCCAAGGTCCGAGAGCTAGAGGAGAAATGCCGGACACAGAGCGAACAATTTAACCTCTTGTCCAGAGAACTGGAGAAGTTTCGACAGCAGGCAGGGAAGATTGATCTCCTGAGCAGTAACTCAGTGGCGTCCTCAGATATCTCTGGTTCTCCCGGTAAATCTCTATCCCAGTTAATGAATGGAATAGCCACTTCTATAGGCAAAGGTAAGGTCCAGCCTTTTATCTGTAGATATCTGTTCTGCCTTGTAGCTTTTAAGATGCAACTCAATGATGTAAATAGAGTTTGACTGCACAAATGCAGGATAGAATTCACCTCTGTTCCTGTTTTGTGACTGGATTAAATTTCAGAGTATCTCTCAAGTCTTCACTGAGGTTGTTCCAGTTTCATTCAGGCACTGCTGTGAGCAGAATTCTCTGTAATTGTTGTTGGGTGTAGTGATGAGGAACCTGTTCAGTGTTAAAATGATGTACACTTTATGTATCTGCTGCTGTTGAAAGAAGAAAGAGTGTCTGCATACATAGGCTTTGTTGTAAAACCTTCACTGTTTCAGGGATAGGAATAGGTCTGCTATCTTGTTGAAGTAGCAGTTCTTAGGGAAGGAAAACACAAGAGACCCCCAAAATGCATTAGCCATTACATAAAAGAAACTTGTAAACAGAGCTGGGTAGAAAATGGGAAAACTCAATGAAATATGTTGACAAACATGAAAATGGTTTTGATTTAGTTGCATTTGTTCAACAGAAAATATGCACTTCTCCATAAAAACATTTTAAAAATCCTGTCAATAGAAGCAAACACAAAACCACAGATTCTGTCACAAAGTGACTTTTGTAGCAAAGGAGTTTCATGGAATATATTTTAACAGAACTGAATAGGGATAATATCTACAGTTGCTTACTAAACTGTGCAAAGTTGTGTTTAAATTTTTAACTGTGTTTAAAATAGTATTTGAACATGTAACTGACAGGTGTTTTAAAAACAGAAAAGTCACAACAAAAATATTGTTGATTTGGGTTTTAAAAGAAGTGGAGAATGGAAAGTAAAAAAAAAAGAAAAAAATTTACATCTTTATTAATATTCTTACACTTACAGTGCCTAGTATCTTCAACACAATAGGTGTTTTTCCAAGATCTGTGTTGAAATTTCACCAGTTCATCTGTTGCCAGAGGCAATTGCTCCTCCTAAGTGCACAACTTTGTTAACAATTTATTATTCATAAGAAAATTGCAAAGATTAAGGCAAGAGGTTACCTGAGGACACTTGAAAGTAACTTGCATGTTAATGGCATGTTAGATTGTGTATTATAACTCTAGTGTTATTAAGACTGAGGAGTGTGCTCACCAGCTCAGTATGACCCATGCTAGAATGACTTTAACTACTTGTTCTGCAAAGAAACACTTGGCAGGTAATTTCCATTACAAATTCGCCCAAAGTTGTTTTAAAATGAGCATGAAGGAGAACTGGAAAAATGAAATTGTCTTGATTTTTTTTTTTATTTCATCTTCCTAAGCTTCTAGAAAAATTCTGAGGTGTAGGGCCTAGAAATCACAAATAATTTCCCTATCGTTACAGATGAGCAGTTATTTTCAGTGAAGGGTGCTAAACTCAATGTGAAATCAAGTCAAAAGGAACCAAGGTGACATCCTTCTTTCATTTCACTTCAGTAACTTTGTACTTTGTATGCCTTGGATTTTTGAACACAAAATTTGAGCTGTTCGCAGTCTTGCCCAGTGTGGTGCGTAGTAGTTTATGGGCTTTTCTGGATCTGCAAGTCTTAACTGAGTGATATTAAAGTGCACTAAATGGAGAATTTAGAATGCATTACCTGATAGCCTAAGAATGTAGTAGAAAACTCCTTAATACCAACAGGATTAGCTCCTCATGTCTCTAAGGACAGGATTTTCAAAGCAACAATTAATTTTAAAGGAAAGGTAATTAGATATTAAAATGTCCTTTAGGCAGCTGGTGAAGGTCCAGTTTGCATTTTTTGAATTGATCTAAATAGGCTCCAACCCTCAAGTAAAAATCAACTAAACTTTTTTAGGTCCTCAGTCAAACTCTCCGAACTAACTTACATTTATTCTTGAAATACTAATGGAAACAGCTTTTAAAAAAACCTTCAAAACATAACAGTTATCTTCCAAGAAACCCTTGACTAAAACCACAGAAAACACAGCTAGGTCTGTATGTACTGAAGTAATTTAAAAGCCTTGCTCTGTAAACCTTTTCTCATAACCTATTGATTTCTGTGCCACTTAGAATTCAGGGCCTGCAGCAGTAGTGTGTAAATATCAGAAATCCTTGGACAATTTTCATTCTTGGTATGAATGCACTGATAATAAATAATGTTTGAGCAAGTGGGCAGGATATCTAATTATTGAAATCAAACATTTCACAATAATCATGGTAATGCTACAGCGAGTTCTTCAGACCAGAAGTGTAATTATTTTTATTATGTGTGAGGAAGAAAGAACACAAGAGGGAACACAAGGACAGCTTTCAAAGCAAAGCAAATGACGGAAATGGGATCAGTTTATGACCAGCTGCTTTGCCTTAATTGGTGATGTTTGAATGTATCAGGAAATGAAATACACCAAGCCAGAATAGATTAGAACATTAAAAGTTCACTCTAAACATATGATAATGACACAATCAGATATAGAAACCTTAAGATTTATTATTCATTAGATAAAAGGCTCATTTAAATGGCCTTTCTAGATAATTTAGGTAGTCTATAATGAATCAGCAGTTCCAATAAATAAAATGGAGAGTCTAATTGTACTACAAGTATGGCCAGCTTTAATATTGCTGAGATATTTAAATTAAGTCTGGTGTTCTTCCTTGCTTCTTTTCATGAAAGGGTGTTCTTCAGACTTCCTTAAGAGATATTTGCCAATCATGGGAAAATAAAGGCCATTTTGATCTTGTATGGATTTTATGAGACTTTATGGACAAAACCCTGTGACTTTATAAGGTTCTTCTCTAGTATTTAGATTAAAAAAGAGACATTTCCAGAAGCTGCTGCATGTTCTTATGAACTGACCATTGTATTTTTAATTTTTAATTCTTAGTTTTTTCCAGAATTCAAATATAAAAGGAAAGGTAATTTTTTTTTCTTAGTTTCCAGTGAGTTAACAAGTTTTAAAAAGGTCTTTGTAGGTCTGATTCCTCTACAGTCTGTTGTTCAAGCCCAGGGACATCAGTGAAATTGCCATGGATGAACAAGAGAACCTAGTTTGAAATTGTTTCTTATATTGGAGGTAAAGTTAGGCCAGTTTTTAAATGCAGCCTTTTTTGTCTGTGGTCATGTATTCGCAATCTGCAAAACTAGACATCCTCTGTAGAAATGATCAAGAGATTACAGAGATTCAGGAGGTTTCAGGGGGAGTGTGCTTCATGCACAGTGAATCTCAATTTCACTTTTTGCAAAGGCATTGCTTAATGATGCTTGTGTTCTTTTTTTTTTTAAATCCAACTGTGGCTCTACACACATAGAATCAGCATGAATTTACATATATTATTTAAGCATCTTGTGACCTTTCAAAAAAGTCTTCTGTCCAGAATACACAGGAACTAACTGCTACTGTTGATGATATGGCTCGCCTGAAAATCTGTTCTTTCCAATTTATTGCAGATATTGGAGTACCTTGAAAATGCAGTAATTTTTAAACTGCTTTAAGAGATAGATCACATTTTGGTCCCAGATAAAAACAGTCCCACAGCATGGGAAAGAGCCTTAGATGATCAGCTTCTGTTACTTCACACACTTTTTCATAAACAGACAGGTGTTGATGGCACCCAGGACAGATTTTATTAAGCAAGGAGATGTTACATTGCACAAGTAGCCAAACAAATAGAGAAACAGAGGACACTGAAGGTGACAGTAAGTCCAGTTAGGAAGACAGATACATTTTACATAGCCAGATTTGGGGCAGAAGCTATATTTCCATGTACTTTGAAGGATATGGGTATAGACTTACTCTGATGGAAAGCGAGGTATCCGAGTAGGCTGTATCTAGTTATTAGCACCATCTGGAGCCATAGATGAATCCAGTCACATGATGCAATTACAAATAACCACAGTTTTCTCTCCTATGTATTAAGTACTCAAGGTAAATGTTATGTACCCTGTTTTACAAGTGGAAAAAATAAGACAGTTGAATATATTCCAGTGTCTTAATATTCTTGGAGTTCTTGATAATGTGTGTTCCTATCCTGGTTATCATTCTAATATGTATGCAAAGCAAGGGCTATATTGTCCAAGAATCTTTCCATATTTTGTATGTAGTACAATTAATTCAATAACAAAGCCTGAAAAATCCAGGAGGTATGAGACCAAACAGCAGTTTCCTTTGAATGAATAATCACAATTGGACCAATTATTTATAGGCTTGGCACTGACAGGCTGATATGGCAAGCACATTAACAGCAAACAGAAGGAGCTAAATTGCCTAAAGGTATCTGAATGGGGATGACTTTTCTGTTATATATGTAAGAAAGGTTCCAAGAATAAAAAATGGGCCCTTCTCCAGCCTGGGGATTGCTGTAAGCAGGGCTGGTTGTAATTAATCTTTTGTATGATGACTTCTATATTTCTCTGCTGCCAATGTGCTTAAGCTGTCCTGCTCTAAATTACAGTGATGCAGAGAAAATTAATCCTATTGGACTAAGGAGCACACGAGAAAACCCCTTTGGAGCTTATTCTTCTCTGCAATATGAATAAAGAGGTTCCACTGATAATTCCTGGTGACGTGGGTCTGGGAAGCTTGCAGTTCAGTAGCAAAATATTGCTGTCCAGGCTTCTGGCAGAACTGGAGAGGAAATGCTGAACCTACATATATCCAGGGTCTGTAAAACTAGAGCATAGGCTCATTATCTTAATATCAGAGAGAAAGGAGAAGGCATTCTGCATACATGATTGTGTCAGCAATGCCCCAGACTCTGTGCTTTGCTATAACTTCTGCTGATGCTGCAAGTATAATTAGGCTAAGTTTACAATTTCCTACTTGTTTCCATGTGGTTTGGGGGCTACACTAACAGTAAAGGGGAAGAAATGTAAAGTATTTTCTATTATGCTTTATTAGTCTGTCTTGCAACCTTGATGAAGTTGTTCTTTTTACTTGTCTCTGCTCACCATTAGGCCTGGTTTTCACTTGAGTCAATAGGAGGTAAGAGTGTTCAGCATCTTGTAAGGCTGCCTCCTTAGGTCTTTTAAATGTGCAGTATAGACTGTCTTTTCCTTTTTATTTTTAAGTGCTTTTAAAAAGTACAATAAAAATTTTCAAAAAGCATTTCTGGAAATTTTTCCTTTTTCATAGCCTATGTCTTCCATTTTTCAGAAACTAGAGAGATGGCACTGTGATCAAATTACATTTCAGTACAGGTGTTAACAAGGAGCTCTTAAGGAATATGAAGCAGGTGCTCTTGGAACTTACTGCCCCGCAAAAAGCCAAACCACTTCCCTTCGCTTCAAAATTAATATCCTGCCAACTAAATTATTAGCATTTCAGTTGCTTTCTTAGAAGATAAATGCGCAACTTGATTCTACTTTCCAGTATATGACAGAGTCCCCAGAAGAACTGTTGTTCCAGCAGCAGCTTTTTGGTGCTTGGCATGTTAAACAGCATGTCAGATAACTTCTCCAAAGATATCAAGGTGCTCAGAACAAAGTTGGACTTTTTTTTCATTAAGGAAAACTTTAACATTGATTTATTTGCATTAAAATACTTTCACTTGCTACATTATGTTCCATTACATATCGTTGACTTACATAGTTTACCAAAAGGCTGGGAACTAGTAGCCTTAGCTACTTTTACGTTCTGCAGTCTACCTACGTTAGTGTTTTTCTAGAATGATGTCTAACAGGAGGAAAAAAATAACTCACTGCTGCTATTAGTTGTCGGTGTTTCTGCTTGAGAACAATTACTTATTCTTATATGTGTTTTGTTCACTGCCAGGTCATGAAAGTCCTTCTGGAAGTCGTTGTGTGATTTCAGAGTTTATACGACCCATTCAAATATCTGGAGACAAACCAGAACAATTGTCTGTTAAACCTACATTCCTGTCGAAGTCAAGATCTGGTACCCCAAGATGCAGATTTGATTCAGACGTGAGTCCTCGTACATTTGTTACTGAAACTTTATGTTATGGGGCCAAGACTTCTCCTCTCCAGGGGACTGATGCAGGTTGATCCACCTGCTTTTAAAAAGTCAAGACATGAGTGTTCTCATTTTCTGGACAACTTGGAAATGTGACCAGTGGGAATTCAACTGTTTTTTTTCAAAGAATACTCAGGTGATATCCTAGCATAAAAAAATGCGTGTGTGAAAACCTCAAGCTTCCATGAAAACCTCAGCTTTCAATGATGCATTCAGAGTGTTGTACCACTTCTGTGCATAAAAGGTGTCAGTTAGCATTTCTGTCTGTTTTGCCGGATGTCTATGTTATGCAGATTTATTATTATTTTATTACATCTACCTAAAGGTGTGACTTTGATACAGCCTGGGCAAATGGAAGAGAAATTCCATGCAGTGCCCTGTGCAGACAGGTATGATCTGACAGAGAAGTAGCTCTTTCTGCAGAACTTGTTCTTTGCCTGGTTTTCCTGATATTTGAATCTTCTCACTACAGCTAGGGTGACAGCACCTGCTAACAGCAGTGTCCAGCACACTCTCCTAAACTGATATTGAGCCTGTCACCTGGAAGTGAAAGTTGCAGGATGTTGTCACTGAACTCTGTCACCATTCAACTTTACAGCTTGTATTTAATTGTACTTTGGAAAGGTTCTGTTCTTCCTTTCTTAGAAAGGTTATCTGGTTTTCAGTAGAATTCTAGCAGAAAGCTAATGGGAAGCTCAGAAGAGCTTTACAAAGGCACCATAGCAACATGGTTGTTGCTATTTAGGACAAATGTTGAATATAAGGAGGTATAGGACACATTTTGAAAACTTTATAGAAAGGTATTATTTTGTATTAAAGACTGTGAACTGGTTTTATATGGGCAAACAGCCATGAGGAAATGATCTTCAGATTTTACCCCTCACATTACAGTCCTGAATTCCATTCTTAATCTTTACAGAAGCAAATAAATTGAAACTGTGTGCTTATTTTCTATTTTATATTCATTGCTACTGAACCTGTGAAACTTGATAGCATCAAAATGGTTTTGAATGGATCAAAAGTCCAAGTATGGTGTAGGATATTCAACAAAATATTAGGTTCATGTGTAGTAGGAATTCCATGGGCACATCTAAGGATTATCCACAAATAAATATATGAGTATATTTATGTGTAGCAGCATTATAGAAAAGTGGGAACATTTGCTGCTTTTTGAAGAGGCCACAGAAAAAGCAGCCTCAAGTAGTCAAACCAGAAAAAGCAGCTTAGCAATGAGTTTTAGGGAAGCAGAACTAACAGCAAGGAACAGAAGAAATATACATCAAATTTAATTCCCTTTTTCTATTATTTTTTATTTATCTCTCGCTGAGAATGTCAAGCTCTCTTTTGCAGAATTGTTTGTTGTGTGCCTTCTAGAGTGCAATTATGTGATACATACTTACAATATACAAGCTCACAGAAATTAAGCTCTATTCTTTTTTAGAGGTATCCAGACCCAGGGGGGGGAGAGTGTATGAATAAAATCTAAAAATGGAGCATAATGCTGTGAAGTCTGAAATAATAACAAAAATTATACACTGCAAAAATATATCTGCAACTTCCCTGATTGTTACTAGTAACAAAGTCTTCTAGAAAAAACATTATTGTGTTAGTTAGGAGCTTTGTGACATGCCCATAAAAAGGTATTGGGAAAATAACCCTTGAAAATTTGCCAAATACTGCAGGGGAGAATACCTGTTAGCTAACTATTACTGTCCTTCTCACTGAAGTGGAGTGTTGGCAGAATATCGTGTGTTGTGCTAACCCACCTCGTGAGAGAGAATTCAGAGGGAAAGTGACTTGACTCAGTATTTTCTTGCTGCACTTTTGTTCCATTCTGGGAACCAAGCAGGGACCAGTTTAGGCCTGAAAATTGCAGTTCAATATTCGCTCTGTCCAGATTGTAAAATTTCAGCCAATTTTTGGTCACCTTATCTTATTTGATCCCACTTTTAAACCCAGTATTTCTACCTTAACTGAGGTTCTCTCAAGCTCAGGCAAACAGTTGTTCGTTTTTCCTAAAAGAGTTCACAGCATACTGTAAAATAAGTGGAGGAAAGAGGTGCACCTCTCATTTTAACAACTCTACTAGGCTCAAAGTATAACAGAAAGAATTACTATTTTACCAATGAGATACCTAGCACAGAGCTAAAATAGATGGAGTCTGTGTTGATTCAGCACTACAATTTAATCTCCAGGTTTTGTAGACCACATTTGTAATGGAACAAATGTGTGGCTTTGCAGAATTGAATTAAATATGATGGTAAATTCAGAATAAATATATTATTTCTTTCAGTTAGGGTGGAATTTCCCTTCAGGAAAGGGTGGAATTCAACAGATGCTGCTGCTGTGGATTGGATTAGCAAGGGGGTACATTTTATGTAATATTCATTGTTTCCAAGTGTTTGGAAGTTGACACATGCACCAGCTGTAAACTCAGCATTTGTCTTAAGTACTTAGTTGCTGGCATCAGGTTTCTACAATTATTTTCTGATTAAAATATCAGGGTATCACCCTAGGTTGTCTGTGTGATCATATAGCTATACTGTGCCCAGAAACACTAGGCATATCACTTACAACAGGTCATCTTGGAGTAACTGAGTTTACTATACTTTAATAAAGACTTTACTAAAAGCTTAGTCAGGAGGGTGAGGTGGTCAGTGAGATTGGTATGGTTAAGTCATGCTTATTTCTTTAGTTAGCAGCATGAAAGGGGGTGGTGTGGTCAATACTACATCTCCTTCAGCCATCTCCACTGACCAATTGACAAAGCACCAGTTTACCTCAAAAGCCTGCAAAGTTGACAAAGCACCAGTAAACAGTTTGTCAACTTTGCAAGCTTTTGAGAAAAAGCAACATCCAGTCTTAGACAGGTGATGTGACTCTAGCAAGATATCAAGGAATTAGCTCAATTTCTTTGCCCTGTTGGAATCCAAATTGCAGTTCCTTTTTAGCCTAAGCCCTTCTAAGTAAAATTAACCAGTTCTGTTCCATGTTAGAATTTAATTTTATTATTTTTTAAAGTTGTATGTTCGCTGTGTGATTTATATTGTCTGTCAGGAAAACAGTGCATGCATCTTTCTGAAATCATGTTGTCTTTTTTTTTCTTTTTTTCTCTACAGATGGATAATGATCAGAATTCCAATACCTCAAAGCAGAGATATTCTGGGAAAGTCCATCTTTGCATTGCCCGTTATAGGTAAAAAAACGCAGCTCATTACATATATAACGTATATTCATAATATTCAACATTTGGGTTTTCTTCACTTTTATTCATGCACTAGATTATTACCTGGACCCAATGTTATGGATAGCAGACCCCTTTCCTGTTTGCGCTGGCTGCAAAATAGTGCCATTTCCATGTGCTTTAATTGACAGAGAAAGTTTAACATAGTATGGCTCTTTTACCCACCACTGTATTTCTAGCCTTCAATGTCTAAAAGAGAGGAGAATGTGTACCTCCTACTTTATAGGGGATATCTCAATTTGTTCTTACAAATTGCTTTTTCATCAATGGAAGAAAGATTTAGAAGTGCCTCACTTCTTTGCTTTGCACATTAAAATTTCCGATATAAAGTACTGTCACAATGAAAATTTCTGTGACTAACAGTTTCTTTCAGGATGGATATGGATTTAAATACTTTATAAGAAGCTTTTGTCTATCTAGCTTGTTTAGCTGTAACTCACTGTTTTTTTCTTTATTTAACTTGATTCTGCTGAAGTTAATAAACTTGTGTAAAAGATTGCCATATAAAACAAATGGAATATGGGGACTGGAAAAGACCTCCACAACTGAGCTGGCTTTAATTCATTTTAAAATATATAGAAGATTTTGGCCAGTGTGTTCAAAGACATCTAGTGAGAAACGTGTAAACAAATTCTACAGAAAAAGGTGTGGGTTTAAGTATTTAGTGCTTAAGTGAATAGGTTGCATTTCGTGGCAGACTGTTGGTGATCCAGTTACGGTTCACAACAACAAACTGACCTAGAGTCCACTCAGAATATATGTTTCAGAAGGGAAGCAAAAAGACTGAACTGAGGAATTACCTTCTCGTGTAGCCTTGGAACTGTACACCTTTTTCTGATTAGTATTTAGTTGTGTGGGGGTTGTAAGTTGAAGACACATGTTTCCCATCTCTACTCCACCGCAGTTACAACCCTTTCGATGGACCAAATGAAAATCCAGAAGCAGAGCTCCCCCTTACGGCAGGAAAGTACCTTTATGTGTATGGAGATATGGATGAAGATGGTTTTTATGAAGGTATTTTTTTTAATCTGTGAATTCATGCTAATTCATGCAGATTGAAATCAGTTCATCTGTCAAACATGCTCCCAGTTCTTTCCTTTATCTACTACCAAATCAGTTGCTAAAATTACCCCTATCATCACTGTGTTAATTAACAAAGTTTCTACACCAGCAAAGCTGCTCCTTGCAGGCAAAGCTAATTATAAGATACTTTATATTGTCAGCTTTTCTTACTGGCAAAATTTAGGTTGACAAGAAAGTCTACTGGCAGTTATGTTTTTTGCATCACTGAGCCTTTACATTCTAAACTGTGAATGTTGTTTACGTACAGTTTTCATTTGTATCTTCTTTCTTACCTTGTCTACTTGCAAGGCATTGACATGCAAGAGGTATGCTCCTTCAAGGATTTTAACGGCATTGTTCTTTCTCACCAGGGGAACTTCTAGATGGACAAAGAGGACTAGTCCCTTCAAATTTTGTGGATTTTGTTCAAGACAATGAGACCCAATTATCAAGCACATTAAGCAGTGAACAAGATCAGAATTTTATAAACCATTCGGGTCCTATTTTGGAAGGAGATCTCTTGGAGATAAGTCCACCAAGTCACATAGACTCTAGTGTAATCAGCAATGGTGCGGGGACTCTGGATGTGAACATTGATGAAATTGGAGAAGACATTGTGCCTTATCCTAGAAAAATCACCCTTATTAAACAACTAGCCAAAAGTGTCATTGTGGGCTGGGAGCCACCGGTAGTGCCACCCGGATGGGGAACCATTAGCAGCTACAATGTTCTGGTTGACAAAGAAGTACGGATGAACATAGCCTTGGGAAGCAGAACGAAAGCTCTTATAGAAAAGCTTAACATTTCTACTTGTACATACCGAATATCAATTCAGAGCATTACAAGCAAGGGTAACTCAGATGAACTGCAGTGCACTTTGTTAGTTGGGAAGGATGTAATAGTAGCCCCCTCTAATCTTAAGGTGGACAATATAACCCAAATTTCTGCTGAGCTGTCCTGGCTCCCTACAAATAGTAATTACAGTCATGTGATCTTTCTTAATGAAGAAGAATTTGACATTGTCAAGGCTGCTAGCTACAAGTACCATTTTTTTAATTTGAAGCCCAATATGGCCTACAAGGTGAAGGTCATGGCAAAGCCCCATCAGATGCCCTGGCAGCTTCCCCTGGAACAACGAGAAAAAAAGGAAGCCTTTGTGGAATTTTCTACATTGCCAGCAGGTTTGATATTTTTTTCCTTATCCCAAAACTCTCCAGTTAAGTTTCTCTGAAAGTACTAGATAAATTAATCTAACCTTTAGCTTTATGCTTTAATCCCTGTCACTTTCATGAGCAGACTGGGGATTATTAGATTACTTTGTGGTGTCTAAAATGAATTCCTGTCCTGCATTATTCTCTACTTTGTTCCTGGGTAAGGACTGAAGCATTTTTGGGACATAAACTAGGGAAAGCCATGCTTATCATCATCACAGATTACATGCTAAGTGTTTTATCAGATTAATCTCCTTTTGTATTTAATTTGTCCAGCTACAGTATTTCTGGTAGTAATTTATTTTCATTGATGGGAACAACACTGGGAAAAACAGTTACTACTTCTGACATGTTATTTCTATGTTATTTGTGTGTCTTAAAGCACTTTTTACATGGATGATCTAGCCCTTTTCTGTAATGAAAAACAACACAGACATCATAGAGAACCACACAGTCATTTAGGGGATGTAAATGCATTTTTGTTGTGAAGTTGTAATCACATTGTACAATTTGAATTTGTAAAGATAACAAATTGATTGTGTTTTGGAAAGTCTGATTTTTTTTCCCCACCTTGCTTTTAGATTAGGAATGTTGGTAAGTGTTACCAGGCATTTCCCAGTATTTAAGAACAGTGAAGTAATGTTGAAAACTAGAGCAGAAATAAAGTAGTGCATTTAAAGGGTAAGTAATCTCATAATTTGGGGAGGGTATGACAGTTCGTGAAAAATTTGAACATCTCTCCTTATAGATCCATCGAACCAAGGTCATCTAATCAAGGACAAGTAGAAGACTCCTTATATATTCAGACTTTCAGAGTGCCTCTGAAGCAGGGACAGTCAAGTACATGTGACTCCTGGCCAGTGAAATTTCAATAGCTTGTACTGTGCTATGGCTTAATTGACTCCCTGCTGGGATTTGATTCTTGCAAAGGGGCGGGAATTAGTTCTGGTCTCTTCCTTGCCTTGCCTGCCTTATATGTAAAGAGGTGTGCAGGACAGTAATGCTGGTTGAGTAGACAGGGAATTAAGCTTGTATATCTACTACTTTTGATGCTGTTGATTTATAGTTTCAGTAAAAATGTCCTCAGCTCAGGTGTTTACTCTTTTCTCTTAAATCATTTCAGTGAAATAAGTGGTAGTGCTAGTATAGAATCTGCTAGAATTTGGGGGCATTTTAAACTTTGTATATGTTCTGTGGGAGTCGGGAGATACTGCCTAGATGGTGGCTTGCACTTAATAGATATGTTGACTTTGTTATTTGGGAAAGGCCTTTCAAGTGAGGTTTTTTCAAGACAAACACTTAACATGCTGTATCTTCCTCTAGTTGCTGAAGTATGCTAAAGCAATAAATGAGCTGTTCTCTGCTGAGGAGCTAAAATGCAGTGAATCTTCTGCTTTTAGATCCAGAGATGCCAAAATCTTCCCGACCACTTCATTTCACAGAGCATTTTTACAAAAGCATGTCAACTTTTCACTGTTATATGGCAAGATAAAATAGAAGCTGTTGAAGTGATCAGAGGCTGATGCTTGTACTGTAAAATCATTGAAACAAAGGGAAAAGGATGCTTATGAAATCAGAGTCAGCAATGGGAGTTACCATCATAGTGTGTCATGGTTTTGTCTTGCAAATATTACTGTCTTCAAGTAATCACATCTCTCTTCTTCCAAACTACGGTTAAAAGAAAGAAGTTAAAAGAAAAAAAATAGAGAAAGTTTCTTTAATGTGACTAATACTGTTTTTTCTCTCAGAGACTGGATTATTTTTCCACCTTATATACCTTCAGTTGATCTACATTGTAAGCGATATGTTTTAAAGATGGTTTTAGAGTATGCTGAGAGAGCAATACTGTGTGGAGGGAATACTCTGTGCGAAGGGAATCTTTTGTTATTGGGCTTCTCTAGAAGATGCATGGGGATGAGTGATGTCACTTAAACCTTTAATTGTGGTGAACATCAGGTTTAGCAGGCAGTGCAGCGTGGACTGCAACATAACTGGCCACAGTTAGCTGCTAATGTTTGTACTGACATTCTTCTAGGGGTTCAGAAATGTTTACAAATGAATGCATGTGCTCCCTTTATTTGAAGCTGAGAAGCTCTCCTCTTTACTAGTGGGTTCAGTGAAATCCTTATAGAAAAGGATACCATCCGCCACTTATACTAAAAAGAAAGTGGGGATCAATGAATGTTTTAAAATTTTCACAATGTATCAATCATCTCAGGGATTTTTTAGGAATACATTAAACAAAAATGACCTTTAGATAACTGCTCACATTTCAAAACTAGAGAAAGCAGTTGCATGAAAAGTACAGGACAATTAGAGGTCAGCTTTTCATTTTTCTCTTTGCATATATATCATGTTTTGCATGATTTATACTTGAAAACACATTGCTTCCTATCGGCCCAAAGCTGAGTGACAGCTCTCTAGTTGCTGAGCAATTGAACTCCGCTTCTTGATTCATCAAAGCATTACAATTGCTTAAGTTAAAATAGAAGTTCCCTTTCGGGTGCTCAGATCTAAAAATAGACGTAAGTATTGACAGGATCAGGACCAATGGGACTCTTATGGGTTTTGAGATAATTTAGGTAATAAATTAATGAAGACCAAACTGTAGCAGAATTCTGTAACAAACATTTATATCGGTGACCAAGACCATAAAAAGTCATCAAGAGTAATTTAGAAACCATACTATGCCTTAGGCTTTACAGTTTATGAACCCTCTCTCTGCTACAGCCTGTGAAGGTCGAGAGAGACTCCCTAGGGATTGTTTGGTTTTGGGAGAATGGAAGGAAGGTGACTTCTCCTGCAGGAGCAGATTAATGTCGCTGTCATCTACAAGATACTGGACTAGATCAGATGCATTCTTTCTTGTAAACTGAGGAGCTTTGCTGGATTATGAGTGCTGATTGTCAATAAGATAGGATAGTCAGGGAAGCTGAAATTCAATCCTAAATAAAAATTTACATCTTGGCCAAGAATAGTATTAGGACAGTTTGCATACTTTGACCTTGCAAGTTAAAAATACATTATAAGATACAAGGGATTATATAGGCAAAAATTTCATGTTGTGCCTGTAGCATCCTGAACATGACCACAATTTTATTTCCATGCCCACCAGGGATGAAATTCAGTGACAGCAAACTACTGAAATGCACTGATGGTTTGCCAGCATATCTGGAGGCTGGGGCTTGTGTGATATTTACACTTGTATCATGATCTGTTTGGTAGCAATGAATGCACACAGTTAAAATATTTGTAGCTTTCTTGGTAGATGAACAGAAATTGGTTGTGCTTAGCTCACTGGCAAAAGCAAACCCACAGCAACCAAGGTTTGTATTCTCCCAGCTATTACACAGAGATGGCTGCAGCTGATCCTTGCTTCTGAAATGTTTTAGCATGAAACACTTCTCAGGGTTTGAATGTTAAATTAACACCGCAGGGTGCCTGAAGAATTCATGTGCTAATAACCTCTATGATATTTTTACTTTAACTTTCTGTCCAAAGTAGAGCTATTTATAGTAGGGTAATAATGTCTTTTAAATAAGGATGTATTTGTTGTGCTATTACACTAACATACTGTAAATGTCTTAAAAGATTAGTAGGCATATTTTTTTCTTCAGTGCAGAGAAAAGACTTTGAGTCCAGTTGTCTTCAAACCAGCATGCTGCTGGTTGAAAAGGTTAAAGTTTTGGCTTGTAGTCCACATTGCACCTTAGAGTCAATATGATTCTGGCCTATAAATCATGACTTGGAGCCACTGATGGTCCAGAGAGACAGAATTTGAAAGTGATTTCTGAGTATGTAGTGTGTATTTAGTGCAGAGATATATACCAAAATGACACTTGCTATCACCTGTAGCAGTATCCCACTAACAGTGCCACTCTGGGGCCTTTTTCTCCCCATGTTTTTCTGTTAACATCTTCTACATTCAGAGTAAGTAGTAGTTGTGCAGCCTGGAGGGATAAAAATAGGTCCAGAGCAAATTGCAAGTATGAACCATCTTGCAAAGAAGTATAGCTTAGTTAAGGGCTCTAAGCTGAGGCTTCAGTTCCTGGCTTCATGACCTGCTGAGCCTATGCTTCTGTTTTTACATAATAACTGCAATAAGGATATTTTGTCTTCTTAATGAAAAAGTGCTTTGAGATCTGCAGTTTCCAGTTTGCAAGTACCTCAGTTGACTTACATACTTCCCATCTAAGGCTCAACAGTGACCAGTCTTGTCTGTCTTAGGTCCTCCAGCTCCACCTCAGGATGTTACTGTACGGGCTGGGTCCACGCCAGCAACCATACAGGTGTCCTGGAAACCACCAACTCTGACAGCAACAGGGACCTCCCATGGCGCCAATGTCACAGGCTATGGGGTTTATGTGAAAGGTCAACGGGTGAGTTCTCCTTCCAGCGTAACAGTGACCATCTACATTAGGTGAATTTCAATTAACAGGTAAAGGCAACAATAAAGGTGTGACAGCACTTGAATGTGTGCAGGGTTTTCTCAGCTTTCAGTAGAACCTACTCTTTTGTTTGTGCATAACTTGCTCATTAGCTTCCTTTCCAGAAGCACTTAAGCTGTTGGACAAATGGATTGAAAGGATTAAAGACAACTGGTGCTAATGGGTGTGGAGCCCTAATGTGGACTCTTGCAGCTCACTTTGTGTTGACAATAATTCACTCCATGTTAAGACTTTGAAGGTGGTACCTTAGTGGGGTTAAGAGGAGGGAAATATATCTTCATGCTACTAACTTGCTTGTTTGTGTGCCCAGGTGGCAGAGGTCATCTTTCCAACAGCAGAGAACACATTGGTGGAGCTAATGAGACTAAGGAGTTTGGAAGCAAAGGAAGTTACAGTTCGAACTCTCTCTGCACAAGGGGAATCAGTGGATTCTTCTGTTGCTGCCATTCCATTTGACCTACTGGTGCCTCCAACCCCTCACCCCAGAACTGCTCCCAAATCTAAGCCATTAGCAAGTGCCGGAGCCCCAGAAACCAAAGAAGAACATTTAGGTCCACATTTAAAAATGGATGAGTCATGGGAGCAGACTCATTTGGCATCCCCTGTTCACGGACACATGCTTGAGCCACCTGCTCCTAACTTTCACAGCCCGCTTCAGGGGAGGAGGTCTCCATCACCTAACCGAATACTCCCTCAACCTCAAGGCACGCCCATCCCAAACACTGTCGCGAAAGCCATGGCAAGAGAAGCTGCACAGCGAGTTGCGGAGAGCAATAGGGTAAAGGCAGACTTTTTCTTAATTTTTTTGGGGGGCTGGCTTTATTCTTTGTGGCACTTTCCATCAAAGGATTTTTTCATCATATGCATTAAGGAGAAGCTAATCATTCCTAAACCCTGAAGATCTGTAGTTTGAGAAGAAGCAGTATGCTAAAATTCTGTGCCATCTTCCACAAATATGCTTGTAACCATAAAGAGCATTGATCAGCCTTTGATCAGCATAGAAACCCTGTATCACTAGAAAGGTTGTCCTCAGAAATGCAGAGACTTACTTCGGAAAAAAACAAAATAGTAGTAATCATCAAAGTTTGTGCTTGAATCCTGCAGGAGTTAAAAGTGAGGCTTGTGCCTATGTGAGAAAAGTCAACTGAGTACTGAAGAACTTTGAAAGAGACCAAAACAATAAAGGGCAGTTTAAAAATGGGTCTGGAAATAGCCAGATAAACAAAAGTTCTGAGCAGACTTACTGTGAGAGCTAATCTCCTTGATGGTTTACAAAATGAGGGCAGAGTCTCACTTCTGTAAGGGAATCTAATCAGCAGTCAGATAAGAAACATGTTTGTATTCTAAAACCATCTGCTTTTTCAAAATAGCAAATAGCAGTTTAGATGCACATAAAGCACTATTTTGTATGCTGTCATGGATCTACAGGCAATTTTACATATTTGCCCTTCAAGAGTGCCCCTTTCTCAGTGCTACGCTTCCACAGATGTTTACAACTTCTTCAACATAAGCTGCCACCACGTGAAAGCTTTTCATTACAGCTCCTTTTGTAGCTACAAGAAGCAGCACTGCCCAAAGGAGACTCCCTGGTTTTGAGACCATTATGACCCATGGCTGCTGTAGTGACTCAGATGCTTGCTAGTTAATTTAAATCCCATATTTGAGGCTCTTGGGTCAGCATAGCTGATGTGTATGCATCCTGACAACATGCTCTGGTTTTCCTACCCAAGCATACAATATTTAAATACTCCCAGTGCCCTGAGCAGTTACTTTCTCATCACAAGCTGCTCACAACTGTCTTGTTTCAAGCTCTGGTGTCACTTTTTTCGTACATTGTCTTGGTTCTTCATCTGGCAGTCATCAGTTGTTATGTCCAGTCTTCAGTCTCCCATCATATCTCCAAAATAACTCCATTAATGTTGACAGTTCACACATGTCTTAATAGCCCCAACTTACTGACTGTCCCAGTTTTGGGACAGAATTGAGCCAGTGGGTGATGACACAGCTTTTGGGGAGCTGAATAATTCTGGATTAATAAGGTCTGCTAAATACATATATATTCATGTGTATATTTCTTCCTTTTGTTTATAAATAACGCAAGCTGGAATAAATTTAATAGAGGGGGAAAAGACAATTAGTATCTTTGGCACTCTGAGGTGAAAGTTGATTTAACAACCATATAGGGAAAGAGAACTGAAATACTTTTGGGGGGTTTTGAAAACTGCTGACATAACATATGCTCTGAAAGACGTTTAATTACATTAATTTTAGTGATGCTTGAAATGTTTAATTCAGGGATCTGGACAGAAGTTTACAGATGGATCCACTCTAAATTAAATCAAATTCTGCCAATGATATTTGTTATGTTTAGTCCCTAGTAGCAGAAATGCTTCCCTTGTGGTAGGCTGCTATGGAAGAAGCTATGTGTCTTCTCCCTGCCCTTCATCCAGCCTGTTAGATGGCTGACGGTTATGGTCATGAGAGTAAGCAGCAGGAATCAGTAGCTGACGGGAAGAGTCACCTCAGAGCAGAGGAAGAGCACGAAGTCTCATTCTATAGCATTTTTTTGTACTGAGGCTAGTAGTAGTGGCTAGGTTGTCCACTAACCTTCTGACAAGGGAAATTAGTGTCTTTGTTAGCAGCCTCTAACTGTAGTATTCTGAGAATTTCAACATAAGTAGTACAGGGAAGAAAGCTAGCAGCTGAGTTGATGGTCACAGAAAAGCATATAATTGTTTACAAACGAGAGTAAAATGACAAGCAAAAAAATTCTTGAAAACTCCGAAAAGGTTACCATCAGGGGAAACTACTATTGTTTTAAACCATGAGTATATTAAATGTGCTGTTCTTGAGTCCTTACGTCTTAGATTTGCCATTTCTTCCACTGGTTGCAGGGACAAGCGTGCTTCACAATTTTCCATTTTTTGTTGCTTTGCTAGATGGAGAGGAGGAGTGTTTTTAGCGAAAGGAGTAATGCAGCCCAATACGCTAACTCGGATGATGAGGAAGATGGCTACGATTCTCCTAATGTCAAAAGAAGAGGGGCTTCAGTTGATGATTTCCTAAAAGGATCAGAACTTGGGAAACAAGTAAGTAGCCTGGTCAAACAAGTGTTTTATGAAGCTTAGCAGGCTGTCTAGGTCACTGTCTGATTATTGTAGCCATATTGGTAACTATACAGACAAACAGCTAAATTGTGGGGAGGTAGATGAATGTCCTGTTACTGGAGTATAATACTGTCTAATGGGACTGAATGCTTGGCACCATGCATCTATAGATCCTTATCCCATGCAGCAGTCTGAAGTACTGGAAACTGAAAAAAACAAAGCTGAAAAAATTGAAATAGAAAATGTGACCGGAATGTCACGTTTGGCTTTTTCTGTATGATGTGTTACTACTGCATATGAAAACAAGCTGTGAAAAAAGGGAAAGGGGGATTGATTTTTGTGTTCCATAAAAGCCATAACCTGTAATCCTAATTAGCAGAAAACCAACACTGTATATACTTGGCATGCTGTAATGAATAGAAAGATATTGTCAGAAGAATTTTGCACATCTGTGCAGCTTTTAGTCTGATCCCACTGAAAACAAACATAAAGTCATTTATTACATTACTTTCAAGACAGATGTAAATTCTAGCTTATGTCTTAGCATGGTCAAATAATCTTGTTAGCCAAATATCTGACCTCCCATGTTGAAGGGTCCAAGCAACGGCATTCCTTCTCGTACCAGTTTTGAGACTTTCTGGAATTTTGGTTCCATTTATTATAGAAGTTCAAGCATTTATAAATGTATAAACATTGCTCCAAATTTCCGGTGTTCTAAATATGTTGCTTCAAGGTTTGATTTGGTTCCATCTTCACATACAGTGGTTCACATACAGTATTTTTAGACACATGCAATCATGCTCTGCTTACAAAATGTGCTTGTGGGTGAGATGCATCTGTACCTCTGTATATAATCAAATATAATCAAAATTATTCTGGACACAGGGAGGCCAATATTTTCTAACAGGACCGGTGATCTTACTAAGAAGGCCCAATGTAAAAAGTTTAGGGTGTTTGTAAGGGACCAAGATCAATTTCATTTTTCTGATAACCAAACTTCATATTTAACCTTGGTAAATAAACTTGAGGGTATCTACCATGTGAGTACAAAGTTGCTGCTCCACGTGGACTTACTACCGCAGGTCATTAAAGGATGGTTTGGACTGTGTCTGCTTTACCAGGCTTTACAAAATAGAAGGTTTGGATATGAACATTGGAAGGCTGGGAACCTTCAAAGTGTATATTCCTTGAAGCCTAAAAAGATTAAGCTCTGTTAATCTATTATGAACATCCTGAAAGCTAGATTTGAAATCTCTCTGGCTACAAGTATTCTCAGATCTGATTAGGTTCAAAATTTAGTTTTCATCTAAGGCTTTCATTGCTTTAAAACACTACGTCAAAAAATGCACTTTGAGAAATAGCAGTTAAATTATGTCTGGCAAAACAGCTGCAGTGTGTTAAGTGTAAATTGATTATTAAATGTTTATTTTTTAGCTTCAGATATATACCTATTTGTAGTTTAATTGCTCATTTGCATTGTTTATGAAAGATGATCACTTTTACCGCTTGGTTTGTTAGTGAAGAAATAATTGGAGAAACCTAATCTGTGGTAGAAATCCGTAAGAAATTATTAGTTTGCTAATTTCATTATGATGCTCATGTGCTGCTGGTATCTTCCAGTAGCAACCACTATTCTGTATGCTATGATTCCCTATCAAAGTTCTTTGGCTTTCTATCAGTTGACTTGCCTTACTCTGTAGATAAGAGTAAAAACAGTGCAAGCAAATGCAAGTAACATTAATGTTTTTTCATCAAGTTTTTTATTAGCATTAGATATGGCTGCTAATGGAAATCCTTCATGTCTATCGCATTATGTTTTGTAGCAAGACATGGATTTTAAACTCTTCAGTTTAAAATGCCCCACAGGGAAGGGTGGCATGAATGAATCATAATTCTGAAACAGGGGTGCATAGTCTTTCACAGACTTTCCTTGTGAGCTTAGACTTAGAAGGTTAGTCTTTCTTGCCCAGATCCTCAAAAGTATTTATGCATCTAAGTACCTCTGAGCGTCTGGGTCAGTGGGCCTGTCATCCAAGACTAAAATGGGCGTAATAATTCTTTCTTTTGTCACAAAAATGTACGAAGATATTGTTTTCTGCAAGCTGTTGATTTGCTATGTAAATAAATAATAAGGACAAGGGAAGTAAGTATCGGAGATAGACCTGAAATTCAGAGACGGCTTGGGATATTTGCAGGAAGGACAGTGCTAGAAAACATGTGAATAATAACCACAAGTGCATGGAATAGACGGCCTTAGAAGTTTCACTGGAAATCTGCATTGTAAATGCACCCATTTATTGAACAGAGAGTATGCATGCCCTATTACATAGAAAGTTAATTGGTTGCAGGCAGAATTGTGTAATTATTGCTTATATAATATCTTCTAGTTATGTTTTATACCTCAATTAATGTAGTGCTTGAATTAGAAGATTTATGTAAATAATTGAATGGCTGTTTAGCAAGGCATTCCTGTTGTTAGAACCACAGTGGATAAGCCTTGGAGATAGTTTGCTAGATCTCTGTAGTCTGCCCAAGCAATCGGGGCTTTATTCCAGCAGTATTGGCCTTCAACAATCTACAAAACATTGTGCACTTAGTTGGGCAAGTTTTGTAATACTGTGCCAGTGCAACCCCTAAGTCTATTTGAACGCAGCTGAAAACAGGAGTGCAGGAGTGTTTTCCTGTGAAAAACAGGACCAAGATTCTGCTGGAATGGAACTGATGAGATAATAAAATCTAGTATAAGAGCCACAAAGTTTAGATGTGAAAAAATGAAGCATTAGGATATAGTCTAATCTTCTAATTTCAAAAAGAAACCAAACCATTGTGAAACTGCAGTGACTTTTTTCCTAAGATGATCCTACTATAGTGCATCTGTAAGATCTGAAAACACTTATGGCCTTGGCACTGAGAATTACTACTAAAGGCTTCACCCTACAATCTTTATAGCTCCAGAACAAAGAATTAAAAGAGGAGAAATTGCCTCTTGTATTTGGAGGGCAAACCCATCTTCACTTTGGAGAAATTGCTTATTGCAGACATTTTCTTCTCATTGCTGTGATTGATTGATATCAGCATGTTACATAGATATGGGAGTTGATCTGGTACCACAGAATTATTTTTTCATTAGTATTGCTGGGGGAAGGAATGCAGTAATTTCTAGAGTTCCAGTAATTCTAGAACATTTGATTCCTCAAATATTCTACTGCAATCTGGCAGTCAGATGACTCCATTTGAAAATTTGTCCTTGGAAATACAATGAGTTTTGTTTATGATCTGATTTGTTAGATGTAATGTTTAACAGAGGCCACTCCTACTTTAACATTAGCAATTCAGTAGGACGTACTTTTTCCTCCTTGTCCTCTGACTAATTTGAAACTTACAAGAACTTGAAATATTTGGACCAATTTTAAAAGACAAAGTTTTAGCCAGTCTGTTCTTACAATGTTTAAGAGAATGAAAGCTTCAAATTCCATCAGCTAGCTATATCATACAATGACAGTAACATCCTGCAAGAATTAAATGCTGATCACTTTTAAATTACAATGTGATGTAACAAACAGCTGTGAAGAACAGATGATATGTGAGTTATCTTAGGGCTTTTACAATTTGGTCAGCAAGTCCACTGATGCATGAAGGACCTCTTTAAATCAAGGGAATTTAATCAAGACTAGAACTAGATTTGGTACTGTGAATGCAGACATTCTTTTTTGTATCACCTATGTGATTAAGACTGGATTTCTTGAATTGGGAGCATAAATGGGCAAAAAAAATTTATACATGATCTCTCCACTAGAACAGAGCAGCAAGCTACATGACATAATTTATATGTGGTCATTAGTGTGATATTCAAACCTAGTCTTCTAGTCCTCATTAATGTCATACAATGATTTTAAGCTTTACAGTAAAGACTTTTCTCTCTCACCCTGTCTATTAGCCTCACTATTGCCATGGTGAAGAGTACCACACAGAAAGCAGCAGAGGTTCTGACTTGTCTGATATTATGGAAGAAGATGAGGAAGAGCTGTACTCTGAAATGCAGCTGGAGGATGGAGGAAGGCGACGAGTCAGTGTGACTTCACACAGTGCACTTAAGGTAATTGTGACTGCAGAGAAACCTTAGGAGTACCTCCATACTTTGATTCTTCCTTCAAAGCATTTCTTTTAATCAATTATGGATTTTGCAGACCATTAAAACTCACACTGTTGTATAAACCTAGAACTGGGGTGAACATTGTTTATGATGTCAAGGCCACTTTAATACATTTATTCCTTTTTTTTTTTTGCATTATTTGATAGCTAATCTTTTAACTAATTGATTATTTTCCTATATGTAGTTGTTGAAGCTGCAATTTCTGTTCTGTATCTGGGGACCTTTCCCATGTCTATGTGACAATATACCACATGTGCTACCCAGACAGTGAGTTGTTTCTGAGCAAGACGATTTATATAAACATACATATGTATAGAAAAAAAACAGCTCAGGTTTTTCCTGTTTGCCTAATTTGTCCCTGTTTCCAGTGCTAGTCCCATCTCTTCCACAGGCTTTAAAGCATGCTTGTAAGAAAGGGAGTTGGATGAAGCTTTGTTTGATAAATGCATTACCAGAAATCCTCGTGCTCTGATTATTAAGGAATCACCAGAGGCAGTAGGAAATACCTGTCAGAAATACTGCTTTAACACTACACAGGAATATTCATCATGAAAGACAACTTTAGTATAACAATTAAAGCATATGTAGAATGTTGAACCTACCCAATACAGAATATATATTTCCCATAGTATATTTGTACATGTAAATTGTATTTGCTTTTCATGTGTCTAGCAATTACACTAAATTGTTTTGTCTTGGAAAGCTGGATAACTTGAATGATAGGGAAACCCACAGGTTGATTTTTCTTCCAACATGCTGTTATTTAACTAAAACCCAATGCTATTTTCTCATGCATACAAGAATTTTAACCATTCTTGTAACTGCTTTCATGTACTATGTCCTTTGATTCTGATACTATCTGGAATGAGACAGGCACTTTTTCAAAAGAAAATACAATCAGTGTTTTTATTATTCTCTAACATAAAGGTTGAAACTGAAACCTTCTGCATGCTGATTCTGCCCCTCTCCTCTGGGAAAAAGTGAATTATCCCTAGACTGGTTTTGTTCTTTATGCATCAGAAAGTATATTTACTTCTTGGTTTTAAATTAGTATTGCCAATGTTGATATTTAAGAAGAAAGGCCCAGACCCATAAGTGGTATAGTAAATAATTTTAGACCCGTTAAAGTCTGCGGGCATACTTCTCTTGATGTAGTATTGTATGTGAAGGGCATGGTTCATTGACTCATTCTGCAGAAGTGGAATTCAGTATATGAGTACTTCCTGAGGAAGGACTCATGGATGTCTGAGTCTCATTTGGAGAATATGGCCCACCATGCTGGTAAATTTTCTGATATAAAATGCAGGTCAGATTCTTCTCCCAGAGTGCTCAATAATTTCCCCCTCTTTCATTTGCAACACCAGTAATTAATAAAAAAAATTAAAAACATGTTTACTGAATTTTCCATAATGATTCCGGTTCCTCTTGCATCTGAAAGAATGCCAACCATGCCCTTGCAGCTGTAATTGAGTATTTTCTCCTGAGTTAATAGATGCCCCCAAGTAACAAGAAAACATTTTGCATGTAGATATATGTTTGCTTTATTGGGAGATTATTATTCCCTCCAATGGTTCCCTAAAACAAAGGCTGACATGAGTGATCAAGGAAGATTCAACTCACCCAATCAGAGCATTCTAAAATGTGGGCTATTTGAGCTCCATTCAAAACTATCCTTGTTCATATTTATTGACTTTTTTCCACTTTTATGGCAGTTTGTCTCAAAAGTTTCACAAGTGTGATACATATTTTTAAATGAATAAAAATAGGTGAAACAAATACAATCATAAAGTAACTTAGAAAGTTCCTAATGCTTGAAAGGTGAAGACATCCAAACCCAGTTAAGTTTAACATGCTCAGAGAGGTATCACTGAAGTATCCAAGAAGATCTGTCATAATTTAAGGGTGCTGTTTTGTCAAGAGACCTACCTCATCTGGGCATTGAGTAAACTACAAGGGGAGGTGACCTCCATGATGTAGAATCTATAAACAATGTCAATCAAAACCAACACCTCCTGCATCATTATTCTCTTGTCTCTTCTCAGAGTCCAACAAAGATACTGCATAGGATTCTTCTGTCACACCAACCTTTGTTTTGTGTAAATGTAATTTAAAAATTACAAAATCTATCTAATTATCTTCAGAATGCTTATTTTATCCAGGCTGGGATAGTTTTTATCTACTTCTGGTATAAACAGAGATTTTTACTTCTGCTAATAGGCTGATTTTCAAATATTGGTTTTATCAAGCAGGTACGAGATGATGATGAGAGATTTGATGACAGTGCAGACCAAGTGACATCAGAGAGCAGCCTGCTTCTCAGGGTTCTTTCTGTGGAAGTCAAGCTTTAAAAATGGTGCCGTGGTTTTTTTTTTAATTTTACAAAGGAAACTAGAACTCCTTTAATGATGTCTGCAGAATAGGTTTCCTGTGGCAGGAGATTTAGGAGTATTTGCTACTGATATAGGATGCTTTAACAGATGCAAAGCAAGAAAGCTTGCTAGAACAGGATTTTCTTTCGCAGATATGGGTTCTGGTTACAAAGAAAAATTAAATAGCAATTTGGCATGGGGCAAGGAACATACTAAGCCTTAATGCTGTGTTTTAATGTCATTCTCATTCATCATGCTGGAACCTGTATGCAGCTTCTATTGCTTTGTTTAAAATGCATGGGTTTATTCTTGTTAAGAGCATCACTCAGTTGTTTGTACTGACCTCTCACGTTGTATCTGACACCCAGCAACTTCTTAACCATGTCTTTATTTTTCACAGATTCTCATTCAAAGCATGACATCCTTTTCACTAAATAAGCTGCATGTCTTACGTTTGCCATTGCTCTAAAACTAATTCTGTCTTTATTTTTCTTTTCTTCTCCCTTTTCCCTCCCATTTTATTTTTGTCACACACTATTTGTTCCCTGTCTGGTTTTTAACATTACATAATCTTAAGGAGTGCGATAAGAATAAGACCACTGAAGCCACTTTTTTGGAACAGCCTGACTTTTCACAGCAGATACATCACAGTAAAAAGCTTTTCAGTATTCCAGAAGTAGCTGAAGAGGATGGTGAATACTCTGAACTGCTGTACAAGCAGGGTTTAGGTATGCCCTATAAAAAGAATCCCACAATAGCTAGAGACTCTAGACCACCTAGGCCCTACAATCAAGACCAGCAGCACAACTTCTGGTACCCAGTCAAGCACAGAATTTCAGGCATGGAGGATTTTGCTGCAGACGACAAAGGATGTAAATATAGCCGGTCCTTATCGAGAAGCCCAGACAGTGGACTAGACTGTGGAAGTGAAGAAGAAGAATCTCGTTTTAATTTCAGATATACTTGTGATTCAGTTTCTGCCAACGTTGCATCTAGCTGTTGTGCAGAGACTGCTAGCTGTTCCTGCAGGAAAAGCATGAGGCCATTGCTTGCTCGCAGGAAAACTTTAACCAGACAAACCAGCATCGAAGAAGATTTTGGTGACCTGGGTCCTTCCTTTGTAGAGCCCAGGAGTGAACAGGTCAAGCCCAGTTACGAGAAAAAGTATGAGACTCAGAAATGTAGTAGAACAGATAATTTGTCTAATGAAGATGTTCAGGGAGGCTGGAAGACTGACTTAAAAATGGCTGATGCTAGGGCAGCTGGTCTACTTGCAAAGTCATCCCACAGAGATGCAGAAGACTCTCTGGTGTGTGAAATAAATCTTCCTTCTAACATCTGCTTGCCAAATCAGTCTTTCTTCTTTTCTTTTCTCTTCTCTTCTCTTTCTCTCTTTCTCTCTTTCTCTCTTTCTCTCTTTCTCTCTTTCTCTCTTTCTCTCTTTCTTTCTCTCTTTCTCTCTTTCTCTCTTTCTCTCTTTCTCTCTTTCTCTCTTTCTCTCTTTCTCTCTTTCTCT
>JANZLQ010000092.1:19420006-19464673 GCA_026212715.1 Elanus axillaris | reverse complement strand
TCTCTCTCTCTCTCTCTCTCTCTCTCTCTCTCTCTCTCTTTCTCTCTCTTTCTCTCTCTTTCTCTCTCTTTCTCTCTTTCTCTCTTTCTCTCTTTCTCTTTTCTTTTCTGAATTAATTTTTAGAGTCCATCTTTTGGTCCTATCTGCTACTTTTTCCCCTTTTTTTTCCCCTCCCCATTCATTTTTGTTTATTATTCTGCATTTTCCTTTACAGTCCTCTTTTGTGTCATGCTGAAATCAGTTTAATTTGCTTTACAATGATTTTCCCACAGAACAAATTACAATAATGGCTGCTTTTATTAAAGGACAACTGAATCTAAATTTTAATTAAGGGTTAGCTGAACTATAATTTTTCCAAAAGCTTGTTTTTCTTTGTTTTGCCCATCTAAATGTTGCTTTAAAAAAAGCTGCATTTTAACTGGAAAAATATTTCATCAGTTGGTTTGGTTTTGGTTTTTTTAAATGTCGAGGAACTCATTTCATCATGTTGTTTTTATTCACTTCATTCCCAGAATTTTCAGGATATGCTCTTTATCATGAAACATCTCCGGACAAGAATCAAGATTCTCCCCCAGTGTGACAGTGACCCAGATTTATGGAGTCACAGGTTTCTTCATATTTCCATTTTCTACCTTATCTCTGCACTGTCACTACTTTGCCTTCCTTTTTAGACCATCTCTTCTTGCCTTTGAAGTTGCAGACTGCATCTCTGCATGAGAATGCAGGCAAACAGCTTCTTCCAAAGGGAGAGGCCAAGGCCATTCCATGTCTTTCAAGGATGCCTCGGTGTGATCTTGCATATTTGCATTTCTGTCCATTAATCTATAGCAAAGTCTCCACACTTTGATAGATGCATCCGTAGGTTTCCCTGCTCCCTAAAGACCAAAGCAAGTTCATTACCCTCTCAGTCTGCAAGTCCAGAATGGAAACTTCAAATCTGATGTGTTTCATCTAAGAGTAGAAATCAGCTGCCTGCTCTTCTAGCCTAGCAGTTTATGCTGAAATGATCCTTAAATATTTCTCCCATTAAAATTGATGCCCAAGCTGTATTAATCTCAATGACTGCATGATAAACTCTGGAGAGCATTAAAATAGTACCATTTAGTTATTAAAATAGAAACATTTTCTGCATGGGTAGTGAACAGAAAGAGACAGCAATGATGTGAGATGAAGTGTGTCTACATTCCCTTCTGTGTGTTTCAATGACCTTTAAAAGGCTTTAACAACCAAAGGCCATTACAGAAAAAGCAGTGTGCTCAAAGACAGAAGGACGTACGCTTGTTCTCATGCTGCAAACTGGACAAAGCTATATAGCTGAATACAAAAAAAGCTTGCCGTTTCAGTGCAGTCCAATCTCCACAGCTCTCATGACTGGTTGTACTACTCTTCAGGAGACTATAACGTCATCTTAGCAGCAACAACAAAGGCAAAAGAATATTTCAAAAATTATTATTTTCTTTTCTTTTTGTTCTGATGTGTGACTGCTGGTTACAAAACTGCCATAAATCAGGGAACCATTTTTTTTCTTTTGCAGGTTTGCCAGGCAACAGTATTTACTTTTCAGCTAACCTTTCAGTTAAAAGCTAAGTTTAGTTGCCTTTAGAGCTTATGCTTCCAAATGTGATTGACCTGATTAATGTCCAACCATATAACCATAATGTTTACCATGCATGTAACTTAACAAAAATGTTTTTTCTGTTGTTGTTTTTTAGCTTTTAGGTAATCCATCATCTGCAGGACGGCCTGAAAGGGTGGAGCATGCAGGGCGAAGGTCCTCTCATGGCAGTGCAGTGCCACAAAGGTCTCGACCAATGTTGGTCCCTTCCATTGGTTAGTTGGACAGATTGGTGCATTTCTGTTCTTTGCAGCCTCAGAGTTGGGAAGGTGGTCCTTAAAAAAGAAACAACAGACACTTGTCTTGAACCATGATTACTCTTAGTTTAAATGGGATGAAATGGAACTAAAAATACCTTCTTCTAAATATGAGTGTACTGGGGTCTCACAGGGGGCTGAATCAGTAGTCATTGACATCACTGGGAGCCCTTTCGTTGAATTTAGTGGGTACTGGAGCTTTTCTAAGCTTGGTTAAGCTTAGGTACTATTAGATCTTACCGAATAAGAAATTTGCAGGCAGGCTACTATATGATCAGCAAAATAAATGTACCCATTCAGCCATCCATTCAGCCATTCATCTTTCCATTCATCAACCATCATTTTGTATTCACTTTCCATTTTCTTGACTACTTTTTGGAATTTAGCAGGAAAAACAGAAGCTGTTAAATGTAACAAGTTAATAGAACTTGCACATATTTACTAGATTTGGTATTTCTTACAGATTCATCCCTATTCTGGTTTACTTATGACTTAAACTGTATGCTGGTGTATACCAGAAAATCCAAAAAGTAGTGCAGAAAAGATAATGGAATCAAGACACTATGGACAAATACATATCTGTTAACACTTGCACTCTATACTGTCAAATAAGAAATATTCACACTGAAAATCAGGGAACACATGCAAAACATGCAGAGAGAGTTCTGTGAGCTATGAGCAGAACTTTACTCCATGAAGATGTAAAGTTGTCCAGTTCCTGTCCCTAACCTGGACTTTTAATTTGTGAATACTGTAGGCATCGTCATGAGGAGAAGGAAGCAGTGTCAGGCAATTCTCACCTGACATCTATGTGAATAAGAGACGTTCTAAACGGGGATTATCAGAAGGAAAGAGACTGATCGTTAAGGAATGCTTTTATTTATAAATATTAAATATTTTCCCTTTTCACAGAATCACACTAAAATGCCTGTAGGCAATAAAAAGCAAAATCCCCCTAGTGGGCACAACTATTTTGATATCTAGTAGATAGTAACTATTTTTATTGAAACCATAGATCAGAAAACACACACAGCCGTAATGCATGAAACTTTCTTAGTGTCTTCAATACAGCATGACTGGTCAGAGGCTGATTCTCATCCCACATCCTGGTGTAAACCAGGATAATCTTCACAGATGTCAATGGAATTACACTGGTATGAAAATGGCATGGGGGAGAATCAGCTCCAGGGAGGCTCTTGTGCTTCCATTCACAAGTTATTGTTAGCTGAAACAAATAGCTTTCAGATGATGGTGTGAAGACTGTTAGATTTTCATGTCCTTTTTCTTTTTCTCTGAAAGCAGCCTTTTTCTCTCAGGACTAAAGATTTCTGGTTTATGTTTGGACTACTTAAAGCAAGTTTTAAAGCAAGTTCTTTTGTTTATATTATCTGCTGAAACATTTTTTTATGAACAGCAAGAGAGTAGACAAGTTTGTTTGAATTAATGCTTTGGGTTTCCTTTTACTTTTCATTTTAATTAAAAGTAAGGGAAGTAATTTAATTGATCAGCACGTACTTTCTGTCAACAAACTTAGGACACAGAAGCCATTAACTAATGACTCGGCTGTTTAGTAGTTCAATAGCAACAGATCAGGTAAACCAGAATCAGGTAAAAAAATTAATTTCTGATAGTCAATCTGTGCTCAAACAGATAATTAGATAGAAAATAACATCTCAGATGTTATTTCTTTCAGTGTAACTTAAAGAATGAATTGGTATATTTTCTATTATGTACAATCCACAAATGGTCTTTGGGGAAGTTCCATTAGGAATAAATTACAGTATTATCTAATGCTGGTAACAAGCAGACTAGTGAGCATTATGTACAGTATCTAACAAAAAAAATTGTCTCCTGTGAAGCTGTTGAAAGGCCTTATGTGGTTTAGAGTTCAAGAGTCCTAATAACTGACTAAATGACCAGTGATTAAGATTGCTGAAAGATAGGTATGCTATATTTCTCCCTTTCAGTATCAGACTGTAATAAATCACTTTAAGTGAAGCAAATATAAACTCTTGATAAAACTCCACAAAAAGTTGCTTCCTGTAAGCCTGCTCGAAAAAAATCTAGAAGATATTAAGTGTATCAAGAGTTCAGATAAATAAAATGTGGTAAAAGTAGGGCATCCAAAAGCATGTAGTAGAGCACTGTACAAACTTGAACCTGCTGTTCAGAACTCCTACTGACAGAGGAAGTTTTCCATGAATAAGGGCTGCAAGTTTGGTTTTTGAAGAAAAGTTATGTGTCATTGTAATATGTAGTTCCACAAAGTGAAAAGCAGAGTAAAATAGAAGGAAAGAAGAAAGTAAATATGATTAAGCCAAAACTTAGACTGCTTAAATACATTAAACTGTTGTTGGCCTCAGCATATAGCTCAAAAATGTGGATTCCAAATTTCTTGGCAGCAGCTTATTCTTTTACATGTATGCCTGGAATTTTTGCTGAGTTATTCAGCTAACGGGTCACTTTAGTGATGGAAAGTTCTTAAGGCAGGTCTGGGAGGTTAAATTAGTGGGAAAGAGCTTGAAAATTGTAATGTTGTTAGGATTCCAATGGTAAAACCTTTCTCCAAAATGTTCCAGAATTTAAATTCTTTGAGGTGTTTTCTCCATCAAGATCTCTCCACTTTAGATTAGTATCTTCTTTCAGGTAGGATTTAAGTAAATTAATTGATTTTTGGGTTTAGGTTGATTTAGTATCAGTATTTTAGATGGTGAAACACAGTTTACAGTGCTCTTGACCTTGCAGATCTGGCAAGTAGGATTGTTTAAACCTCAGAATAAAAGATCATTCCTATCCAAAGAGCTAACAAACAGTATTTACACTGTATGAATTTTAAAAAGCACAAAATTTAGATGCTTTAAAAAATGAGATACACATTTCTGTGATTTCCCCTGCTGAAGAAGGATTTCTAGAGGCTGAGACATCTGACAAAGCTTATGCAGGGTTTAGCCTTCCTACTATATGCAAGTCAGAAAAAAAGGGTAGGCAAAGCCTGCCTGCAGGAGCCTCTGCAAAGGCAACTATACAATATGTTTTAATAGATCATTCCCTTTTTCTCCATAGAAATTACAATGGACAGTAACAGTGAAGGCGGTCGGTCTCGGTCAGGTAGTGAGGGAAATATTTCACCTGTAAAAGAAGAAGCTTATTATCGCAGCATTGGTGGACACAAGAAATGGCCTCAGCAGCGTACCATGGCCTCTGAATATAGATACGGTATGCCGAACATTATTCATCCTTTATGACAGACCCATTTTAGAGCTGCGTGTTAACAAGTGCGGTTTCTGTATGACAACATTGCATGCAATGCAGAATGCCAGGGGAACTAGCTCTTTAAGTCCTGCCTGCTCTCAGGTAAGTTTCTCCAGCTCAGCTGCAAGGGACAAACAGCCCTTAGTCCCCTGTCCTGAAACTGCTGTGCAGCCACCTTTCCATACTCAACTGAGTCCAAGCACACTGCATTGCATGAACCTCTGTGAAGCTATGCTGCTACTAATGCCAGTATTTACTGTACACACCTGAACAACCATTCATCAAAATGGCCACATTTCCACTCAGTTCATATAGACTGGGCAGGGATAAAGAGTAGCTGGTGTATCACAACCCTAATAGGGTCCTCTAGTAGGAAGCAGTTACCAAACTTTATTCTGATTTATGGCTTGGGCTAAATGAAGATTCGGGGTCTTATCAGTGACCATGCAGGACTTTGACTGTGTCACTTGGTGAAGACAAAAATTATTACTATTTTTAGGAATAATTACACCATAATGACAAACTTGTATTACACAACTAAGGCAATTATACCCACTACTGATAGTATTTGTTGCTTCATCAACATAGAAATCATTACATGATCAGCAACTCGGTTTTCATGGTTCATAACACAGTAAAATGAAGTGTCTAACACTTAACCCATAAAAGCAGCCCAGGCCATATATAGAGCTAAGAAACACGTTAGGGTTTTGTTGATATCTGAAATGAAACAAAAGTGGCCCTGAAAGTTTAGGTAAACCCTAATTTAATGTTGAGTTTCCAAGCAAACAGATCTGACTGATTTACAACCGGATCATCAGCTTCTGTATATTAGTGTAGATCTAGTGACTTCATGCAGCTGTGGTTGCAACTACACATCAGTTGGGAATTTGGCTGGCTACATCCAAAGACTAAGATTTTACATACACAATTCTGTGTGTGTGTATATGTATGATATACGTATATACCTCTTGAAAGAATAAGATAAGGGGCTCATGAGCTAATTTAGAGGTTATTTGCTTTCTGGTTCACTGAAGCAAACATGACTATCCTGCGTCAGACTGTACCGGCCAGTGCTTTTAACAGAGATACATTTGGCTATAATTCATGTTTGCACCTAACCCCCATTAACTGGAGTTGGATGCAAAAATCAGTATTTTTAATTTAAAAAACAAACCAAAACACCCCTTAACCCACCTGTTTTACATTGCCTGGTGGGTCTGAGTATGAGCCACATAATGACTGCAACCTGACTGTGGTCGGACAACAGAACAGAGAAGAATTCCATCCTTTGTGTCCCATTGCTTTCTGTCCCACATGTGCCCTTCTCCCACACTTCCTTTCTGTGCTTTCTGCCTGCCTAAAGCTTCTTGGCTGAAATTTTTCCCTGCCCTTTTGCTGTTCTTCATTTTTTCCCTATTCACATTTTTTCTTGCACTCTGGACCCAAGATTTAGTAGCTGTTCCCTTAAAGCTGTGACCCTCTGAAATTTTTTTCTGGTAGTTTAAAAATATCAAATGTTGAATAAAATGCATCTGATGTAGAGGCAAAAATTTAATAGAATTTTGTCTAAAATTTTCCATATTGAATGGTCAAGCTATTACCAAAAATGGGAGTCTTCAATTTGTAAGAGGTGGTTACAGTAAAAAATGTATTAATATGAAAATTGTTTGGAAAAAAATTTATATAGTTGAACTACATTTTCATCATAATTCATAACATCACTTTCTCAATTTATTCATTGTGAAGGATCTTCTAAACTGGATGATAAGTGTTGATCAGCAAAGAACAAAGTACGTGACTCCTACTGAAGTTAGCAGGACTTGCACAATAAGCCAAGTTTTTCAAAAGTGGCTTGTGATTTTGAGGGCTTTATTTTTGGGGGCTTCAACTTTGTATGTCTTGAAAGAGCCTATTTTGGGGGAAAGTGCTGTCACATGCTCTTTCAAAACAAAATTAAAAGCCTTTGAAACACATCAATCAAAACACTCACTGTTAGCCATTTTGGCCTAATTCTCTAATTCAGTTTTACTGAAGTCTATCCTTAAGTATGTTGTTGAATCATGGGCTAAGCACATTCTCCAGGTCACTTGAAAAGTCTGAAAGATAAATGAGACAAAAGATCAATTCTTATTTTTTATGTCCTAATTAATTTGGTACCCTGCAGTGGACAGAGTTCAGTGCAGTGTTAAGAGTTGTGATATTCATGGATGAGCTTTCCTAGTGAGCTTATGGTTAAATGCAGTCATAGCTAACCATTTCTCCTGGATTTTAACACCTCTTGTTAGTGTTTGCATTGGTTTGGGGCACTGCTGGCTATGTTAACTATTGACTGTGTTTAAACAAAATCATAGGCAGTGTAGTTCCAACTCTGGAATAACTAACACTGCTAAACTGTATTTCTTCTTGCCTGTCTGGAGAGAAGAGGTTATAACCATGTTTTAAACCTGGTACCTAAAACATGGTATGTCAACACAGCTGGGATGTGCTTTCTTGTGTCCATGAAGAGCAGAAGCAGCTGTGCCGGAAAACAGGTGGATCCAAAGCATGGTTATTTTTGCCGTAATGATAAAGCCTATCAGACTCGTCATTATGTCACTCTTAACATGCTTCATTAATTTATGGCAAACCCCAGTAAACGTAACAAAAACTGCTTTCTTACCTGAGCTGTATTCACATGTGTAAATGTCAGTGTGGTGTAGGGTATCAGCACCACATTCAGTGCATGCAGATTGTATATGCTTTTTAAAACAACAAGTTGCCAGTTAAAAAACCCCAAAACACTAAGCTTAATAGGACACGCATTATTGATTTTTTTTCACTGAAATGCCAAATATTTTAAAAATATTAACTGGAGTAGTTGAAAGATGAGGCCAACTTGTATTACTGAATTGTTCTTTTTTGAATTTGCTTTCATAGATGGCTATGGTGGTCGTGACCATCTTTCTCCAGATACTTATGAAGAATCAGAAACAGATCCTGGCACAGAAGATATTTCTACTCGAATATTTGTTGCACTCTTTGACTACGATCCGCTAACAATGTCCCCAAATCCTGATGCTGCAGAAGAAGAGCTGCCATTTAAAGAAGGACAGATCATTAAGGTGGGATCTAAACCCAAAGGAAACGAAGGACCCAGTTTTACAAACAGGCTCTCCTTTGTTCCCTGTGGCGAGAGCAACTTGTGTGGCTGGAGTCCAAGGCTTTTTCCTCCAGAGGTTCAAGCTGTAAATCTCACTGGATCTGGAATCTAGTATCTAGTGCTAATAGCCTAAAAATAATTAGGTAATGGGCAAAAATCTTAAAGTTTCTATAGATAGTTAGGGCCAGACTCAAATAGACATTTGGGTGCCAAGACCAGAATTGTGACTCTGAAGGCCCCTATGTCCGTTGCCACAAACCTGCAGGCAAAACTGCTTCAAAGAAAGTATGTTTCCTGCAAAGGTACCACAGAAGCGCTCAGTGTTGTACCTTCATACATACTAGAGCTGCTGTATTTTTTTAAATGCTGAACACTCCTAGCTAGTATACACTTAAGATTAATTAAAGTCCAGGAGTTTTGTACTTCTCTTCCAGAGTCATCCTCTTCTGAAACTGGGAAAACCACTCCCTTTTCTGACTGGTTGCTGTAAAACACACAAGCTGCCTTTAAACCGGGCACAGAAGGCAGGTCAGCCCTATTCCAAGTGACAGGGACAGTGTTAGGCTCTGTCAATGTTTTTAGCCAGTCCTCTGTCCCAGCTTGCCTCATCTTATGATTGTGCAGCTGCAAGGCAAATTTGTTCAGTTTGCTGGTCTGATTTTAAAAAGCTAGCAGATTTTTCTGTCGAATCAGCAAACATAAGCATCTTCTCCTGCAGCTTTGTATCTAATTGATCTGGTACAAAACGGGCAGAAATGAGAGAGGCCAAAGGAACAGCTGCTGGTAGTCCAAGGGTAATTAAGATTTAAGCGTGATCTGAAACAGAACCTGAAAAAAGAGACTTATTTGTTGCTAGCCATTGCAAAGATAAAATTGTAACTTAAGCTGTTAAAACACTGACTGCCTTCCACTGTGTCAGATTGGATCCTAACACAAATGTCTGTATCCTAAATCACAATTTTTTTAATGTTAAATACTTTGTTAGATATTTTGCTTATATAAGATGTATGTGAAAAATATGGAACATGTTTAAGAAATTATTTTTCTTTGCAAGAAGTGTTCATTTCACTCAGGTATTTTAATTACTTCTTCACAAATATGTACGTTTGGCACTGAAAAGTCTAGGGAGATTCCACATCAGATATTTACTCTCAGTGATGTTTATTTTATATTTGGGACCACAATGATTACTATGTGACCTGCTGCTTTGAATTTCTTACCAAATTGTTGTGAAGATGGATTAGTTTGTGGTTTCAAAATACTTTTTGTACATTACCTGAGCAGTGGGGATGGTGGATAGGCAGTTCCACCAGTAGCTGTATGAAGTCTGTCCCATACATGTGTTATGGTCACATATGCTGTACTGTGTGAAGTAGTAGTGGTGCCAGGTAATTCATGGATACATAGTGATGTATCAGTAAAACTGAAAAAAAGTTCCTGTTCTAGAATGTTGAGGCAATTCAACGGTCTTTTTTAATGAACTCAGATTCAAACTGAAGGCCTTGGTTTTGGGGAGGGTTGTTTGTTTTTAAAGAAAAGAAAGAAAACAATTGATTGAGCCTAAACAAGGAACAATCTAAACTCAGTCATCAGTTTGGGCTTAAGAACATAATTTTTGTTTAGTACAGTCCTTGATCTAGACCTTTGTGTCATTAGTAGCCTTTATGAATGGACTACATTTTTAGAGAGAAGTCTTGGATTTACCTGTTCTCATTGATGAAAACTCATGCTATTTTTATACCTTAATTCATGTTTTCTGGAAAGACAATAGCAGAGCTTAAGTAAGTATGTATATCAAGTATATTCAGTATTAGATAGACATTCTTGATCATATACAAGTTGTTCTATTCAAAGTAACAACACTTTGGCACAGTTTTGCAAATGCTCCGTTTTGAATATAGTTCACATGGCACCATTTTTGGTGCCATGTGAATAATTCCATAAACATCAATGTAAAACATTAAGTATACTTTTGGCTCAGCTCAAGGAGAAACTGATGATTTTCAATGCTGTCTCTCACTTTCTGCATTTCACTGCTAACAAAAAAGTCCAAATTCTGCTTATGTATCTGAAGCCATAATTCAAATTAACATAACAATTCCAGTTTTGTAACATAAGCCAGAGTAGTCAAAACCTAATATAATTCCATATCCAAACTGTAGTGATCTGCTTATGCTTTAGTTACCATTTAGCCTGCATTAAAATTCCTAAATGCTAAAACCTTTATTGACCATCATTGTCACTCTTTGAATAACAGGTTTATGGGGACAAAGATGCTGATGGATTCTATCGTGGAGAAACCTGTACAAGAATTGGCCTTATACCATGTAATATGGTCTCTGAGATCCAAGCAGATGATGAAGAGATGATGGATCAGCTGCTAAAACAAGGCTTTCTTCCTTTGAACACGCCAGTTGAGAAAATTGGTAAGGGAGAATATACATACTTCACTTCTCCTAACTTTTGGGTGCTATTAACTTGGCTGGATCCGCTTTGCCTTTTGTTTTTACTATATGCAGATGCATCTAAATTTTACAGCAATTTACTACACCATGGGATACATTCTGTGTCAGTATCTGGATGAATTTATTCAACTAATATTTAATCTCGGTCACATCTTTTGCTGCAAAGGAGGACTTGTATCTTCACCATTCCACTCACTACTTTCTTTTCTTATTTACCAAGACAATGGGTTTTGTCACCTGAAAGATTTCTAGACACAGAACATGATCCCTGTGCTTTGGAGTGTGCTGTGCTGAGGTGCTTTGTGATATGCTCACTGCTGCAAAGCATTAAAAGAATCACTTATTTGTTGTTATTTTTACTCTTCTACATTTTCCTACTTTACCAGTATTTTAAAGGGATGGTGGCAAAGGGTTATGTGTAATCTCATTTGGGATAGCACTACATATTATGAGATTTTATGGCTATTGCAGTAAGAAACCCTTTAAAAAGCCAAGTTTGGCCAAACAATTCTGTGTTATGAACCACTCATGTTACATCATTCGTTCTATGTTGTACTCAGATACACAATGCAAGTATCTTAACTTAGATTTATTTCTAAAAATAAATTTCATACAACTATCTCAATATGTTCTAAAATTTTCAACATGTTTCAGAGAGTATAAAGGGCTGGAATTGGTTCAGTCCTGTTTAAAAGTGAACTGTAAAAGTGGTTGCTAAAAAAACAAAGAAATCTTCCACAATTGTTTTCTTTGATGGAGTAAAACCTTACCATTTCCAAAACATATTAGTAAATGTGAGACAATCTATTTTTTTGGTTTGTTTTTTTTTTTTAAGATATTGAGATATTTTAAAATTCTCCACTGTCCATGAAAGGGAAGGATGATTTAAGTTCTTAAATTCTTGAGTTCTTAATTCAAGTCTGTGATTTTATTTACTTATGCCACATAAATACAACAAATCCTCCCACCTGCAGGCACTTGTAAACCCCACTGCCCACCTACTGCTCTAGGTGTAACACATACACTTACACAGACATTCATAGGACAAAAACTTGGGAGAGGCACAGTGGGACCTACACATGTGCCTGAATGTGTTGGCTGCCTACAGCATTATTCTGCACAAGTAGTTGTTCTAGCATGGGTCTGCATCATTTGAAGTCTGTTAGAATGAGATACCTAACCTGCTTTAGGTACATCTGTAAACACAACTGGGGACCTGATGGGATTAAGAAGTATCTAAACATATTTCTACTTCTAGCAATGAGGTCACCTGTGAGTACAGAAAACATCTTCCTCAACAGCCACAGTTGAAACCTACTGCTTTAAGTCCTGCTAAGTGCTCTCAGTTCTTATCAAAGTCAGCAAGTTGTTGATATAGAACACTTGTGAAAATGAAACCACTGATCTACATAGGTCCCCATAATTTGAATACTTTGGCTGTCTAACAGTCATATTTTGCAAATATAATTGCATTTTTTTGTTGTGCTCAACTGGCAGTGTCTCCTGAGAGAGCTGAGAAATCAGAAAGTCTTTATCTTGGAAAGAGGGAGAGGCAATTGGTGACAGAAATGTTGCCCTGCCTTACATTTTTAAGCAATTCTCTTTATTCTGGGATGTTTCTAAGGGAGCTGTTAGCAACCTACCCCCAGCAGTTCACCTTTAAATATTTTGGCACTTTAAAAGCATCATGTGTTTTAATATGGATTTAAATTGTTAGCCATTTAAAAACCAAACAGATGAACAAAAAAAACCATCAAATGCTCTTACTAATGGATTTGGAAAGAATAGTTAGTTTGGCTTAATTTTAATCTAAATACAAATTCTGAATAGCAGAGATCCACATGTTCAGACCCTCGCTGTCACAGAGGCTGCCCACGTGGATTTTTAGCAGAAGCAGGCTCTAATTGCCAGTCTGTCTTCATATTGTTACTCATTTTTTGTAATGTCATATCAGACACTTTACATGCTGTGTTCATATGACTATATTTTTCTTAATCCTTTGCCCACATTAAATCCTTAAAAACAGAACTATGAACAGCTTCATATCTTTTCTTCTTTTATTTGTATGCATTCCTTTCCTGAAGTCAACTGTGATCGTTTCAAAGAGAGCACACGCTCTGTACACCGCAGATCCAGAAAGTCTAAAAGAGGTCTGTGCTAAGAACCAATAATGTGATTCAAGCTGTAAATTAGCTGAAATGATTTGAGCTGTCTAGATTTATTTTTTTTATGCCTTTAAACTTTTGAAAACCAGAAGTTGGAAAATACTGTCACATAGCAATTAGGTACAGGGGTCCCTTTTGGATTCTTTTCTTGGTCATAGAGGGGCCCTTGACCCTGAGCGGTGGGCACTGTCTTGCCCCAGAGAAGTACTTCAAAGCAGAAAGTGTGACTCTGAGACAATCATTTAGGTATCGGTTGATCCAGGCTTTGGGGAATCAGGGGGATCAGGTCCCACATCTGTTACGGTCTGTGCCTTCATTTTGGATCTCTCCTTGTGTTCCATGTAAATCCTTTGCATTGGTACCTGGGCAAATAACTCCAAACCACCCACTGCAAAAGTAAGTGCTCTCCTCTGACTGAACACTTCAGTGTCAGCCAGTGGGTGATGTGATGGCTGCGAGTGCATGCTACACTCAGGATTTGCTCCTACATTAGCTGAACCTTTAATGTTCACCCTTCTGCCGGAACAATCATAGGGTGCCTCCTAACACCAGGTTCCCACTGTCACACTGCATAATGCTCATCAGACCCCCTCAATGCCTGTCTGTAAGTAGCACTAACAAGCATGTTTCTCTTGCTACAGCAGTCATCCGCAAGAATCATGCTAGTATCATTCAAATTTAAAATGAAGCCCAGTTTGGACTTCTCTGTAAATGTTTAATATCAATCAAGAAAGTTCCTGGAAACTACAAATTTTACTCCTTTCCTTCTGTTCCCCACAAAGGAAACTTGTAAAATTGAACAGTACTTTAGGATGTGTTTTTGTAAGTCAGTCTTGACAATAGTGCAAACCACTTGCATAATAGGTAGCCTCTTTTGTCTTGGGACAGCTCAGAGCATCCATTTCTCCTTCCAGGTTCCCAGCAGAAAGTTGAAGGCACAAAATTCTCTATGATTAGGGGGGGAGGGAACAGACAGTAAATGTGGAAGTTGAAATGAAATTAGACAAATGTGAACTTTGACTGTTGAGCTTTGTGTACCCTGTTAACCTCTGATTCTTACAACCAAGAATGGCTGAAAATTTTGGAACGTTAGTTTTGCAGATAAATACTGTTCAGAGGATTCAGTGGCTTAGAATAAAGAGGGCAAGCCGACTAAGAAATTATTTATGAAACATACATGCTGTTTTGAAATCTTTATCTGTGTTAATAGGTTTGGTAATCTGTGACCTTTTATCACTATGCTAGAGAAATACCAACACTGTTACTGCACTGTTGTGAAAATGAGGTAGGGAAAAGTTGCACCTTGTTTTTCTTTTCAAAATAACTTTGATAGCTTTCCTTCCCTTCCTGTCCTTGTGACTGGAACAGAAAGAAACAGACGGAGTGGCAGACAACATTCAGTGTCTACAAGAAGGATGGTGGCACTGTACGATTATGATCCACGAGAAAGTTCTCCTAACGTCGATGTAGAGGTATTGACATAATTGTTTGCTGTGTTTACCATTTATGGAACCATAACGCAGCTGGGATTCAGAAGCATTATTAGACAGTTGCTGTGGATGTGCAAATAAAAAAAAATAATATTTACAAACATCAGTCAAGTGTTTTCAGGCAGATGTATATGACAAGCTTAGGACTTCCGTAGAAGTAGTTTTACAGTTCCTGTTCAAACAAAATCAAGGCATAGCCTTTGTAGGATTTATTTAATACATTATATAGTCAGCTGTGGATATATGTTGTGCAATGTATGTGTATACATATGTATAAAACAAAAGTCTATCAATCAGGAAAAAAGCATGGAGGTATAAAGAGTAGGGAATTATTATTTTCCGATTATTGTTTTCAAACTTCCTTTATGTGTTTCCACATAAGAACATGGTTATTTTTGAGAAGTGTCCCTGCTCGTGCCAACAAGCTTATAGTGGTGCATGCTTTCAAATCTCTGTAACCTACACGTCCTCCAAAAATCAACCCTCCTTCGCAACCCAAACCAGAACAATATAGCGCATTAGAACAGCATTCATAATATATTGCATTTCTTTCTCTTAATTGATGCATCTGACCTTTCCTGAATTTATGTTGCCTGTAATCTTTTTTTTTAATAACAATGTAAGGATTTCTTAAACAACTGAGCATTAGCTAGATCTTAATTTAAAAAACAGCTGACCATTAGGTAGGTCTTCATTATGGGTTTATCTTCCATTTACCTACATGCAGTCTCCCATCTCTCCATATTTGTTATCAGCAACCATAGAATCACTTTTTATATTGTCTTTGATGTTACATGGTAAGTCCCTTGATCAAGATTTGATGCAGTTTTCATTTATATATTGTGGTAAGAATGTCAGGCAGGTGACACTCAGAGCTCTAAAAAGAATACTGCATACCTAGGAGCTCCCTCAGTTATCCTTTAAAATTACTTTTTTTTTTTTTAATTGGTGAACTGTAGAACAATTTGGATTTTTTTAAGATGAGTAAATTTTGAAATATGTGGGACTTGATACTTTAAAACTCAGCCAGAATTGTCTTGTATTTCTCACTGAACCAGATCTGGTTCTAAATTATGGTGTTTCAAAGTAGTTTGGGCAACAATCAAATAAATTGTATGGATATACTGCAAACATTATTTGTTTCTTTCCATGGCCACAGGAAATTAAAAATAAGATAAAAAAAACCCTAATTAAATTACATTTAAACCACAGGCAATTAAAAAGAGCCCAGTACACCATTTGCAGATCAGAGACTGGAGATGCCTGCTACAAAGCCTGTATTGAACAGAATCCAGTATAGCTCCACAACTTTAGTTCAGGAACTTTGTGTTTCAGGAACAGCAGTCTCAGCTGTTCTTGTACCACTCGGCTCAGTACAGAGCGTGGACCTGAACCATGTCCAGCCCCTACGTCTTCTTCCCTCCTCGCAGATTGACTTTAAGGGACCTTTGAAGCCACGTAGTTCAAAGCTTCAAAGTTTGTTCAGGTTGTTCAAGGCTTCACACAGGTAAGTGCGTTCAGCAAGCTCCAAGGTCTGGTTGCATTTGGCTCATTTGTCATCGGGAGTCCTGTGGTGTCTAGAACCTAGCAGGGAAGTGCCATATCTAGCAAGCTAACAACATAAATATTTTAAAAAGTTTTGCTCTCAATGTTCAATTCGGTTTCACCAACTGTGTCTTAACATTAAGGAGAGGGAAAAGTATTAATGGATTTACTATTAATGAAGAGAATGTTAACCTTTGCCTAAAAAAAACATGCACTGTCACATGTTCCTTTTTCTGCAGGCTGAGCTGACATTCTGCACAGGGGACATTATTACTGTCTTTGGTGAAATTGATGAAGATGGATTTTACTATGTAAGTTGGCTTCTGTTTGGTCACTTCAAACTGCTACAAAACTGTTAGAGCACTCTTCACTAGCAGGAGTGATTAAATGACAGCCTGGGGGATTTCAGGTCACAATTCCAGCTTGCTGTGTTACAGGAATAGCTGTGATCCTAATTTGGCATGCCTGGAAGCCCTGCCAAAATGGGGTTAGCATCACCACTCCCATTTTGTACCTGGGAGTGTGCAGTTACAACCAGCCCAGTTAGAGAGCTGGGATGTGAACCTGGCGTCACAGTTCCTGCTGCTGCGTGGCCTGTAGCAGAACCCGAGAAGCTCCCTTGGTTGGAGGAGATGATACTGCACTGAAGAAGGTTCTCTCTTGCTACATCAGCACCTGTCTTTAAGGGTTGTTGTTCACACAAATCAGAGCTGCCTCTGGCATTTTATAAGTAATATTTATTTGCCTCATTTAGCTTGCTATAACATGTGTATTTTGATCATACATGTATCTATATGAACATATAAATGACTTCTAATGGGTAAGGCATTTCACGTGGGAGAGAGACCTAGATACAGCCTGTCCCTATGCTAAAAGGTTATTTGACTAAAATATACCAATAAAACAGTTCAGTAGTCTTTTAAGCACTAGTTAACTGATCATACTACTTTGTCATTCCTTTAAGAAGAGTGTAATCATGGGAGAAAATATTCCAGCACTGCTTGCCTGGCTGAACTGTCCTCAACTTGATAGTAGCTGCCAGTCTGCATCTTGAACTTGCCTTTTCCATTTCCATGGTATATTGGCCATAGAAAAGAGGCTCAGCTGCCTGTCAGATGCATTTGAGAAGTGCAGACCCAAAGGAGTAATTCGATCCATCTGAGAAGTGCCTTTAGGTTTGCAGCCTAGCACCACATGTATCTATGGCATTGCAGTCCTACAGACCCAAGTCCAGAAACTGTGTGGGAATTCAGTTCCTGCTTCTGCATTGCGCACTGATGATAAAGAACACCAGGGTTCACTTGCTCTCCGTAGCACACGGTAGTTCTTGTGATCTTCAAAAGCGTGTAAGGTCGTGTTGTGGTTTAACCCCAGCCAGCAACTAAGCACCATGCAGCTGCACACTCACTCCCTGCCACCCAGTGGGATGGGGGAGACAATCAGGAAAAGCAGTAAAGCTCATGGGTTGAGATAAGAACAGTTTAACAGAACAGAAAAGAAGAAACTAATAATGATAACAATAATAAAATGTCAATAATAGTAAAATAACTGGAATACACAGAACAAGTGATGCACAATGCAATTGCTAAGCACTAGCCAACCCATGCCCAGTTAGTTCCTGAGCAGTGATCCACCACCACCCCCAGCCAACTCCCCCCAGTTTATATACTGGGCATGACATCACATCGTATGGAATATCCCTTTGGCCAGCTTGGGCCAGCTGTCCTCCTCCCAACTTCTTGTGCCCCTCCAGTCTTCTTGCTGGCTGGGCATCAGAAGCTGAAAAATCCTTGACTTTAGACTAAACACTACTTAGCAACAGCTGATAACATCAGAGTGTTATCAACATTCTTCTCATACTGAACCCAAAACGTAGCACTGTACCAGCTACTAGGAAGACAATTAACTCTGTCCCAGCCGAAACCAGGGCAGCTCTTAAGGTCCCAAGTGACATTAGATGGCTATTTCCTCTTCCTCACTGGCTTTGAAATAGTCAAAAGTATTTCCTTACCTTCTTGGGAACCTACATTTTCTTTAGTAAAAACATATACTGAAATTTTCGTCATGTTGCAGGGTGAACTTAATGGACAAAAGGGGCTAGTTCCTTCCAACTTTCTTGAAGAAGTGCCTGATGATGTTGAAGTCTATCTATCTGATGCACCCTCACGATATGTTCACGATACACCGATGCGTACAAAAGCAAAAAGGGTAAGCAACCGAATAAGAAAAGCTTAAATTTTTACTTTCCATTCCACTGTCTCTCATGTAATTTAGACATTACATTTAACATTTTAAATCCATTTGCCCATTTAAAATTAACTTTCAAATATATAAAACATAATGAAAAATTAGCCTTCTGCTAGCTCGTGACATTTGTAAATGAAGAAACTAAATCTGCCATTTGATTGCAGTCATTACCGTACTTTCAATTATAATTTTAGTTTAAGCAGCTTTTCCCTGGTGAAAGTTGTTACTTCCTAATGCTCCTAAACTACTCGTACTACACAAAATATCTAGATGAAAGCAAAAGTTCTTGTGGACAAAAGACTGGTACCAGCATTCCTTTAAATACAGATTGTAAATGCAGCTGATAGACAGTGTTCATCTTTTAATCCTTATGACTTCCTATTCCAACTGGCATTAATTGCCCAGAGACTTCTATGAAAGACTAATCATGTTTAGAGTATCTCATTTTTGGTTTTGTTTCATCACTGCAATACTTTTATATATTATATATTTTATATATATTTTTATTTCTTTGCTCATCTGCTTGGAAACAGAAGAAGAGTGTTCATTTCACACCTTAATAAGGCAATGTAGCCTTCACGTAAGTGAGCAACTGAAGATACCAATAGAGATTTCAATTAAAGCTACCTGGCTATCTAATGCAAGTCTTGAAACTTAATTGTGGGGGAAAAAAAAAAAAAAAGAAATATGTCTCCAAAATCCTTGGCCACAGAAGAACAGGCTGTATGCTTTTACTATATCTAGTCAAGTCAATTTAGTTTTTTCTTAGGAGACAAATCCTTTAAAAAGGAATCGTTAGAAGTCAATTAGACATCACTTTATGAAGGTCAACATTTGGAACATATTTCTTCATGAGCTAAATGTTTATGTTTACATAGAAAGGAGAGTTTGATGTCTACCTACCCTACAAACAAAAGCTGCATATTGCATTGTTAGCCAAGCTGGGATGTAAAAATTCCAAGCTCCTATATCAAAAGAAAATCACAACACCCCCAACCCTTAAAGAAAATACAACTGAAATGTAAGCAGATACGTATGGTAGTTTACAAGGGTATAGTTGGTTTTGAAACTCATTACACTCAAATATAGCTACTTCAGTTGTCTGCCTTAAAATGTGCTTTCCATAATGGATTATACCCCAGGTTGCCTAAGACCAACTATTCAACAATGCTGAAAAAATCCCTTCATATGGTACAATTTACTTGGATTTTCCTAGAAAGTGCACATTTGAAATATTAGCAACTGTTTGGTTTACCAATGCAATAAAAGTCTCAATATGAAACATGCAGCTCACTGAATGAATGCATTAGACTAAATATATGGTATCTTCAGGTGTACGTTGGGGTGCTTTACCAAGTTGTTTTTTTTTCATTAGAAATAGACCTTGATTTAAAATCAAAGTAGGCTTGAAGCCCCTTCGCTTAACTCGCTGTTGCACAAGCCAGTAAATTGCTAATGTTTTAACTTGAACTACAAGATAGCAGGGGTCCCTAAGGCATGGATTCCATTATGAAAATATCATCTTAATTGATAGTACTACATTTTGTCAGCCAGGCACTGTAGTTAGGATAGGCTGAGTATAAGTAGTTTTAGCATTTTCCTTCAAGAGCTTTTAATAATTGAAAACACCAGCTATTTAAAGTATTTAGGAATGCTGTCATCTAGCTATTGTACAAGTGTTCACCTTCATTCAGCAACCTCATAGCTGCAGCATATACATCAAGCAGTCAGGGTCTTTAAGCTTTCTTTGATTGTGATTAAGGTTCATTTTAGCTTTTTCTTTTTCCTTTTTTTCTTTTTTTTTTTTTTTTAAGCCAGTGTGCCATCTTCTCAAATATGTACATAAAGTTTGCTAGCCAATTTTAAAGAAAAGGCATTTAAAGGACATTAAAAAAAATAAGTGATCACATAGCATTTTAAGTAATTTCTTCTGAAAACAGTTTGGCTTCTATAGATTGCTAATCTGTAGTAATTAACACTTCTATTTTTTCTTAAGTCTATAGCTACTCGTATCCCCGTTCATTTTTGTACTATCAGAGTACTGAAATGCAAAACCCAAATCAGTGTTCTGGGTTTTGTTGCCAGATCTATGGCAAAACAAGTGTATCCAACTCTTTCTTTAAAAAAAGTATAACCAAAACAGGGCTCTATTGTCTATACTTTTTCTTAAAATTTATGTATTTTCTGTAAGGCCATATGTTATTTTCAGCCACAAAGAAGAAAGGAACCAGCCCTTTTGTTAAAGTGGGTAATGGGACAAGTGATGTTACCAACTTTATTGATGATAATAGCTTTTAAGCTTTCAAATATTCAATAAATTATAACAATGTACCTAATAGGTTCCTCCTGAGAATACAGGTACATCACGGAGAGCACCATCCCCCACAGTTCATCTCCATTCTGGGTCACCTACGTCACCTATGGGTTCTGGTAGTCCCGGGAGAGGCAGGGATATGTCCTCGAAAAAGAAAAAGGGGCTGCTTTCCAAAGGCAAGAAACTGCTGAAAAAGCTTGGTGCAGTGAAATGATTCATGTACTCCTCGACAACTTGTAAAGCTTCCAGTCTGTGTTTTTTTGTTTTGTTTTTGTTTTTTTTAAAACGTCAAAACTAGGGCTTTCATGACTATGCAGTACGACTTTACCAAAACTTTGCATTTTTAACTCTGACATCAGTAGAATCATGTGAATGGCTTAATCAAACAGCAAGAAAAAAAGGAAGTGGATTTGTTGTTGCAAATATTTTTTTTTGTTAAAAAAAAAATTTAAAAAATGTGGGATTAAGACCAGAAGAACATGGTTTTATTTGAAGTCAACTCAACACCTGCAACTCCATTGGATAAATCTCAGCCTTTAGTCTCCTTTAACCACGAGTGGGGGAAAGAAAACTATTCATTGAGTTCAGAGAGATCACCCCACTGTGTCTAATCTTTATCATAAGCAAAAATGGTCTTGAAACTCCTAGTTTAATCAGCCTTGATGTTTGCCTTATTAATGCACAATGATTTGTACTGTCTAATAAATATACAGCGTATACTTTGTATGTACTGTGTATTCAACTGTCTTCATATTCCCTAAAACATGGTAATTTAAAATCAAGTACTATGTTACTGACTCCATTCAATGTCTGATGTAACTCCTTGAAAGTGCTGTGCAAAATGCTTTCTTTCTGGTTTTTGCTGTTTTTTTTTTTTCCTTCCCTAAACCAAACCCCTTGTATCAATTTCTTTTGTCAACATTTTCACTAAACTGAAATCAGATACAGTGTAAGTTATTCAGAGACTCGCCCAGTTTCAACCATCCAACCTCCAGTTTTGGAGTTCCTGGTTCACTATTCTAAATTACCAGGGGAAAAAGCCACACAGACAAACAAACAACTGTACAACAAAAAAACCTTTACTCCCCAACTTTTCTTCCTGTGGAGGTACAGTCCTAAGTTAAAAGGTATTTTCATATTGCTGATGTCAGATTCAAGATAAAGTACATGTCTAAAGTAAAAAGTGAACAACTGTTACAACACAAGCCGTAGCCAGTAAAAAGGCTGCAATAGGTGATAATCAAATATTAATTGCAATATTGGCATCTCAAGAAAAATAAATCTTACACATTGATGGCAGTCATTGGCTGTTACTATTTTGTAATTCTTGTCCATTTGTAAATTGTTTTTACTGTTTATACATACTTTTCAGACTGCCTTTCTTTTTGTAATTTATGGAAGGTTTATAAATGAATGATCAAAGCTTCCCCATTGTGTCTTCAGATAATAATGTAAATTACTGTAAGATACCGTGTGCTAGATTGTAACATTTAATTAAAGAAAATCACTGGCCTAAATTTGTGGTAAAGTACTGTGTGGGTGTGTGCATGTGTACAACTGTTATAATGTGTATTATATTTTATATAAATAAATAATTTGGTATTTTGTAGAGCGCAGTATGTTTCATGAATTCACTCTATAAGCTGCTTGATCATTGTGTGCTTCCCTCCCTTTCTAAAGGATTAGATACAAATGGCCAGATAGGGGCCCAGAGAGCAATTATTAAGCATGCAGTAATGGTGCAGGCTGTGTTCAAACACTGCACCCACATGGAGAATGAATGAATACAAGTATAAATAAAAGTGATATGTAACTAGGAAGAAACACAAAATCCCAAGTACTGAATAGGGAAAGCTACCACTCTATGACATCAGAAAGACCAAAATATTTGCCAAAAAACTCTATGCTCTCTTCATTACAAATTTCATGTGGAAGAGGTTGGTACAGTTCTCTCATACTAGGAAAGAAAAAAACCTGAACTGAATACAAGTTACAGAGCTCCCTCATTTTTCAGAACTGTCAACAGCAACTGGAGTTTGCTGTAGAATAGAGGCTCATCTAAATGCAAGACTCCAGGAGCTTTCCAGAGGTAAAGAATGCTTAGAAAGTTATACTAGCATACGTCACAAGGTATACCCAGAGCCCAGTCTTTAAGTACATACGCAAATACATCTAACACGATCAAACAAGCAAGGATTACAGCAACAACTTTATTTAAATCTCACAAAGGAACAAGTTTCAGAACAAGTTAGTTTAAAAAAGCCAGCGCTAATCCAAATTCTCCCATATGCACTAGTTTGACTATGCGCCTGGTAATGCAAAATCTGAAATAGACTTCCATCAACACAACTGCTACTTGCTTTACAAATCAAGCTACTCATGCTGACTAGTTACCAATGACAATCTTAGAAGTACAATACAAACTAAGGCCTAAGCAATTCCCATTACTTGGAACTGCACAACCAAAACCACCCCCAAACCACGAATAGTAAAACTATCTACTTTTTTGCACATCAGTGCACTGATATTCTTTGATGGAAATTATTTTCCTCATTTAACAACCATGCAATTAAACAATGTCAACCACAAAATTTATTTCATTCCAGTTATGAATTTGCAACTGAAACAATTTGCTCATACTATAGTCAATATGAAGCTACAAGACTAAGAAAAAGCATGTCAATAGGATAGTCCACACTTTGTCACACAGTCCCCATAAGAGCATTCAAGCTTAGTCAAAGCCATCGCTTTTTGTGGAGGAATACTGTAGCCTTAGATAAAGCTGTTCCTATAGCTGTGATAAGACGCAGAAATAACTTTGCCTCTGACACTCATTCCTGAAACTTTGGTATGCACAAAACTTGCTCCTCAGCTATGCCAGTTGGAGAATATCCCTCTTCTTCTTGAGAACTTCCCTCTACTCCTAGGGGAGACACAAGTGAGCAGTTTCTAGCTGGTCTGCAAATCTCTTACAAGGGCAAGTATTAAAAACTCTTCTACAGGTTTTGCAGCACTATTAAACCAAAGCCTTGATAACCAAGAACATCCAATAGCCTCTTTTTAAGATATGAAATAGCTTAGGAGCAAAATTTTGCCCTTAACAGCCAAGAAAAATAAGGAAGCAACAACTGCATTTTGAAAAGTAAAAGTGTAATGTGCTAGCTGAAAAAGTTTGGATTTTGGTCTGCATAACTGTATCTTGTATACTAAAGATAATTCTGTGTAAGACTTCCCAAAACATAAATAAAAATAAGAACAACTAGTAATCTTTTGTGAAGAATCCCAGAAATGCTTTAGTAAATAACTATTAAAACAATTAATAAAAGTCATTATAGGAAGCAGAGACCTATTCAAAATGCAGATCTGCCATCTCAAGCTTTTTCCTGCTGCAACGAAAAATAAAGTTCCACAACTGCACACACACACACCTCTTAAGAAAAAAAAAAAACCCAAACAGCACCAACACAAAAACAAACAACAACAACAACCAAAAAGCCACACAAAACCCCAGACAATTCTACATTCCCAGGAGCTACACTAATTTTTTAACGAGTAACTCAACTTCAAAGATAGTAAAGTCTGTCTGAAAGCATCAGATTTGGTTCTCTGTGAATACTCTGACCAACAAGGAAAGCCAGTTTATGAGCATATTGGCAAGGAGCAGGTACTCTGATAACACCCTGCAGAAGGGAAGAAAATAAAATTATTTTCAAGTTATTTAAATAAGCATGCATTGACTGTAACAAAGGCAGTCCTGGAATTCAAGTCTGGCTACATGTAAAATTTATGTTCCCTGTAGTTTATGCTGATTTGTGAAAACATTACATACACTGAATACATTAAAAAAGCGTGCTTTATAGAAGAGCAGATGCAAAAAACCTCCCAACTCCATTCCTCTCCTCACTTCAAGAAAGACTCTTACGCAGGTTTACATTTGATGCTGGATCTCACAGCATCAAGGTGGGACATGGGTAAGTCATCTGAAATATTTATGATTACTAAACTGACAAATCTAAAGCCCACCTCAGGCATGACCTCATTGTGTCCTGACCTTGGTATGCAACAGAGGAAGCTTCAAGGGAAATAAGAGGAACACGGTTCCATCTCCACACAAAGTATTTCCGCAGGTGAGAAATAATCATTTCAGTTTTGCTTTTGACACAGAATTTGGGAGTAATACTCAAAACAAGTATTTACTAGTAAGAATAAAGTAATCTTCACACTTTAGAGAGATCATGTAATTACAAAATGTCCAGTTCTCAAACCACCACTCTAGGTCAAAAGGCATACTTGCAGGCTTTTTGGATCTGCATGGGTGTTTAAAGGACAACTTTTTCTACCTTCTTGTGGATTGTTACTGCATAGAGATGCATGATCTTAGAAGAAAAATATTATCATTTCCCAGAGGAAATACTTACCGACCAGTTATAGTACATATGGCAAAGTTTGTAGGTTAAACGTTGTACATGATCTGGTTTCAGTTTGCCTGTGTCATAAATTACGTTGTAATGTGTGGGTGCAACACAACCGTTTCTCACTGCCTGACTCACAATAAAGAAATCATACCTGTAGTAGAAAAAAACAAAACCCCACAAGTCTGATACAGAAAGGGCTGCTTTCCTTAGAAAAATGCAGATCCCCAAGAATTTGTCTTACTTATTTTCTTCAAGTCAATTTATGCATATCTGAGTAAACTGCAAAAGTATGCCTATGCTTTGGTCACAAAATAATCGGTTTCCTCTATTTCTGAAAGGCCAGGAGATCTGGAAGAATGTGAATAATCTTATTACACAGAACAGGTCTTAAACAGTTTTCCTCCTGATAACCACCCTGCACAAGTACTTAGCTTACACTCCTCATTCACTCTTGCACCCTGAGCCATGTTTGGATGATTGTCACCTATTGCAACATTTGGGACACCTGCAGCCAGTTGGTAAAACAGAAAAAAAAAAAAAAGAGAATGGCAAAACTACCTATCAGAACTGTGCGCTGCCACAGATGACTGCATTGTTCCCTACGTGCTCCACTGACCAAAGTAAAACCTTTCATCATATACTGAATATGCTTTACACTTCCCACATACCTGACCTAAGTGCCAGAGTGTGACTTACAAAAACGTTCAATATTAACAGCTAGCAAGTGAAGTCAATATGATCTGTGTACATGTGTTACCTACACACAAAATCATACAATTCTGAGTCCTCTTCTAGTGACTTCCCAACCACCAAAAAGTATTTCCAACACTGGTTCATAAGATGCACCCTTACAAAGTAAAAAAATTTATGCACAACGTCACAACTACAGACAGACAGAATTTCATTTCAGTTAAGGATAGTTGGGCAATCCTATCAATAGGCACTTATTCAGTACTAAACCTTTAAAAATCAAAAAACACCAAAAAGTGAAACAGACACATGCTTAGTTAAAAGCATATGTAATACTCTGATATATACAAATACTGCATATTGGAAACCATGAAATACCGCGTAATAAATTAATAAAATTTAAGCTTGTCCGTTTTATCTACTCGATCCCACAGTCAATATAATATCAGATATCTTTCCTTTGTTATCAAGTTGCCAGCAAACAGAAGAAGTGTTACCTCTTTACTAACTTACCATTCTGGTCTGGTAACCTCCACATCAACAACAGTACCAGGGGGTGGGTTTTTAAGTGCTCCACTACACTGTGCAAAGAACCTGGTATTCACTCGTTTCTTCACAACTATCACAGTAAGTCTTGGACTAAAATAAATGAAAATAAGAGAAAAAAACAAAACTACCCTGAAAAACTGCACTGAGAGTATTTCAGGAACATATTCTCTAGAGCTTCAAATTAAAAGCAATTTTAGAATTCTCCAAGGCATTAATTTCACATATAAGACTTCCAATTAATTTGATTTAGATTAAATAGGACCTTGTTCATAACTTTAGATATTTAGTTTCAGGTGCAAATTTGATACTATTTCTCACCAATCCAGCTTGTATTTAATTTCATAGGGAGACACAAATCAGACCAAAAAGGGATCTTCTAAATACAGATCTGATTTCTACTATCTCTACCTCATCTTTTCATATAAAAAACACTGGTTTTTTGGTAAAGAGCAAGCCATTAACAGAAGCTAGACAGAAGTAAGCACTTCAGTTCTTACTAGCTATAACTTGTTTTGTGCTCCACCTGCCTGCAGTGTCAGGAAATATTTTCATTTTTCAGAGCAGATTAAGAAACCAAAGTCACTGCAGTTGACAATTTCAAAGCAGAATGTTGAAAACTGTGCAGAATTAAGTGACTGGACATTAGATAGTCCTTTCAGAACTGGAAAGAAAAAAATGGACCTACCGGACACATGTGATATTAATCAGGCTATGATCAACCAGCTGGAAAAAAGTATTAATTACCACATGCATCAAGAATGCCAAAAGAGTATATGTGTATACGTGTGCACTGAATACTCATGGTGAATGTACTAAAAACTTTTCCTATTATATTACAAGTTAGGTATCTCAAATCATGTAAGGAATCACCAGAAAAGCAGTTACTTGAGCTCAAGTAAAAACAAATAAGGATGAAAAGATGACATAATCTTAATCTGTAACCAGTTTTTGTATCCCAGTGTGTATTTTTCTTGCAGTATAAAAAGGGGGTTGGCAGAAACAAACTTACTTGTAGTCTTTACCAACACTCTTCAAGCAATCCAGAAATTGAGGCACTTCATAGTTAACTAAAGTATTTAATTGTCCATCTCCTACACCATCACGATACACAATAATACGAGACGGCAAATAATTATTCCACTTGAACCAGTCTCTTAGAGCAGCTTAAAAAAAAAAGTAAAAGCTGTTAGCTATGATGACAATTCATTCCAAAACAAAAATGGACTTTTATTACTGGAAAAACAGCAGTTAAGTTTTGAAACCTAATGTCCTCAATCTTTCAGTAACTTGAAGCAGGTATGCATCACAATACACAACTGCTACCTGCAAAAAGAATTCTGGTTTACCTGTGTACCTACAAAAAAGAATGAATCTAAGAAGATTAGCTATTCCACTGGCCTCTTGCACAGCAAGGAGCTGTCGTCCTTCCAATCTGTCTCCTTTAAAGCATTCTTTGAAGCATGTTGATAATTAGTATTTAATTATTGTTAACAAATATGGGAATCAATGAAAGAATGTACACAAAATGCTATTAATTTTCAGCAATATTTACAACTGTGTTTTTAATCTGTTTTTATAAGTGCAACTTGGTAACACATCCCCTCAAAGCAGCTGAGGAGGTGTGTTTTGAGGAAGCTAAACTGTCATTCATTAGATCTGACTCAACAAGAGCAGAAAGGTTCCCTTACTTTGCAAGCAGGCTTTGAGCCCATCCACAAGTTCCTGCCCACGACCTTGAACAGCACAGCGGGAGAACCACCTGTGAAAGACAAAATAAAAGATGACCTTCAAAGTATTTCCCAGGCTTACTGCAATTAAGTTATTTTTAAAGTGGCTATGACCACTTAGGCTTTATGGCTATTGTGGGTCAAGGCAGTCAAGCAAGAGTTAGCATACTATGAGAATATTCAACTCGCAAAGCCCCTGTAGTAGACAAATGCCTTAGCGCTATGTGCAATTCCTATCAAAAACTTTCACACAAGTCAACTCAAGAGGCAGAAAAGCCTGTCACCCCAATGCCCTCCATTCATCCCAGCCTTTGCCCCAGCATTTGCCCCCTCTCCCAAGCACTGTGGAAGAAGGACAAGGCTATTCCTTAAGGGATGCAGTGGAAAAAATAATTCATAATAGTTCTTATTAACAGTGTACAGTAAATTAACTTGGACATTTTCATGATGGTCTACCATATTCAACCTACTTTTCAGTTAAGGGAAAGAAAGATTTTTTTTTCTTTGGCATTCAAATCTTACCTTGTCATTGTTTGATTCAGGCTAGCAACAAATCCTGCAATTGACTGCTTTCCAGATAAAGTGTCATGGTAACAATCAATTCCCACAATCATTACCTGTTTCAGCTTAAAAGGAATCAATACAGAACGTATATTAGTACATGAAGACATGCCAAAGTACCTATCATCTCCATCCTGTCATGCAACAACATCATGACATAAGCTGTGTGGTTTCAGGATGCTTAAGTAAACCACAGGCACTGAATTCTTGAATTCAATGTCTCCTTATGTCATATTTAACTTCATGCCTGTTCTCACAGACACAAAACAAACTAGACAGAGACTATTCCATTTTCTTTTTTGAAAAAAAAGGCTTGCTTTTTAAATAAGACTCAATAAAGAAAAATTAATAGTTTAAAAAAAAAGATTACTTACTGGGATCTCAACACTCCAAAGTTCTCCACCCATTTTACAGTTCATTTGTAAGGCAATTTTTGTTGCTATGGCCATAGCAGTCTGAGGCTTGCTTAAAGTACGAGCAATCACACATTGACTTGGAATGGGACAATCTGTACATAAGTATTTCTTGATAGCATCATATTTATCCTTTCGGGAACTAGACAAAACACAAACTACCTTTAAAGAGAAAAAAGTGTTTTTTAAGAAGCTGCATTCTCAGATTTATGTAACAGTTGTAGTTCTTTAGGAAAAGTTTCTTATGCTCAAGAGAAATATTCAAACGTTCACAGTGAAAGAAATACCTGGAAAGTTTCAGTGTCTATACTTCAGAGCCAAGTACAAAGGCTCTTTTCCAGAATGATACTCATAGTTAGTCTAGGGTCTGAACAGGAGTACAAGGCGGCATGTAGTAGATAAGCAGAAGCCAAGAGTTTTATTTCTGAGAATGAATCCCACTTAAAACAACATTTACAGAGATTAAGATGATTTGAAATTATGGATTCAAATACATACTATGTTTGTGTCAGGGGTAACACTTTGCTGTAAAACCCTTAAGTAAGCTTCTGTTCTATCATCTACTTCAATCCTGAAAAGGAGAGAAAAAATGCTTACAGAACAAAACCAATTGCTATTGAAACTTCAACAAAAACATAAATGCTCATTATGCACCAGTACTGTACAAAGTGTCACATTTATACCTATTAATAAACATACAATACTCACACATTTTGACGATTAAGAGGAATCACCCCCAACTTGGGCTTCCAAGTGCAATGAAATTCAAATTTAAAAGCAAGGACAGGTACTCAAAAGAAGTTATTTGCAATGAGAACAAATCAGAATACATCCAAAGTCAGCAAGAAAATATATGTTCTTTCTTGCACTAAATATAGCTCTACTTGAGAAGGTTTTGCTCAATGACTGTATGTCTAATACTGTTTGGTTTTGGCATGCTTTAACTCCCAGTGAACACTCTCACAAATAAAAGCTTGAGTAACAAAGTCAGTCACTAGAGAAAACTGAACAATTTGGATACTGAAAGCAACTTTGTTTTATTAAAAATCTCACAGAAGTCAGTAGTGTGACATACTATACTATCTCCTCATTTAACAGGCTAAGCATGCTAAGAGATATACGATCTCCATCAGCTTTCTAAGGACACTTACATGGTTGCCTTGTTCATTCTGATGCCCATAGATGGCGTGACTTTAAACAGATTTTGAAGTAATGTATTAGCAGTATCATAGTTGCGCCGTGTGTATATTAATAACCAGTTGTCCAGAGGCTTTGCACAGATTAAGGGAGCTCCCCTAGTTTCCTTTGACCAATCAGCAAATTGAGGATTGTAATTAAACTGTAAATAAGAGATGGTGGAGAAAGAAAATCAACACTCTACCAAACAAGCTATATCACAACTACTTCCTAATACACCTCAGGAACAGACTGTAACACTGCTGCCTAGAACAAATGACTTCATTTTTATCTGTTCTTTTACTGCTGTTGTTACTACCTTAAAATAAGCTCTATCTAGCCCTTTCAAGAAATCCTACACTCTTCAAATGTTTCATTCATAATTATGCAAAGTTACTTATGATTTTTAGCCCAGATAAGCTGTTACTAATTGTTGTGCAGATTTTGTGCTACAAAGACATAGATGTTTACATATTGACATATTTTTCTCCCATTTTTCTTCTTAATAAGGTAACTTGAGAAAAAGAAGAGTACTATTATAAAGAAGATATCAGGTCATTTCAATAACAAGAATAAAAAAAGCTTTACCAAATACACATATATACAGATCAAAATGGCCTTTTCCATCTAGCATCCATTCAAAACAAAGATCTCTACTACAGAGCAAATATATATTGTTTTATGGCAATCTATGACTTAATTGAAATCTAAGTTATTCATACTGAAGAGTCACCCCACCTTTGAGTGAACAGATACTGTATGTGTTCTATCTACTGAACTGAAATAATTAGTGGCTTTTCATTTGAAAGCCTTGGTATTTTAATATATGGAAACTAGTTAGAAACATCTCTAGTCTCCTAACTGAAATGACTTTGTTTAGGCAGAGGGACCTTTCCACAAGGAAGACACTATCATAATGCAAGCCAGAAAATCTTCAGGGGGCTTTAAACAGAACTTGTAAACAATTTAAGAAGTTTGTGAGTCTCCTGTTTGGACAAAGACTTGTGTATAACGTTTTCACTCATAATTCTTCATTTATAAACCAAGAAGTAGTATTTCCTTCCTTAAGAACTTGCTTCATTATTGAGAGATCCAGAAGACTTTAGAAGTTGTTTTATTTACCACATTTCCTGATTGAAGGATCTTTTCTCCTTGAACAACTCTTCCCGTAAAGGATAATAAATCAGAATCAAAGCTTAAACCCCAGCCTCGGAGTTCCTTCTGAACATTGTCATCTCTGTTTAAAAACAACACTTAAATTAAAACATAAAGAAATTTGTTCTTGCTGAGACTTTTGTTTTTTAAAACCAGTAAGATTTCTAAAGTTTTGTTGCAAGAAATAAGTTTATCATACAAATTTTTCACAACAAAGAAATACCAAAGATATTAAGGTAGCATACTTTTGGATGTAGTCAATAAGTTTCCCAATTTCACGTTGCCTTTGCTCAGGTGGTAGTCGTGTATGAACAGCCAAGTCCTTCATCATATTAAAATCATTACGCATCTTCTCAGTTAATCCTGTTAACAGCAAAATCTTTTTCTGAGTAAAAGTTACTCTAAGGACTAAGAAAATTAAACTTGCAAGTCATGCAGGCTAACTATGGATGTACTGTAGACACGTAAAGTGGTGTCAGTAGTAATCAAGATTTTCAGCTGCTCCCTGTACATACATTCCTATCTGCATAGAAAAAAAATTCTGGATTTTTACACTTGAGAAGAAACCACATGGGACAGGCAGCTCTTTATTTACATTTCCAAAGCAAAAAAAAATAAAAAGAGTGCCAAGATAGACAGGTACTGCTAGTACAAAGTGAGTATCTGAGAGGAAAATACCTATTTATGTATCTTACAAATCTTTTTTAACAAAAGTTCTACCACCAAAAAGCTCCACAAGTTATCAGTGGGCCAATGCTGAACACCATATATAAAAGACTATGCAACATCAAAACCCTTCAAACTTTTCAGCCTCATTTAAATATCTCATCTTTTAGCTAAAATACTTGTTTCTAAGTTCACATTTATACAAAAAAACGCCAACCATTTCTACTTAACTTGGCAAGAGGTTGCTGTCAAAATACCTGTTTCAGTAAGCATTAAGGTTTGACAGATGCTTTGATATGAAAAAATGCCACAGTACCTGTTAGGAAGCACAGCTCTGGAATTAGAACCACAGGTCCTGGCACAATGCTCCCTCTCCTCCTCCTAGACTGACTGATCAAGACAGGCTGGTTCAAGTCAGTAATTTCTTGATTATATTGCTGTATTAAAAATACGTATTATATGTTAGTTTATTCATAACAAACACTGTTTTCTCAGTAGTAATGGTCACTTTAGAAAATGAGTATTTTTCCTAAAACAAAACAGAAGCAACAAGCAACATTTTTCAGTTAGCACATCTAACTTCAGAGGAACTGGCTTTGTCAGAAAAGGCCAAACACGGAAGCCCTATTCTCTCTACTGGTGCCACCAAATTATTGACTTGTAAAAGACAACAGAAAGAATGCTTCTGCCTTGCTTGAGGCGTTATCACCCAGAGTACCCAACTCAAACTTAGGGTGCTCATTTCAGTTCAGTAATGGACAAGCTTCCTGCTCTGTAGAGCAATTTAATTCAAGACATCACAAGAATCAAAGAAGGTTCCATGTGAAGTTACTGAAATTCAACCCTCCTGCAAATTTTCCTTGCATCTGGCAAGAGTTGGTCTGTCTAGCAGTCGCTAATTTAGTTCAGAAAAAAGAAAAAAGACACGAAAAGGTGACACAAGCTGACAGTCAACACACATACTTCATAGGTTTTTTTCTGAACTTTTTTTCTGAAGGAGAACCACACCTCAGAGACCATCTCAAGGACAGCATTTACAAACAGAAAAGTGATCACACAGCAAAGGCAAGAAGGCAGAGAAAATTTATCATTTAACCATTCTAGTTCAGGATGGAGTTTATAATATAAGTTTTGCTCCTAGCTTATTAAGTCCCATCCTGTTTTACAGTTGAAACTGATGTGCAGAAAGTTACAGTTACAGTGGTAGGCCTCAATAGTAGAAGAAGGTTAAGCTATGGAAGACATACATAAACTTTGTTTCAAAGAACCAGAAGCATCAAAGAGTAATTTCTCTTAAGATGACTGTGCATATATTCCACTTCCAGTAAACAATCAGCAAACTTGCTGGGGGTACAATCTGCCCCATCATCCAGATCATTAATAAAAGACGTTACACAGGACTGGACCCAGTACTGAGCCCTGGGGTACACTGCTAATTACTGGACTCCAGCTACATATCACGGCACCAGTCACCACCCTCTGGCCCTGGCCATTCAGCCAGCTTTCAATTCACTTCATTGTCTGCTCATCCAGCCCACAGCTTCTCTACAAGGATCTTACAGGAGACAGTATCAAAAGCCTTACTGAAGTCCAGGTAGACAATATCCACTGCTCTCCTCTCATCTACCAAGCCAGTCATTTCACCACAGAAGTTTATCAAGTTGGTCAAGCATGACTTTCATTTGAACCCATGCCATCTACTCCTGATGACATTCTTGTTGTTCACATGCCTGGAAATGGTTTCCAGGATTAGCTGTTCCATCGCCTTCCCAGGGATCAATGTGAGGCTGACTGTCTTGTAGTTCCATGTCATCTTCAAGACAGGAATGACATTTGATTTCCTCCAGTCCTTGGGTGCTTTTCCCCATCACCACCATTGTTCAAAGATTATTGACAGTGGCCTCGCAATGACGTGAGCCAGCTGCCTCTGTTACTTGTGGGTACAACCCACCAGGGCCCATGGCCTTACCTGTATCTAATTTGCTCAAGTATTCACTGACCTGATTCTCTTCCACCAAAGGTATGTCTTCCTTGCTCCCGACTTTTCCCTGGTCTCTGAGGCCTTGCTAGTAAAGACTGAAGCAAAGGCAGCGTTCAGTACCTCATCTTTTTCCACATCCTGTGTCACCAGGGGCCCTGCCTCATTCATAGCAGTGGGGACAAGTTTTCCCTAGTTTTCCTTCTGTCACTTACGTACTTACAGAAGCCCTTCCTGTTGCCTTCAACATTCCTGGCCAGATTCAATACAGGTTAGGCTTTGGCTTTCCTAACCTCATTCCTGCATGCTGGGACAATGCCTCCGTATTCCTCCCAGATTACCTGTCCCTGCTTCCACCTTCTGTATGCTTCCCTTCTGAGTTTTCCCAGGAGCTCCTTGTTCATCCATGCAGACCTCCTGGCATTTTTGCCTGACCTACTACTCATTGGGATGGACTAGTCATGCCAAATCATGCTGCGTAGGTGACTTTCTGCTCTCAGATTACATAGCATCCATTAAAAATAAAATTCTATTAAAGAAAATTATGAATTAGAAATCTATGCATCATAAGTAAACCTTTAACAATGCTCTAACGTTTCAAGTTAAAGCGTAATGCACACTGACAGTTAAGTTTCCATACCCTTTTGTAGTAGTCCACGTAGCTGATCTCAGAACCATCTGCTTTTCTAAAGGTACACTGTGGATTGGCATCCCAGTCGATGTCATCAACTCTGTATGTTCTGTTATTGTACCTTAATAAACAATTTAAGATTTAAAAAAACTCAACTGATTAACTCAGACAGTAAAGAAAGAACTGCAGGTTGAAAAAGTTAATAGCAATACTCATGTAAGTGGAAAGTTTTGCTCTTAGCAGCAGCAGTAACTTCAAGTTTTCAATCATAACAGGCTATCAATTCTACTAAAAGCTAAATTGTTATAAACCCAAATGAAAACAGAACTAATCCAATACGTACTTCCTGCTTTTGTAAATGCTGTCACCTCGATTAGTCTACTAGCTTGACAATGATATAATTTTCATGCTTTCTGATGCTTCGTTGTATACTTCAGGACATGGAACATCCCCAAAAATAAACAGATCTCTAAGACAACAAGAGTCCAAAGAGACTTACTTTGTAAGAACAATTAAACCTATCAGCTCTTTAGCACAGGCATCTCTAAATCTTTGCTCTTCAACCTGGGAATACAGACTGTACATAAAATCCAGCACTGTTTCACTGCGAAGAACCTTATGGCTCACATCTGTACATAACATAATGCTTTCCTCATACTGGAGGATAGAGCTTGTGAAGCCCGGCCAAACCATCAACCTGCCGAAAGAGAACACACAGAATCTTAACCTGCTTTAAAGCATCTCTATTCTCACCCCTTGAGTTATTTCTGTCCACTTTCCCAGACACTAGAAAGCAGTCAAGACACAAAGAAACCATTATCCAAATATGAACAAGCTTTAAAGATTAATTGAATGATGTAGCAATATAACTGAAGTGAAAGAAAGGATGCCTCAAAACCTAAGAAATCCATTTCACGCTATTAGTCTTAAATATCCTACGTACAAAGTGTATGGGTATTCAAGACACTTTAAAAAGACCAACCGTGTATCTAGTATATCAACCAGGTTATGTAGGCTAGGCTAACAGCAAGGAGTACACCACAGCTATGTGATGGGGCCCCAGTTAAACTCAAGCTTACTAATTTGTACAATAGGGCTAGGGCTAGCCAGAAGCATCAGTCACCTGGTACAGGATCCTGGCAGGGAACGGGGACAAGACATGACAGCTAGAAATAAGAGCGTTCCAGAACTACCCATCCAGTGGGGTATGGCCAGATATGAATTTAAATGGCAGATTAAATGGCCTTCAGAACGAAGGCTGCACATCCCGAGCTTCAGAATTAAAGCATTCATAGATCTCAGCCTTACAGACATTTAAGCAAGGTTTCTGATATTGCACTAAAATGTAATAGCAGAACACACACTGGTAACAAGTAATGAGATCTTAGACATAGAAGAAACTAAGTTCGGAGAATGAGGTCTCATGTTTCCCAGAAATACCAGGTTTTAAGTCCCTGGTTTTATCACAAGATAAACCACCAAAATATTATCCCTTCCACCTGCGCCCTTTCTGGAGTATCCTTTTTGCCAAACCTGTGGTTAGGGATGCTGATTGGGTCACTGGGGTTGTAATAATTACGTCCAATCTGCTGCAAATTCAACATCTTCAAAAGCCTGGAAGTTGAAACATGGATGTCATTTACCATTATTATTCAGATTATCAAACTACGCGTGGTCCCATCCCTCTGCACAACCTCATTTTTTTTCACCTAACTAAACAGTCGCAAATGTGAACTTTTGATCAAATTCAATTTAGAAAGGCCCTGAACAATTATTAATGACAATTTATCAGCTGAGAGTAAGTTAGCATACAACCCAACCCTTCACCAACCAGTTGAAGGTAACAGTCTAAACAAGCTATGTTTCAGATGAACCAGAGAGTCCAGGTACTAAGTTTACCTGGAAAGACTACAGCAAAAAGAGTTATCTGCCAGTCTGAGGTCCTGCACTACTATTTACTTTAAGAATCAAATCCACAGACTCAAAAGGAAGGCAGAGACAGAACTAACTGCCTACAACAGTCACACTCCAGTGTGAACCTGCTTGCTCATAGAATAGGTATACACTCGTTTCACACTAGCATGTGCCAGAAACACGCATGTAACTGCACATTAAAATGTTGCCGGATGTGGTTGGCCCCCATAGTAACAGTAGCTACAAAGGCTTGAAAATTTACATTTGTAGTATTGATTTGTAGTCCACCCTTTGGAAAGGAAAAACTTAGGTCAGGTATTTTTAGAATGACTTCTTGTAAAGACATAACTTGGACAGCAAACCTTCTAAAAATGATGTTGTAAAATTGCAGACATGTAGGTGAAGTAGGTGGCAACTCATTAGTCAATGTGATTGTTATCTTCACATTCTCTCCATTTCGAGTCCTACTAAACACTTCAGTAACCTGAGAAAGTAAAGTTAGGTCAATGAAACTAGAGGCAAACAGGGCTATATCTGGACTTTGCTCCATTAATATCAAATTGGACTTATACATTAAGATTCTAAGTAATAATTCAAGACTTTCCTGAAACAGGAATTTGATTCCTACTATGACTGTAAACTACAACCTAAAACGTTTCATTCATTTCAGTGAAGACGACTAAGGGAGCAGAATGCAGGCTATCCCCAAAGCAGGTGAATTCAAGATGAAGATAGGGAGATCACTTACCAATTACCAATGCAGGAAAAAGACTCAGCTTGCGGAAATAAACTTAATATATTGCCAATTAATATATATTTAATTACTGATTCAGGTACTGGGAGGCAAAAAGACAAACTTTAAAATGCATCTTCCCCCTCTCACTTTTCCAGGCTGAACTTCACTCTGGACTACTCTGCCCCCTCCATTAATACAACTGGTTACACTCAGCCCCCTTCAGTGAGGCAAGTGAGTGGCACAAGTGGTGGAGTTCTGGGGGGGGGGAGGCAGGGGTTACCATCAGTATATAGCGTATTCCCTCTGCTTCTCCTTTCTTCTCAGAGTTTTCTTCTGCCCTGGCATTTGTTCCCCCCAGAGGTGCCATCAACTCCACTGATGGGCTTGGCGTTGGTCTGTGGTGGGTCCATTGTGAAGCCAGCTGAAAATGGCTGCATACAGCACAGGGCAGCCCCTAACCTCTTCCCACAGGGGCCACCCAGACCCCCCCAGGTACCAAAATCTTGCCACATACACCCAATACATCCACCCTTTCAATTATTTTGGATGTTAAGATACAGAAGTTATGAAAAGATATAAGCAGAAAGAAGACTGAAGGAAAAATACTGCCTGTACTAACCACTTCTGTGCAGAGGATTATTCTAGCCTGCAGAACCTAAGCATTAGAACCAGAAGTTTATTACCAAATTTCTCTACACAAGCAAATTAGCTTATATTAATATATTCAATCCAACTAAAAGTTGCTCATGGGACATCAATTCTCTAACTTCACCCAGACCAGTAAGAAACAAATAGCATCATAAAATAAAAGTCAAAATAAAAATTAAAATAGCATTCTTCTATCACACCTTTTTCCCTAGTTTTTTTGGCAAGAATAATATTGATCCATCAAATGCATGTGTCTTTCCAATTAGCTCTTCATGCTGAAAGAGCAAAGCTGATCGAAGACGGCGTGCTTCCATCTCAGGACTATAGCCAACATGGTACTGATATAAAGCCCACTGGGGTCGAGATGTCAGACGAAAGTAATTTGTAGTTAATTTTACCATAATACCTGAAGAACCTACAATGAGAGGCAAATATCTTAGTAGTTACAAAATTTTCCCAGCTTATAGTAATTCAACAGCTTTGAGAAATTTAAAAAAAATAAGGCATTCAGACAATGATTAGAGGTCAGTTATGTTCTACAACTGTTCTAGCTCAGTAAGCTATAGGAAATGCTCACATAGATATAGTGTTATCATAGACACTAATCCACTTAAGAGCTTTTTATAATTCCTTCAGTTGTCAGGAGCACTCTTGCATCAAATGAGATAAGCATTTAGAACAGTAACCTGTCTCCCAAAGGGTTAGTACCAGGTGTTAGAGATTAATTTCCACCAAAACATAAACTTCCTTTGTGAACAAATTAATCTTTCTTTACATGAATCACAAACACAGAACAAAAATTAACAGTATCAACCACTAGAGATATCCATACTCCCATTCATATGTGACAAGATGACATTTCTTTTGGTATTTCAAGATTTTTCAAATAAACAAACAAGCAAACAAACAAAAAAAAAGACACAACAGTAAGAACTAGCTCCAGATCACTCACTCAAAGTATTTCTTCCCATTTTTTCATGTGACTTTTCAATTTCTTTTAGACATAAAAGACACAGGTCTAATACAAAAAAAATGGGTAGTGAAAACCAAATTAAAATGGGTGATCCATGATTGTCTGCAATGTATTTTTTGTATCTGAAACACAACACCCCAGATCAAAACAAAAAAATCCTACCAAACTGTACAGAGCTATAAATAGAAAAAAACAGGCCAGCAATACAGCTGCCTACAAGGTACAGCAATCCATGATCTAGCATCAGCATAGCTCTAGATAGGAAATCTAGGTGAGAAAAAAAACAAACTATGTTGCTTCTGACCCAAAGTGACTTCAGCCGAACAAACCCTACCATCCCTGGGCTTGTGGCATGCTGCACTTTTTCAATTAAGCAAAAGTGGACTACAGTTGCTGTTACATTGTTGTAATGTCTCACCCAGTCACTTGCAATACAAAACTATTACCAGCACAGAACCTTCACTGTTGAACATTAAAGAGGATTGCATCCTAGCAAGAGGGCAGGGCCATCATGACAGCCTGCTTTTACTTCTTTTCACATGCATGATTTCATCTCAAGGGAAGAAGCCTACCACCTTTTATTTAAACCAAAATTTTCTTCAAAGAGGTCTCAAATTACACATTTATAACAAGATCTTTACAAGTTTGGTTAGGTCAATGTGTTACAAACCAGAACTTCTAGAATCAAACCTACAGAGCCCTGAAGAGTCCTGCTTGAAGAAGTGGAACATAGAAGGATCATCATTTATGTCTAAATAGTTGCAATTTAAAATGCTACACAACTTCTGTCTGAAGCAGTTTGCCATCAGACATGTCATCTTACTGTTCCTCTTCAGATATTGGAAGCAAGTTATATCTTTTCCCAGTATACAATGACGATTTTTTTTATTTGGCTCTCTAGGGGATACTAAAAGCAGAAACAAAGCAGAACTATTTTTCACTTCAACTTGCTTATATGTCTATAATCTAATCTGAACATACCAGTTTTTGATTCTTGAACATGTTCTATGGCTTGCCGAGTATTTATCCCAAGGTCATGGAAATCTCTACGACGTCCACCCCTATCTGCTAAAGACAATTCCTGAAATCCTGCAGAAATCTGTAATCCTATTGTTTTGAAATTTGAGAAAAAGGAAGAATTACAGTCAAGTCTTATATACAAATAAGAATTAAATACAGCTCAATTTTGGAAGTCAGATATATATCAAATCAAATCAAGAGAAATTATGAAATATTAAGTTTCAGCTTTTGCTATGTAGTGAATTAATCTTAAAATAGCATTCAGGTAACACATATTAACTTCCTAAGATTTACAGACAGTTAACTAGTAAGCAAACAGGACAGCTCACTAGCCAGATGAAAAAAAGATGTAAACCCTCCAAATCAGTAATCTCTACTGCAAATACAGGGAGGACAGATCTTTCATTTCAGCTCCAGCTGTAACCAGAAAGTTATGTGAAATAGGTAAGAAAGTTTAATTTCCTTATTAAGATTCAAGAAAAATAATGAAACATCAAAATGAAATTTACTATTGATATTCATGCAGTTAATTGTGTCAACTGCTATCTAAGTTATCTAACTATTTTGACAGAGGAGATGGTACAGATAGAGTTGGAGCACACTGAAGATAGTTTTCAAAACTTCTGATTCAGTTATACTGCACCTTAGAATGACAATACTATCATCACAAGGTAAATACAGTGAGCTTTGCTCTTGTGGACAATGAACTTTTTCACCCTTTCTGACCTTCTGGCCTTCTCCTATCCTGGCCTTGTGGAATGCTCCGAGGGCCCCTCTGTCGTCCATGGCCACCAGGTTCTTCTGATACTGATGGAGGAACTTGTGGCTGCTGAGGTTGCCGATGGCCAGGTGGCTGACCTGGCAAAGTCTGTTGAACCTGCAACAGTTGGGAACAACTTTTCCTACTGCAACTGAAGAAACAACATACTTCCAAGACTACAGCAAAACAAAGTCACTAGCCAAGTACAGAATGCTCAAATACCCAAGTCTAACAGTTGCTTAAGTTTAAATCTTTCTGCCTATATTAATGAGCAGAGTTATTACTCTGTACTTCAAACTCCAAAATAAAGGGTTTCAGGAAACTTTTTTTGTAACTTAATACTCATTTAACTAGTGGTAAATGCAGATGTTCTCTTTCCAAGCTCTAACTAAGATTTCTGGACTTCTCATTTTTAACAACCGCTCTGATACTTCAAGCAGCTGACTACTTCTTTTATAAAAACCGCTTTTGTAATTTTAATGTCTAGTGGATAAACAGTATTAATAAGTGTCATGCCTGGAAGAACTGCAGCACACAACCTTCAGCCATGAGCAATCCCACAGTTCAGAGTTTCATGTTACCAGATTGCAGACTGCCCCACAAGTTAGTCCCTCCCAGAATAATCAAGTTCTCTACTTCAAGTGTAAGCAAGCAAGAGGCCAAGATCAAGGATAATCATGAAAGCTGAGCTAGAGAGCCAGTCTGGCTCTGTCTTGCCCTACAACATAGCAGTAGGAACCCCCCTGAACCAGTGTCACACAAACCTGTCAGCAATCCATTGCCGGAGTTCCTCCACTCCTTTGCTCTCAGAGCTCTTGGTACATGTCTTGTGATTCCCATATGCATGTTCTGACACTGAACACAGGATCAGTAACTAAAGAGGCCTCTCTGTTCTTATAGTCTCCACCTTATTTTTATATGTTATAAGATCTGCAAAAGTACAGCCTCTTAAGAAGTCTGTGAATACCCATAAGCACTACTGAATATACACAACCCTAAAGAGTGTATGTGAAAATTATCAGAGTCCAGTACTATCATAGTGACAGCATAGTATCACAAGTTTTATGAATACTACAGGGACCACAAAAGTAGTTCAGGAAAGATCAGTTCTGTTTTGGCTCTCTCACTTATCCCCAAAGGCTAAGTTATATTCCCCATCCTTGCCCCCAAAGGAAGTAGCAATGTCACATACGTGGATTCTCTAGTCCAACAGCTAGGCACTGAAACCCTCTATTCTCAGCTGACTATATTGCTTTCCCATCCAATAAAGGATCAGAGCAGAGCTCTGTGTCAAGTCATAAACTGAAGGAAGAGCTTATACTGGGATAGGGTTTACTGTATGTATGGGTGTGGGGAATGGGCTTTTCAACAATCTCATTCTTCAAAGAGCCACAAGATAATTCAGGCTGGAAGAAACCTCAGGAGGCCTCTAGCCCAACCTCCTGCTCAAAGCAAGGTCAATTGTGAGGTATGACCAGGTTGCTCAGAGATTTATCCCATCGCCAGGGATGCCAACTGCACAACCTCAGTAGGCAACCTGTTCCAGTGCTTGACTGTCCTCATCATGAAAACATTTTTCTTTATGTCCAGTCAAAACAACTCTTGCTTCAATTTGTGCCCATTGTGTCTCGTCCTCCCACCATGCACCATTACAAAGAGCCAAGCTCCATCTTCTTGGTATCCTTGGAGGCTGCAGCCTCCACATTGGGAAGGACCTCCCAGGGACTGACCAACCTATCCTCTTTCCTACCTCTGCAGCAAGAAAGATGACAGGGTAGTCAGGACATTAGTAAGGAAAGGTAGGCCCCTGACCTCCTTAAATCCCACTAGTGCTTTTTGTTGAAAGGCTCAGAAATAAGAATTTGGTGTATTACGATACCTCTGTATCACTCCAGTGTAAAGTCAAATGGTATAGTTCACTTCTACAATACATGGCTAGTTGTTCCTATATTCCCCTGTGATCAGCACAGGTTATGTTCTCACTTAAGCCGAGACAGAGTGCATACCTAAGCCCTCATTTTCCAAACACTTAATATAAACCTTCTTACTCATTTCACAACCTCTTTACAACATGTCTTTGGAAACACTTCTGGAAGTAACCCTCTTAGAGGGAGATACATGCAGTCTACACGGTAGAACAGTGGTGGGCTATATAGGAAAAAAAGCCAAACCAGACTTTTCTCCACTCAGACTGCATCAATATTCACAGTCCATGTAAAGTACCTAAGCCTTACCATTTCCTTTACTTTCCTTTTCACCAACAGCAGGACACTGATACCACCTCCTGACTTCTGCTAACAATTCTATTCAAGTCAAAGATACCAAGTTTGAAGTAATCAGGTCTCTCTGGTTTATAAATTCTGTTCCACATTCAAGAGGTGCATCAGTGCTACTGCTAATGCAAGACGCGTTTCACTATTTGAGAAACAGAACTGAAAACTACCTTCCATCAAAATTTAAACTCATCAGACACTGGCAAAAAACGGACTAGGAACACTCCTCCCATCTAATCACATTCTCAAATGAAAGATGATTATTAATAACTGCCAAATTTGAGGAACTGCTTTAAAAAGTCTCCAGGTATGTGGCATGGCTGCAAATACAGAAGTATCAGCCAGTTTCAAGCTACAGTTTGACTAGGCCATACAAGCACAAAACAAGCCCTAAACACTAGTTCAAACTCAAAGACAGAAAGTCTGTGATATTAAAATTAAAAACATGTCAGGACACCTGCCAGACCCAGGTTCTGCCCAAATATGCATCAACAGCAGCAGCAGCCTGATACATTCTGCTTCTCTGCAGGGTATCATAGTGGACAAAGTAAGCTATGAAAATGCCTACTTATTTCCACTAGCTGTATTATGACAACTGTATTATATAATTGAGTACTTGTTTGTAAGCACACAAGAATTTCCTTAATAAAAAGGAGTTAATATAACATTATAATGTATGACATAATATATACATACATATATATCATCTGGCATATATACCCAATATTAAAATAGGAAGTAGTTGAGCTATGACATTTCAGGCCTTGCTGTGCTCATTAAAAGGAGAATCAACTTACAGGTGCAGGTCCTACAGAAGGACTAGCAGTCTCCAGTGCTGGAGGTCTTCCTCTTGCTCTGGCTCTAGCTCTTCCTGTCATCTTCTAAGACAAACCACCTACAGCATTAGCGTTCAATCTTCTTCTTCCCCCATCCTTATTCCAACAAATATTATGTGCAGTATTATTGCATTTGCCCTTGTTTAATTTCAACTGATTCAGTAAAATATACCCTCCTCTGCAAAATGCCCTGCTCTTGGAACTGCACGCAAACACAGCCACAACAAGCAGTGTGGGGAAACTACAGCTTCTTATAGTCGAGTTTCAACCCACTGGCACAGCCCACCACAAACTCTGAAGCTGTGAAGAAAGTCAACTAGACTGGAGAGCACGGCAGGATCTGCAACCTCAGCCATGCATTAAGTCAGGGCCTACTCATGTTACTTTCAAGTCACCCTTGAGACTCAAAGTACATCTTTTAAGGTCACCCGAGGAGCAGCGCATGCTTCACCCAAAGCACATGCCAGCCCTTACTGCCTGGACAGCTCCCCGACGATGCAAACCAGCCCCAGAAAGCCGTGGTCCTCCTCCCCAGCAACCCTTCCCCTCCACGTGAGCTCAGCGTGTCCGCCGCCACGGCCAGCCCGTTACCTCAGCCTGCCTCTGGGCCGCGACAGGACTCTCCTACCACCCCAGCGATACAAAACAGGCCGTCCTCTTCACGACGCCACACGACTTTATTCCCGCCAAGGTCAACGGCCGCTCTGGCAGCCGTCGGTGCCCGCAGGCCAGTCCCTCGGGCACAAACCCCCCCTCCCGCGCCCCTCAGGCCCACCACGCCGCGCGCAGGCGCGCGCCTCCCGGGCGGCAGGCGCTATGGGCGCAAAGCGGGAACGCACGCTCTGCCCTGATTGGCTCCTGAGGCGCGAGTGCTGCCGAAGACACCCGAAGGGCGTCGGGCAGATCTGAAGGCAGTCGGAGCGCCCTACAGCGGCCGTTCCAGCCTGCCCTCGCTCCCCGCCTGCTTCTTCGGGCGGCAGATGAAACTGGCGCTGGGCCTTTCACCTGATAACGCTGACGCGCTGTTCTCCGCGCGGTGAGGTTCGCCCCCCCC
>JANZLQ010000092.1:19338651-19419843 GCA_026212715.1 Elanus axillaris | reverse complement strand
CCCCGCGGTGTGGTTCGCCCCCCCCCCCCCCCCGCCCCCCCGTCAGTCCCGGGCGGCCTTTGGCGCGGGCGCTCGGCGTCCCCTCAGAAACCGGCCCCTCAGGCACCGCCACCCCCGCCGCCTCATGGCTGCAGCGGCCGCTGGCGACAGCGGGCTTCCGATTGATGTTGGTCACCTTTGTGAGAGGGGAGCTGTCCCGCTAAAAATTCTTTCCCCTTCATCCCGTTTTTTGCTTGCAAAGTAAGTTAACCAGAAGGTGGAGCAATAAATCAAGAAATAAAACTCTAAAGCTGTTTCAGTGAAGAACTGCATTTGTCAGCAACGCTTACAACAATGCCACTTAAGCTTCTTGCGCTTTTCCAGAGATGTACAGAATATGGACAGAAGTTGTTGGCAGTGGGTGGACACGATGTGTGTAGCATGGAAACTGTTGGCAGGAATGACTCAGTCCGATTAAGCATCAGCAGTTCAAAACACACAGGCAGCCATCCTTCCATTGAGAGAGTTCTTCAGCAGGCTAGCAATCAAATAGAAGAAAAAAATCCCGCCTTTTTCAAAGTTCCAAGGCTGATTCAATTTTTATTATTGTTACAGAGAATCACAACTTGTATTTTAGATACTTCACAACAGAAGTAGCAAATCGTTATGACCGTAAGTGGCCTTAACTGGCAATTAACTCCGTAGCAAGCTTTTCCATGCCTCTGTGGAAAGGCAGGATGTCAAGACAGTACCAAGGCTCAAGTGCACATCTCTGTTGTTATTAAATGTGCCTTTGCTTAAAGATTAGGTGGCTGTGATGCACCTGGAGACCAACTTCAAGGGACAAGAGCTAACATTATCTAACTAAAAACTTACCTTTATAAAAGGCCAGTCATTTACAATTTTTCAGGTACCTGCAATGAATAGAGGACAAGGTTCGTTTTCCTTGTTCTCTGTTACTCCAGGTAGAAATGGGTGACACTGTTAACATTAATAGTTAACATAAATAACACAAATATCTCCTTTTGTTTGATTTGGATTGTCAGTTTGTCCCTAAAGCCAGTTTTGTTGTACTTACTGATGTCAGCATAGCAACCCACTTAGAAAGCCAGATTCTTTTTTACAAGTTAGAAAGAAGAGCTTTTAAACTATGAAAGTGTGGATATTGCTGCTTAAAGATAGCTGAAGTACTTTTAGCATGCGGTTTTTACTATTCATTTATAAATCTGGATAAATATTTAACAAAACAATACATACACTTAGATGGGGCGTGGTCAGTGCTTTTAAGAGCACTGATTACTATTCGCCATGGGCTTTTCACCCACAGTGGCAACTTCCATTGCTCTGTTACCTGCAGAACTCTCCAGTGGGTCAGAGTTAAAGCTGCAGAAACGCAATATGCAGGTTTCCTTGGCTCAGCAGCATTTAAAGATAAACAATATAAAGATGTCAAAGTCATTTATGTTATGTAAATCACAAGAAAGCAGAATGTGTGTGTTGGAAATAGTTAGGTTTGTTTATTCATTTAAAATATCTGCTGTACTTAATGTTTGGGGTTTTTTTTGTGCCAAATTCCTTACATTTCACTGCAGAACTTAATTATCTTTAGATGGGAATTAAAAGTACTGAATCAGGCTGGCCTACCTACAGCAATTCCTTATAAAGTGAAAATAAGCATCAACAATAAGCACTGACATTTTTATACGTGGGTTGTCAGACAGTTAATTAGTACTTAATGAAAGATAGGTTCCAGTTTGGTTTTCACAGTCTTTCAGACTTACTTTTTTTCTTTAGCAATTCAAGCCCAGTTAAAACTCTGACTCCACAGGTAGGCTTAATGAATTTTCACAGTCAGAGAGAATGTGGAAATGGCAAGGCACCAACCGCAACAGGTGCATCATATCCTTATCCTGGCTGGTTTCTTAGAAACACTGAGAAAAACAAGGTTTTGCAAATGGTAACTGTGTTTTATTTTTTCTGTGTTACCAAAAAACCTAACAATGCTGGACTTCAACACGTTGAAATATCACATATGAAATAATTTTTTCACAGATACTTGGCTTGCGCTTGGCTTTGATGTTTATTTTACCCATGATGCAATTGGTTTTGCCTACTGTCTCCTGTTGCTACAATAAGCCATTTCCCATACATGTCATCTCCAAAGGGGAAAAGACTGCATGGAAACAGAACAAAGAAAACAGAACAAAAGAAAATCAGGGATTTTTCCAAAGGCCCATTTGATGTACAAGTATAAACAGGAAAAAGATGCCTGAGGAGGTAGTAGCAGGAACTGTACTACCAGACAGCTGTTAACTTGTGTAGTTAGCAGCACTTTGGGATTCTGAATGGTAAATAAGTGATTCCAATGCACACAGTGAAGAAAATGCTCACTTCAGTACCTTTAGTGTAAAGTTTAACTGTATTGCAAACTCCAAGCAATGTAAGTTGAACTCTTACCTTCACATCTTTCTTGTAACACCAAGTCCAGGTAGCAGTAGCTCTTTTGGTTCTAGCCCCAGAAAAGGCAATACCTCCAGATACTAGAATAAAAAAGTATTGTCTGCTATGATTAAGCAAGAAAAAATAAGGAACACTTCACAATAGAACTCAGCAATTCATACATGAAGCTAGATTTTTAAAAGCCCAACTTGATCCTCCTGAATATTATTAAATATTTGTTAAAAAATTTCAAATGGGAATTGCTCAAAAATAAACTTTAAAATTCAAGTTCCTGTGGTAGGTATTAAGTATTCACAAATCTGGACCACAGTGGTTTTACATTCTTATTATTTTTTTTCTAAAGTGAGAGAAGCAAGACTCACTAACTATCAAAAATAATATCTCCTGAGTTAACAGTCTTGCTTCTTCCCAATGGAAGTTTTAAATGTCACATTTAGTTTACTGTAAGTATGCTTGGGATAGAGGAACTGATCTGCCTACACAGTGGAGCCTGGTTTAATTACTACCGTTGGTAGAATACAGGGGGCAGGGAAACTAGTGTTTACATACCAAAACAGAAAGCAAAAGGTACATTGTGGAAAAAAATTGCTACTAAGGAGGTAATACCCAACTCACTGCATAACAGATATGATGCAAGCATTTTATCTCAGGAAGAGGGACAACATATTTTTCAGCTGTGTATTTCCTCTGCTGTTCTCTAGTCTGTTTTTTTCATCCCTAATTTCTGTTTTTCCTTCAGATCCTTAATTCTTTTGTTTGAGGCCTTACTCTTTGCAACTTCTCTCAAAACATCACTCACTCTATTCTCGGAATCTGTGTAAGACTGTGCTGTTCCCCTTGACAACAATGTGTTTTGTTTCAACAGAAGCAAACTGGTTTTCTGTTTCATGTGTTCCCTGTTTACCAGGGTATCTAATCACTGCAGTTATCACTGCTCATTCTAAGCCCTGTTTTGTCAGACTGCCCTGAGCCCCCTTTTCCTGAAGAGAAGATGGCCTCTTATTTACAAACCATAATTTCCCCGCCAAAATTTCCTGTGCTGTATCAACTTAACTCTATTTTCTGTTAATTTCTGCACATTACAAATTCACATCAGTCCTAGGTGATATTAAATTTGTATCCAAATCCTGAACAAAGTGAGCAAGAAGTGATTTGACAGAAGTTCTCAGTAAACAGTCATATTAAATGGAGAGGTCACATTAAACAGACAGGAACAAGGCCTCCAGAAGTTAATACTATAATTAGATTTGTAGAGGGTATTGTATAAATACATATGAAATTTTGTAAGATGTGGTCCTATCCTTTATTATCTATACTTTTTAACTAATAAGAGCAGAAGGAGAATTAGTGTATGGAGTATGTTAGAATAGAAATTAAACAGTATTTTGATGGGGGTGTAATATAATAAAATATTGTATTATTCCAAAAAGCAATGGGATGTATTTCAGGAGAGAGACTAGCAAGAATTTGCGAGTTTAGATAGATTGATTTCAGCTCATTTAGCAACCTGGTTTGATCTAATTGTCTTTCTATTGCTCTGAACATTCCTGAATTATGCAGAGAATTTGGGTTATGTGATTTAGTGTTGGATTAAAAAATGTCACAGCTTAACTTTCTTTAAAATAGTGTAGAACTTTGTTCACAGCCAACGAAGTTCATTATTTTTTTGTTCAAAGCCCAGCTGCAGGCCTGGAGCATTTCTCATAAATATCAGGAAGTACCCGAAGCCACAGTCAGGATTAAAGAGTTGATCTGAACCTTAGATCTCAGCTTTAAAGCTGTAATGTACAGTGAATTTGGTTTCATGGTAAAGGAAATGGTAATTGCTGAAGTATGTTTTCTTAAGTTGCAAAATCATTTTTGAAATGTTTTCATTGAAACCTCTGTCAGCGCTTTGCATGAGAATGAGTGGACTTGCAGCACAGCATTTATGCATGACCACAGCACTGAATTTGTGTATTGGTGTAACTAATACAGAGACAGAGGCCAGTGTGGCTACTCCTTTGTGCACAATATCAGATCCACAGTCACAATCTAGAGGACTATCTAAACAAGTGAATTAACAATCTCAGTACACTATTTCAAGAATTTTTTCTGAAAGATGGGTCAAGTTCTTGGTTATGTGGCAAATACACTCTCATGAGAACCAAGAACAAAAATCCACAAGTGATATCCTTAGTTACAAAAGTGCAGAGTAAATTCCTCAGTATAGTAGTAAGGTATTAGAAAAAGCACTTTGCTCCTGACTCCCTACAAATACAAAGTCTGATCTGCATGGCTGAAAAGAGTAGAAGAGCAAAACTAAGTACCAAACACGTTTCTACACGTCTTCTACACCTGGGTAGCTGCATCAACCAAACCACTCACCCTGTATTCTGTTTCCATAGCAGTTTATTTAATCTGAACATTTTATTGCATGAAGGCAACTGTCTTTATTGTAATTACAAGGAAAATAAAATATGAACGATTGGTGCTCCCTGACCTTTTTCAAAGGATGTTGCATTTAAACACGTACTTCTTTCCACAAGTGGCAGTATTCTACTGCTTCATTCATGTAAGTGATCCAGATAAAATATAATTCTTAAGACTGACTGCTGCACTCTTGAAAACTTGGCCTTCTTGGGTACTTCATATAGCAGGTATAAATGTATACTTCGTATAGCACTTGCACAAATAGGAGGCATGCTACTATTGCAGTCTACGTAAGAAAAGACATATGTCTGTTTTCACAGTTTCAGTGACTCTATCATAAGCTGCCTATAAAGGCAACAGGTTTTAGTCAGGGTGCTTGTGAATTCAGTGCTGCAATGATATTAAAACATGGATGAACATTTAAGCCTCTGTTGACCCACCCTCAGTTCTGTGGGATTCCATACAGATGGATGCTTTAAGATCCTGGCCAGTAGACCTTCCTCAAGGATTCATAGTTTTCAGAAATTTTGCTAGATTATGTGGAAGACATTAATAAGACTTTCTTATCTTTTCCTCCTATATTTGATTGTCAAGACCTGAAGTCACTTTTGTCATCTTGTGTTGCACCCTCTCTATGACATGAATATTTCAGTGGTGTCTTATCACTTAACTTCACTCCAGATGCAGTGTAGTAAGTACCTTGGAAATTAAATGCATTGCTCCATATTTAAGGCTGTCATTTTAAATTATTGAACAGCAAAATAATGAAGGCTTAATCTCAATTTTAAACCTTTTCCTTAAATCTTATTTTAGCATCTTTCGTTTAGAATTAATCAATCACGATGATCTGATATATGATACAGTAAGTTAAAATTAATAGGGCTCAATCTCTACTGCTACATATTTAAAGGAAGCAAATCTGTCACTATGGAAAGATAGTTCTCTGACAAGTAAGATGAATTAAAAATGAGCACCACATAATAAAGTGATGCAAAGATTGCATGAGACAGAAAAATGAGTGCATTGTTTCATTATGAAATGTTTCAGCCTAGACCTTACTCTCAGGGCACATGAGTGAGGTAATATGCTAAACCAGAACTATTAAGGAACTGGGAGCACAAGGTATGGAAAACATGTTGACAGAGGCTACACATCAAAATGGCTTTTTTTTAGGTGCTTCCAGATATGGATGTAACTTCAGACACCAAAGATGCATTTCAGTTCAGGATCTGAATACATTTCTTACTGCTTCCTATATTGCTACTTTAGTTTTCGTATTAGTTCAGTCTTTCATTTGTGTGCTTGAATTACTGACACAGATGTCAATAACAGGGGAACTGGCAGGAGTTATCTGGACTCTGATGGGAATCAGCTCTCACAACTGAACTAATTTTGCTGTAGATAGTATGAGCAACTGATTTTAAATTTCACCACCTTAATAGTTAGGTCATTTTGGTAATCAATAGCAGGCAGGGCTTCATCTAGTGGGACAGTGGCAGGTTTCTGCCAAGCTCCTAATTTATTCTAAGCACTCCAGAAATAAACAAATGGATTTTAATTACCTAAATCCCTTACATGACAAACTTTCCATTGAGGTACATGGAGGAACAGACTCTGTGTGCTTATAGTGTACAATACAGAACTTGAATACCAAACTGATACTGGAATCCCCTGCTTAGATGCTGCCTATTCTTGAAAATGCCTAATTTCATATGCACCAAACTTTTTGATTATACATTTCTTCAGGCACTCCAAGTTACTCTTTTGTACTTTCCCAGCACAAAACTGTCTTGACAAAACAGATTGGGTCCTTTGCACTGGAGAGGTGCAAGTCTCTCCAAGTCAGAGGCATGCAGTCTGTGAATTACATCCATGACAAAATGGACAAGATGCAGAAAGAGCATCCTACTACCATAAGAGACATAGTAACCAGGGATGAGCAGCAGCCAGGAATAAGAAACAGTCATAGCCAGAACATTCACCTACTGACAAGCTAATTTCTGTGTGCTCTCAAATTCAGCCTAAGCAAAAGATATGTGGGCTACATGAATTATTCCCATAGGGACAGCCTAATCTCAGCCATTCTTCATCTTGGACATCTTTCTAGCATGCAGTGGCTTATTTGCATGAATTACCTGTGAACTGAAAGCATAGTGGGTCCAGTCAAGAAATGAGAAAGCAAGAAAGAGGGACCATAAGCATCAGCTCTGCCTTTGAAAAATCTATATGACTTATATGATCAAAAAGGATGGACAGCACTATTTGAAGACAAGAGCTGGAGGCCATTCACTTGAGAGAGGGTTCAAGTGGAGTCTAAGTGGATGACAGTACACTCCTGAAGCCCTGAATAAGGCCAGGAAATAATTTCTGAGAGTGGTGGAGAACAGGACTGTAGCCTCCTCCACGGCATGTACTAGTGCATGCATTTCAGGCAATGTGGCGGGGGGACTACTGTTACTCTGCAGAGCTTTCCTCACTGAATCAAGCCTGCTTACATCTATAAATGTGAAGAAGGGGACAGAGGGATTCAAGTCCAGCATGCAGATGTTAGGCTGGCTATTTGGGACTCTTCCTGAGTCTTATTTACTGTGCAGGGGAACTCTGGCTGAGAGCCAGACATCTTCATTACATTGAGACCCTAGTTGCTAAACTCAGGTGCAAAGTTTGTAATAGTTTCCGTTGTAGCTATAAACTGCTTGAAGAGTGACACTGCTTCCAGTAACAGAATTATACAGCACCCACATCTGCAGAACCATCTCTGAGATGGTCTGGGAACCTCTAACCAACTCTGAAGGGTGTTGGGAATGTACAAATCCCTGCCTGCCAGCACGCGGTGAGAACACAGACAGTGTTTTGCTATGCGTTATGTACACACAGACAGGCAATAGTCAGCTCCCAAAAATGTAGGTCAGAAATGCCCACTAAGTTCAGACTTCTGTCAAGTGAAACAAAACCCCATCCAGAACACAGAAAGACGTTTTGAAAACAGGTTCTCTGTCACATTGCTTTTTCTGTTTTTCTCGTTCTCAAACATACAGTTAACTCCTGCCAGACACTGTGCTATGGAAAGGAGACTGGCAGACACTATAAAAACCACAGTGAATTCTTCCAGTAAGATAAAAAGCACCAGCTTCCAGCCCTTAGAAGACACTAAGTACATTTTTAAAAGAAGTTACTTTTTTAGAAGGACACAATTTTTTCCTAAACTTCAATAGTTTAATGGTTCCCACAAATCCAGGCTTATGGTCTTGTAATGACAAATAGAACATGTGGTTGTACACAGCAAGAAATACAAATCAGTCCTAATACTAAAATATAAAATATAAAAATATACTAAAATATAAAAATCTTCGAGCCATTTGTAGTTTTTCTGTACTGCTAGTGGCAAACAGAGAGTGAAGGATAGAGCAGTCATGCTGGAAGATGGATCAGCATTAATTTAAAATGAACTACAAACCTAATTCTTAAGGTTTATCCTTTATGATTAATGAAGAAAAAATAATGCTAAATTCTACTTTATATCATTTTATGTATCCCTAGCCTAATCAATGAATTCCATGAGTGCATTTGCCCCTATTTCAGCCAAAGACGCCTGTGACACTAGTCTTAACTACTGTCCTTGTGACAGCTCCCTAATAAAAATCAGGTTTTTGCACTACCTTTTTGGCCTGTGGTTTCCTTATTTCTCTCTGACTCACTTCTCTGATAGATGCTACAAATAAAAGTTGTTTTATGCAAAATCTGTACAGGAAGGATGCTTTTCCTGAAACAAATATGACCAGTCTTGCCTTGGACCTGTCAGCAACAGCCTTCAAGGAAAAATAAAACAACAATCTTGTTTATTACCTAGTCTTCATCAACTGCTGTTGTATTCAGGACTTCCATATTGCAAATTTGCTCTACTCAGTTAGACTGTGTTTTTATTTCATCACTGTCGCTACTAACCTTTTAATTTCCACAGATTTTCATCTCTAAGTATCTTAATTAAGCAGAAATAATGAGTTTGTTAATTTACTTGATAGCACCTCCTGAACTAAATACAAGATGGGTGATGCTAAAACTGCTTACTCTTTGCATTTTAGATGGGAATCATGAGCTAAATTTCATTGCTACTGTTCACGGAAGTAAAAAAAGAAAAAAAATATACACAGATTCACTTCGATTTTTCCTTTCCCCTTGGCTTCCTTTTTACCCTCCTTTGCACTGGAGGGATTGTATGGCCCATTGCTTTTGGAACAGGTAACTACCTAGATGCTACCTAGATAATTAAAACTGTAGGTTTTTTTTTCCTTAAAGTTTTTTAGCAGATTCATTATGATGGCTGTATTGATATTGCCTGGCAATCTGTTTTATTATAGCCTAAACAAATGCTAATCCTTTATTTAATTAAGAAGATATGTAGATTAAGGCAGATGCCATGTCTTTTTGTAACAAAGGACCTGCCCAGTGTTTTTGGAAGCAGACAAAAAATAAGACATGTCACATTTTAGCCAAATAAAAAAATGCAAGTAGGGCATTAGTCCAACGCTTTTGTATCATGCATTTCAAAGTTTGTACCCAGTGGGTGGGGCAAAAATAAATCAGGGCCTCCCATGGTGAAAATGTATTTGGGATTCAAGCATCCAGAATCTGACCGTATCTTCTGCTCCCTGGGATTGTCAGCTGCTGCAGGGGTCATCTGATATATACCTCTTTTTCTCACTTCTGAGAATTTTTAGCTTGGAGTGTGTTTGAAAACACTTCAGAAAAAGGGTGGAAAACACAGAGTGCCTTCTTTGAAATACACTCCTTTGTTAAATTCCTTTCCCAAGGGTAAAGAGACTCTCAAACACCTGAGGGCAACAAATGACTCCATTCAACACTCTCACAAATGACCTAATAAACTCCCAAAGGGTTACAATAGCTTATTTGTCATCATTTCTTGGCAGCTGTTTATAGCACCAATGTAAATTGAAGCAAAACAATAAATACGTGAATTATTTTCTTTATTTTGAAGATTCTTTAAAGGCTAAATGGTGCTTTGCAATTTTAAAGCCCAAATAATTAATTTTGCAATAATTCTCACAGGTTTTATGTTATGTTAAATGAAGTTTGTATCTACCTACATGCAACATCTGTCACCATTTCCCTGATATCCCTTGGAATATTTGCAGATAATGACTTTATAAAATTCTGCTATGGTTAACTTTTAAAATGTCAAATGCCTGATGGACCATGTTACAAATGATCCTGCTGAATGGATTTCTACATGGACTTCTGTGAGAAAGCATGGTGATCAATATGGTAGTAAAGATCCTGATCTCAGTAATTTGAAGATGTGATAACTCCATTGTATCTCAAACCTGTTCTGGACTGAATTTGGATCCATGTTGCTACCCACTGCATTGCTCTTGCATGTATCAAATATAGATGTACTATCAATTATATTTATTATTATATGTATCCCATCAAGGCGATGATGTACTTATGTACATGGCTTCACTGACTTGAACTGAGTTGGGCAGATACATTTTAAATGAGTCTAATACAAATGCCTTTGCCACTATCACTGATGCTTTGTAAGCAATACTTCTGAAGTATCACCAGGCCTCTAGACACAACTGAGTAAAATGACTGAGGGCTCATTAGGTTTTCTTTTGGTGTCTCCTTTGTTGCAATTTAATTGCCCAAATCAATTCAAGTCAGTGGAGCTGTGCCAATTTACACTATTCTGCTGAAGTGGCCCTAAGAAATCTAGACACATAGTATATTGTCTGTGTTGTCTCTAGAGTATTTTATGTGGACTGCAGCACGGTATGTAAAATATGTCTTTCCATCTCTTGCAACATCTTTTGTAATATCCTTTGACTTATCAGCTTCTTTGTCATCCCCACTTCCTTCATATATTTCTTTTGATGTCTGTGATGAAAACACCCATCTCCTGGCTGCAGGAGTCAAACATCTTGGTTACTAGCTTCACTGGTCCATATACATATGCATATATGTATATTTATCTATGTATCTATTTAAATTTTTGTAGTTATTACATGGATTCCTCCTGGGAAAAAGAAAAAAGAGGCAGAATTCACAGAAGGCAATTCTGAACGACACTCAGATACTGCTGTGGCCATGGCTGCAGCAGACACAAAATTGAGAAGAGTAAGGAAGCATTAACAGCCATCAAAAGAAACGTTCCTGTGCCCCAAACAAGTTTTAGAGAGATTTAGGCACCTAAATCCTCAACTGCAGTCTGCATGATTTCTTCAGCATATGTCGAACCCTGGATAGGCCTAAAATCATTCTTTGTCCACTTAGTTTCCAGATACTCACAGTTCTGTCTTCTGGATATAGGTGGTTGAGCAGCTGGGTACAACTCCTGTCTGACGTCTCCTGGAATACGGTACCTAGAGGGAGTACCAAAGTGCCAATTCCTGGAGGAGCATGCCAGGCACATACCCATAGCCCTGAGCTTGGCACAAGGTGCAGTGTTTGTGGCCATTTGTATTTTAAAATAACACATCTGACTTCTACATGCAGTGGTTTCATGGTGAGAGACTCAGCCAGGAGCTATAAGTTCAAAACCAAAAAATAAGGTAATGAAGAGAGAAAATGTATCATTAGTTTATATTCACTAGAAAGGGGGAACTGTGGGTGCCCACGTGGGTGTAAAGAAGTTCTTGTTTTCAAAAGTCTGCATAGTGCTGTACTGCATCTCTTACTCCTACTAACCTCCTTGTAAGCAGATTAAAGATGTCCCAAAGGAGAAATGTAGTTCACTAAAAGTACCAAAGAAGATAAATCTTTTTTTCAGTTTTCAGGGATGACAGCAGGAAACAAGAGAAAATTCAGCTCATGGTAGCTGTTAATTTTAAAAAGAATTAATGATTGTGAGCATTGCACCAAGTCATCCTGTGTCTTAGTAAGTGTGAATCATCTCACCTGGTCTCTGCTATCTAAAAGTTAGGAGTTTGATTCGAACTAGTTATCTGGACTCTGTCAGTGGGGATAGTATACGCCATATCTGGAGGATATTCTTTTCCATGCTAAGTATTGATAGGATGGTCACATTCTGCAGGTTTTGGTTTCTTTCCATCAGCAATAGATGATTTTAAACTAATCATCAAGGTTCATGCCTGTTTTAGATGGCTAAAGTTATAAGAAAGTAATTTTGCCTTTTTGTAGACATTATAATTTTGTGTGTAGTCACTATGTTCAAGGAAGGTTGAATGCCTTTAGGCAGCTGGAGACAAAGGGGCAAAGGAAAATATATATGCTCACTAATGTCTGGAAAAACTCTTCATGTTGCAATTGTGTTCCTGTATCCATAATGGCTTATGGGACCGAAAGACCCCCATCTTTTGTGAGATCAGATGACACAAAAGCGGGCTAGATTTCAGGCACACAAAATTGCCTGCTACTTTTTTTTGTTCTGCACAAGGAGAACTCCTTTTCATTGGTTCAGAAGCATTATCTCAATAGGTATGATTGATAATAACAATCAAGTATTACAAACATACACAGGTAGCTAAGTCAAATAACAATTTTGTCAAAGCCTGTGCGGAGCTGGATTAGACTTGGTATTCAAAAAGCTAACAGCAATGATCATAAATGTTATTGAAATATTTTTAATAGTCACATCCTAACGTACGTCCTCTACATCTTTTCTAACTTAATATGAGAAACAAAACATCAATCAGACCTAAGGAAAAAGAAAAAAAAGAGATGCTATAATATAGCCATAGTATAATGATAAAATCGAGTGCCTCTCCAAGTCTCAATTTACGTATTTAAATGATCCTTGTCTTAAACAATGGTTGTAACCAGACAGACATATGGTAAATATGTCCCAAGCCATTATGTGCTATTCAGGCCAAGAAAGCTGGTCGGGGAGGGGGAGGTTTGGTATTAAAAGTGATCTGGTGTTATGTACACTCAAGTAACCCCTTCATGGGGAAGAAGGGGGGAAAAAAAACTTTGTGAAAACGGAAAAAAAATCTTAAAAAGCAAAGCTGAACACTTTGCTGCTGTGCACTGAAAGTGAGAAACGGTCCCCCCTGCTGGGGAAGTTGATGAATAATCCGCAGATCTCAAGCTGAGCCTTGGGCTCAGAGCGGCTGGTATCCCATACTAACACTAATCAACCAGTATGAAACATCCATTTTAAACGCAAATGAGGGGGGCCTTTTCAAAGGAGACCCAAAGAGGGGAGGGAGGGGGAGTTCAAAGCTCAAAATGGTTCTTTCTTTCTCTCTCTCTCTCTCTCTCTTTTTTTCTAAAGAAGACAGAAATATGGTTGGTTATTATCTAAGTTATTGCTACAAAGAATTTTGAAATTAAAAGATAAGCTTTCAGAGGAAGCTCAGTAATTTTCATAAAGAAGGACTTAAAACAGATGTGCCCTCTTTAATCGGGGTGTGCTTGAAAAAATATAAATGCATTTTTAACATAGCAGGGGGAAAAATCATATGGTTACACATTTGTCTCCTGGGCAAAAATAATTAAAAAAAAAAGTCTCACTGCATTAAGTATCTCACAAATAGCCACCACTAGAACTTTCTTATCTAGCAAAAAGTCGTGTGAATGATTAGCCAATGTTTAGAAAGCAGAAAATATCTTGCGTCGTTTGCTCTATTTTTCCTTTTTTTTAATCTGGCTTGTTCCTATTCAAACCGCTGAAGTGAATTAACATCTTCATCAGGGTCAGTCTGTGACTGCTAGTAAAACGCTAATATTTACTGATCTGTTATTGGTTGTCTTTCTTCTCAGTAAACTTTTTCTTATAATTTCTGTGTCCAGTAGCATGCTGTGGCAAAAAAATTGTCTGTCCAAAACTCTGGTCTCTTACCTTTCTTCTGGCATTATGGGACTGCCCTTATAGATTCTGCCCAGAAAAAAAAGATGCTACTTATACCAGAGAAGATCTCCTTGAATAAAGGCTAGGGACTGTTATCTTAGTGATTCAGTGTTTTCTAAATGTTCTTTCTGAACACTACTAGCTTTGAATGAGCTATTTTTCCTTTGTTTTCCTAAGTCCATGCCAAAGAAGGATGCCTTTTCGGTAGGAAGTTATTGCTAGAATATCAAAAAGCAAGGACCTAATTTGATTTTCTGGAATAAAGTAACGCAACAATCCTCATAACAATCCTCTCCCAAGAAAACCACATGTCCTGACTGGTTGCTCAACTACAGCTTATAACAAGTCTGACAGCTGCCACAGGAAAGCTTTTGTACAGAACATTACTGGCATGTTTTGTTAAGTACACAAAGAGCTAATAATCCTGCAGCATTAAACTTGTGTACTGTTTGGCTGGAGCAGCAAGAAGTTGTAACTTCTTCCTTTTCAAGAATGCCTCTTGAAGAGGGCTATTTCTGAGAACCCACCCACACCACATTTCACCCAAGGCTTTCACAGTGTGGAGGAAATCTCCCACTAGCATCAGAGGGAACAGCAGCTCCTACATCTGTGCTTTCTTCTTGTTGCTATCCAAATTGGCTCAGGCTATGAGAGATACCTAGAATGACCATCACTGTGCCACCCCATGACTGCTTGCCTGGGAGGAACACAGATCTGTGTCCTTGCAATACACCTTGCGAAGAGTCACCTTGAGCCGGTCAGCTCCTGGTGCAGCCCCCGCAATGGCACCTCTCTGTCAATAAGTCCACATTCCCACGAGGACCCTTCACCCAGGAAATAACTTTGACACGGCAAGCTTTTCTAGCGGGGACTGAACTGGCATCGCTACCTGGAGCCTTCAAAGAAGAGCGATGTCAGGATGGGAAGGTTTTCCCTTATTATCAGACCCAACCAAAGTTTTTCACCCTTTCGAAGTATCATAGGAGTCTATAGAGAGAGTCTGAAAAAGGATCATAGGATGGTAAAACACCTTTCAAACAGCAGCAAGACAGGCAAGGCATAAATGGCTGTTGTATTTTTCCTTAGGCAAATAAAAATCAGAGCCCTCTGCACATGGATATGCTCCCAACGACCTTTGCAGTTGCCTTTTTTTTAATCTTGCTCTTCAGCAAGTTGCTAAATTATTTCAGTGGTTTACTGCTCCAAAAGTCTACTGTGGTGGCTGGGGACCAGGGGGGTACTCTATCCATGGGGCTTCTTTCTCCTTGCCTTGTGCTCTCCAGGACTTGTGTGAGAGGGAAGGGAGGTGGGGCCAGCGCATCAGTGTTATACCAGAGTGATTCCAGGGAAGGGAGAGAGTTCCCAGCTGCGCAGTGAAGTTGTTTGGTTCTGCTGAAACAATGCAAGGCACATTCGTAGCTGGATGGAAGGCCTGACCTTCCTTATTTTGCATGAATATAAATTTTTGATGTTGGATACATGCATTTAACAGTGCAGTCGCACAGGTTCAGATATTATTTTACTGTGCACAGCTGTAGTCTGGAACCTGATACTGCAAATCTGATGGCTGTAAATATGCCACAAACTTTGAAGGGAGTTGTCTAGCTATAAGGAATGTGGACCTTCCATTACCAGTTATGTCAGCTGACAGCTGTACTCACAACTAAGCCACAGAATAATAAAACAGCACCTAATTATTAGAGGGAGTCAGGCACAGCGGGAGACCTGCTTTGACATTTGCCCATTTATGACTTAAATATTATGGCCACCCAGCAGTAGGAGAAAAGCAATACAACCTTTTGACATAAAAGCACCTATTATCTAGTTTTCCTTTTGTATAAGCAAAATAATATTCTCAATACACACTACAGGTCTTTTAATGAAAAAGTCAGAGGAAAGAAATTTGCTGAAGAAAAATGAGATGCCAAATGCAAATGCTTCTGTCCTCAGCATACAGAAATCATGGGCTTGAGGTATGGCACTAGCCTCAAGAATTATGCTCACTTTCCTGTAAACATGAATCCTTCAGTTTGGAATTCTTACTTTAATTTAATAGTGGCACAGTTTTAGCATAACAGAAATATAATGTTCCTTCTGCGTCTGTATTCAAGAGCCAGCTTTCAGGGCTGAATGATGACTTCTAAGCTCTGTATTAACACTTCACATGTTTACACAAAACAAGCTGCTTCCCATAAATTGTTTGTAGATCATAAAGTCAGTCTTCTTTATGTCCCACATTAGACCTCATTCACAACCAGTAGCCTAAGAATGGACCAAAATAAAAAAATCCTTGACATAAATAGCAAGCAGTTGACCATGATCACCCTTTGGGTAAGCCAGGCGAAGAGGGGGACAAAAACTGGAGTGCCCACAAAATGGACTGTTGTCACCTCTCAAACCACAGGTTCTTTACCCTGGTCTGTAGTAAACTAAGTTCTATCATTCTTTAATAATAAAATTTGAAAATGCTTTGAAATGCTGCTGCTGAATGCAAGCTCACTGATTTTTAGTTTTGGTTTTGGTTCAGGAGTCTTCCAAGTGGTTCCTCAACCTTTGTACAGTATTTCACTTAAGACCTTGCCTAGCTGATGAAATTTTGCTGCTGTATCAGTATTATTGCAAATGGTATATACTCAATATAGATACAGTATGTCAATCAAGCATGATTTACAACTAAACACAGGAACTTAAAAGAACTGATGTACCTCTATATTAAGGATTGTAATGATGTAATGTGCTTCTTTCAGTTATGCAAATTTATTTTATAGACAGGAATTTACTCCAGCTTTGCACTTGTAACCCATTGCAATATTTACTTTTTACAATTCTGGAAGAAAGGCCAAGTCTTGTTTGCCGTACTCACATGAGATGTCTCACTGAGTGAGAAAGTAGAACAGCATTTGGGCCAAAATCCAACATAACTCAAAACAATCTGCTGTTCTGTGTACCTCTCAAATGTCTTTGGAATTCTTTTAATTCAAAATTCTTTTGGCTTCTTCAGCTTCAGCACAAGTTAATCCTATAATAGACAACACTCATTAAAATTAAGAAAATGTTAGTTACGCAGCAGCTGTAATTAAAACCAGACCTTGATGTTATAAAAGCTGTACACTATTTTCAAGATATAATTGATACCCATGATGATTTATTCAATCTATGCACACATTTTGCTAAATCTTTTAAACACTTTACATTTTCTTTTTAGGGAACAGATCATTAAAATGGAGTGATTTCTGCAGTTTAGATTATACACAATTTATGGTGAACTTAATTTCAAGTACTATTATGTAGCATATTAAATGTCTCTTGATTCTGTTTATACATTGGTTTGAGTTGATATATGCTGTATAGTTCTTAAGTGCCATTGATCACCTCTACAGAACGATAGCCTATTACTTGGATGTCCTACATTTGTAAAATAAATCAGTGCATTTAAGCTATATTTGGTTTTGAGTTAGTACAGTATTTGTAGCATTAACATTTTTGGTCTGTCATATCAGTTGTAAAAGAAAACAAGTATGAAGTCTCCTTCATGATTTGCTTCTAAAATGTAATTTTACAACTACAGCCAAGTGCATGAATCATAGTTGGTTATTTAATAGAAGTTTTCAAATTTGTGAAGTACTTTTTGAAGTTAATGTTACCACCCTGTTTTCTTAAGAAAGATTATTTACAGCCAGTTTGGTTGGGGCTACCAAAGCAGTGGGGTTTTATCCTCAGGCTAGAGAGAAGTGGGTCAACTGGTCTCTTGATTTCTGTAGCATTTATCTGACATGCAGTCCCTGGAGAATCCAAGTCAGATCAGAACTCACAATTCTTGCTGAAATGAATATATTAGTTAAAGTTTGCTTTCATATAGTATTTTGCAATATCTTTGCATGCAGGCACATCCTTTGGTATTTTTCCCATACACAAGTGATGCTGCTGTAAAATCTTCAAGTTTAGATAAAGAAAAAGTACTTTCTTATTTTTGTATTTCAGCATTCAAGGAGGACCTCCTGCTCCTAAATCCAGACTCATCTTTTCCCCTCTGCTCACTCCACTTCATGCCGGAGGCATCACTATTTCTGTGGTCTTAACTCCTTCCCCAGTGGAAAAAACCCCTCCTGGATTAAGATTTAGCTGCAGAGAGGAAGTATAAACTGAAGGAACTGAGGAGAGGAATAGCAGCTTCATTCTGTTTGGAAAAAAATGCTGAGACATACCTATCTCTCACATCAAGAGGAGATTAAACAGAAAAGGCAACACAAAATAGGGTTGAAATAATTTTATCACAGAGTGCTCTCTCAGCATAAAGGAATTTAAATGAAATTATGTCTGTAGGATTCTGTGGAACAGTGGCAGAGCTGTGCAGCTGTGGCAGAAAAAAGCAGCAGTGGGTTCAGAGCAAATTTTGGTGGGTACATGGCCTGCATGGAGACAGCCTCTTCTTGACTTGAAGAAGCTGTTGGGTTCATGTTCAGATTTCACAAACTCTTTCATGAGAGGATAAACCTTGTATTCAGAGAAAAAACTCAGGGAAGCTCAGTGAGAAGATACTTCCAGTGGTTTTCCTCTGATCTTTAACTCCCCACAAATTTCTGGTGATCTAAGCAGTGATCCAGTCCTGAGGCAATGAGAGAGCTGACTTTCCATGTAGCCTACAAACATCCTCATTCTGGTCTCATCTGTGCTTTGTCTATGTTAGCACAGCTAGTGGCTCTTGTTTGCCTTGCACTGGAGCCAAAGGAAATATTCACTCTTATCTAAGACAGTGGTATGGAGCAAAAGGGAAAAGCAGCATTTGAATAACCAGAATAATGGCCAAATAAGTGCAGATTGATCACTGTGGTGGCGATCTGTAAAACTGGGAAGGGCAAGGATAGGTCTGCAAAATCATCAGCTTCAGCTCTCTCTTTCTAATAACGGAACTATTTATTAGTAGAAAATGCATTTTAATCTCTTGCATCAGTATTAATCTTATGCAAAGAAACAAAACTTGCTCAACAAGCTTATAAACATGGGTAGGAATGATGATCTTTTCCAAAAATATGCCTGTATTGTCAATTTTCCAAGACCTGAGTCCTCTAGTGCCAAAAATGTGTATTGCTGTGTGCCTGTGGCCATAATTCTTTATGTATGAGAAGGTAATAGATTGTGCTTCTAATAGGAAAAAATGAAACAGTACTAAATGATGCTCCAGCTTAATTAAAAGCATAATTATTAACGGGACAACTAGATTGAGAATCCAGATTGTCTGAGAAGAAAAGTTCATAGATGTTTTGCATGTCCTATCCTCCGTTCAGACATCAGATCCTCACTGAGCAGCAATGGTACTACACTGGAACCTGTGCCAGGTTACAGCAATAATTGCAAGCCCCCCAGGATCCAAGCTCAGAAATTTTTGTATGTTCTCAGGAGACATACATGAGTGATCATCAAAGGCAGAGGAACACAGCATGACTGTCATAAGCCTGAAGTTACAACTTAGACATGCAATAGAAAATATCATTGGTACCTCTCCAGTGCATAGCCTGTAGTAATTAAAAACTTGATCCCTGCTGTTTTATCATCTCATTAGCAATGGGGGCACAAGACTTTTATCCTTGTTTGTCAGGAATCAAACATACCAGAGGAACTCTGATTATAAATTGATGAAAGTAAAGTTAAACTTTTAAATAAGAGCAGTTTCAGTTCACAATGTTTTTAAAGCTGATTAAAGAGATCTCGTTTCAGTAAAAAATAATACCGAAGTCCAGCACAGATAGAGGTCATCACTGGGAATAGGATGTGAAATAGCATTTGAAAAAGTACACGTACTTTTAAAATGTACTGGTTGAGAGGCAAACACAAGCCCTTTCTGATAGTTTTAATACAACAGGTTTCAAACTTTTGGTGAATTGTAACTCTTGGAACATTTCAAAAATCTCAAGTTTGTGATGGTTTTTCATTGCATAAGGTTATCGGACAGAGAGGTATTGTTACCATGTCAATGAATACAGTGTAGTATTTTGTTTCTATTAATGATAAATTCTGTTAGTAACAGTAGTAGTGGCTTCCTCTCAAATACCTTCCCAACAACCAGTTCAGCATTTATTTCAACAAAGCAGGATTATGGTATAATTGAAAGCCTCTTGAAATCAATGCAAAAGAACCTATTTACTCTTGTGCGTTTTGGATCAGTCCCTTTAAGAAGAATTCAAGGAGTTCCAGGACAGTTCCAGGTTTCCAGAAATAATGTCACTTTATTGCATTTTAATAAATCTCTGACCTGAGCAGTGGTACCAGCATTGAACCGGGCAGAGGCAAATTTGGTGGGAGAGGACTGACAGTAACATTCTTTTCTTTTGTTTGATACCATCTGAAATCACATTTTCTGCCCCCTTTTTTTCTCCCATGAATCTCTGTTTCTCCTTCCCTTTCTTCTTCTTCTTAAGATCTGTGACTTTCCTGTTGGAGGTCTAACAGGCTAACGTACCTAAGCCACTGTGATGATTTTATTAACAATTTTTTTATCCCAAAGAAAAAGCTGGATCTGTGTCTTTTCATAGTGAGTAGGAAGCCACCCTTGATGTTTTGGGTCATTATAAGGAAGGATACCATTTATTATTTCAGAGCAATGGTGAAACAAAAGTAAAGAATCTGAATATTTTTTTTCTTTCAACCTGGCAAAAGACAAGTCCTTTAAGCCAAGAAGACTAATCAAGAACTCAAGGACTTTTTTCAAGTGAAAAAGGCAAGCAATGAGAAACAAAGCAAAAATGATGATACAGTAACTCATTATTTTACTGTGATTACTTTATGAGAAATAAAGTTATCAGATTCAGCAGAATTCATTATGTCTGAGCAAATGATCCATCAAAGACAGAGGAGAATTACACATTGAACTAGCTTCTTCACAGAAAATTGCATCTTTAAAATATTGTTTTTACAGCAGATAAGTGAGATGGTTGCTTAAACAATCTCTCATCAGTGTAAAAACTCAGAATTATTCCAGATGAAAAATAAAGACATAGATAGGCTAGTTTCTGAAAAGTTACAATGAAAGATTTATTTTTCAAGATGGAAAAAATATACTTTAAATTTTGACCATTTAATTAAATTGAAATGGATCAAACAGAAAAGTGACAGAAGGGAAATCTATGTCATAACTGAGCATAATTGGCTTATTGAACTCATTGTCAGTGTACAAACCGTGGAGGCAAGAACTTAATGGGACTCTATGAAGAAACAGATACTTCACAAAAAGTTTGGTGAAATTATGACAGCTGGTTTTTAAAACTGCAGTTTTAAAACACTGGCGGGGGGGGAGGGGAACAGACACAAATCTTTCCCCACAGGTAGGTTACCCCTGGGTTACTAACTGAAGCATTCCTTTCCCCTTCTTATGCAGCATCTGTTACTATCTTTTCTTAAAGACAGGATACTGAGCTAACTATACCACTAGTCTGATCAAGTATGGAATTTTGACTATGTATCTAAATGAAAACAGAACTCAGCATGGTAAAAAGATTTTGAGCAGTGGGATATTCTTTCTCTACAGGGATGTTTAGTCAGAATTGTGTAGCTCTGAAATGGACAAAGCTATAAGAGGAAACATATTACCAAAAAAAGGTATTTACACTGATTCCTGAGAACATAGTTAAGAACATATGTTACAAGCTTGAAGACAATGAGCCTAGATAGTTGCATAGATAATAATACAGGCCTGAGGTTTCTATTACAAAAGCAAAAGCCAAAAGAATCTTTCTAAAATCTTAACTGTCTGGATACCGATATTTTTCTGTGGCACATGGCAAATCTGAAATCTGCATGATTTCTTCTTAGCACAATTTAACATTTTTCCTAGTGAAATACAAACTACAGTGTTCTTACACTACACAATCTCCCAAACAGAAAATATTTTATTTTCCATCTACACACATCTAAAAACTCCTCAATTTTTATCATCTAAGGTGATGAATTATTTTTCATAATACTGCTAATAATCTGCTGAACAGAATTCTAATATTAAATCTTGGTATTCCTGATTTTCAGATTAAAGAGAAATAGTAGAGAAAAAAGAGCAAATCAGAGTCTTCCATCAAGTCACTTTGAATCCTCAACTGAAAATGCAGATACCTCAGACTAAGTTAACCCACATGGACCAGCATGACATTTCCAGAAACTCCTTTTTTCAGCCTCAAACCCTGTAAATTAACAACAGTCAAGGAATGCATCATGGTATGTATGCTTCAACTAAGGAAAGAAAATGGTCTGACAAGATTGCTGTTCAATTCTACGTTTAACCTTTCATAATGTTCAGTATTAGCATGAATGATTCATTACACTGGATTTGGTCTCGGGTCTATGTGAGGGGAGCATTGTTAGAAGAAGGAATAGGAAGGCTGTTTATCATGTATGTCATGTTTTTTCAGGGTGGCTAGAAATCTTCATATTAGGCTGAGTGGTTTGCTTCATTAATTTTTTATTTGTTTTCCTAGGTTGATAAGAATAGGATATGTACATGTGTTAAGGGTTTCTTAAAATATGAAAAGATAAAATATTTCTACTTCTTCAATCCCTTTCTTTAACCCATTAATCCATTCATTAAACATTATCCAAAGACAGTGATGAGAAAAGGTCTTATTTTCTGTGCATATATTCTGTGTTCAGGGCCATGTGCTTCTGTAAGGAAATTTGAACACAGGGTGGTCAAAAAAAAGAGACATCAGTTAAACAGTCCAGATCCTATCCGAGAGGATAGAAAAAAAAGCCTAAGAAAGAAGGATAAAAGAATGAATGCTCAAATCTTTACTCTTTTTCTCCCCATCAGTTTCACTGGAAATTGCACAATACATGGGTTATTATTTAGTCATGCTAGTCCTCCCACTTCTAAATGAGCCCTGTTTCCTCCCATACTCCATTCACATGTATGTAGATCGAAAGCTAGCACTCCAGGAGAGTAGGGAAATGGACCTCCTGCAGAAGTCAGAGAGCATCAGGATCTGAGAGAAAAAAACCTGGAAGAACAATAGCAAGTGGCTAGCTTCCATGAAGCTTTCAGAAATAAAAAATCACTGACAAGTTTACAAGAGACTGGAGTACAAGGTAGCGGCAATTGGATCAACTTCATTTTCAACAAGTCAGAGGTGGAACCACTCTCAGCACAGACAGTAAAAAGCAGTGCTATTGCAACGTGAAACTATACTCATTGGCACCATACTCTTTTAATTATTTTTTTTTTATCAGTCCTGTGGAATTTCCTGTCCCTTTGTCCAAATTTCCCATCCAAGAAGAGTTAGGAATTTTGCAAGTAGCAGCTCCTACCATCATCCCTTGACTTCAGCCTGGATAACGTTCTCTGTGCCAGCACTGATCTCCACTGTGTGCTTTTCTTATCTTGAAACTGAGGTTAGTGCACGTGGGAAAACATGCAAAGAGTTTCCATTAAATTAGTAAACCCAATTGTTTACTCAGGCAACATTCAGTGTGAAGGCAGGAGGAGTGGTCCATTAGAGGGATTTTCTGAATTGATGTAAATTGCAACAATTCAATGGAAATAAATGACAGCAGTTTGCATCTGGCCTTCTGTATTTAGCCATTAATGTCTGTTCTGCTGTAGTTTTATACAAGCTAAAACACACTATGACCACAATTTTAATATGATTTTTTTTAGGACTTTTTTCCAAGTGACATAAATCACTCAGCAAATCAATTCATTTTTAGTGATAACAAAACCAATTTATAATTATATACTGTTAGTACAAAAACATTTATCCAGCTAATTCAAGTTTGAGTGGATATACCATATATCTGCATTCAACCCCAAGTCACTCAGAAGTGGACCACTTAAATGAAGCTATCAACACAGTAAGTCTTCCTACTAGAAAGGAATTCTACTTCAATGATGCTCCATTACTGGACAGAATACTTATTATATCCAATTTTACAATTAACAAATTTTGAATTATTTAAAGAAAAAACTTGTACACTTTAGATATTCTAGTAATGCAGGCCCTGTATATAATTACTGCTTGCATAGAATAATAGGTTTGCATATACAATAGATTTTTGCTGTGGTTGCATGCATATGAGTTACTTGTCCACTGCTCCCTTTGCTTTTTGTGCAACCTAATTCCTCCCCATGGGTTCATTTTCCAAAAGGATCATCCAGTGAAAAGGAATATCATAATGGCATTGGAGCGAATATACCTTGAAGAAATGTAGTCACTGCAACACTGAAACTGGGATTTGCAATAAAGAAATCAAAAGATTCCTTCCAAGATTTACTAGAAGAACTTTTGAATTCCCTCATCTACCTAGATGCAACTGGATAAATAACACTAAAAGCAAGTTCTACTTCCAAACTGAACACAATATAACAATAATATTGAGTTCTATCTGCCGCAAGTACAGCTGAATCGTTTTGTTGTATGTCAGGTAATTCAGAGTAATCTGAAACTACATATCTAATCTTCTTGTTTGTGTTTGTAGAACTAGCAGGGTATTTAGTAGGCTCTTGTCATGAATGTAGTGTAAAAACCTGGTGGCTAACTCTCCCAGATATTGAGCACCCACAGCTGCAGCTGACTGCATTCAAAATTGCAATGATCTACAGCCTTAGAATTTGGTTTCTCACTCAGTAAATTAGGCAAAAAACTCAAAATACAGAAAACAGTTTGTCCTTACCCACATCATCATTTGGTCTGAACAAAATTAAGGAACAAAAATCTCAAGGGTCTTAAAAAAGAAAATACAGAGAAAATGATTACTGGAAGAACACACCCAATCGTATTGCATAAATACAATCTCATTACTGCTGAATATATTGTAGTCTGCTTATAGTGATTGCATCTTCTGATCTGTAGTTAAGTAAAGGAAGAGGAAAATGTTATTTCTATTCTGAATGGTGGATTCTTCCCAGGTATTAATCCGTATTGCTATTTTGATTGTACACGACTCAAAGAGCAACTGCACATGGATGTTACAGACCACTGCTTATATTCTCCATCTGCTCCAAGACCCTCTTCTTTCAAATTGTGCATTTGGTTAAAATAAGTAAATAAAAGCTCACAGCAGTGTTTCTAAAGTATACTTGACTTGAAATTCATTCTTTCTAGTTTAGCCATACTATAGTCTGAGAAAAAATTGATAGTTCAAATACAAAAGAAAGATGAAGCAAATACAGCTTGCTCTGAGATTCAGAATGTTATGGCTTTCTTACCAGACTTCCATATACACCATGCAAGATCCTATATAAGAAAGCCTGGCATTGGCGATACCAGGCATACTTACAGTCCAGTTACTATGGGTACAGCAACGGAAGACCACAGAAGCCAAGAATATTACAAAGACCCTTGTCAGGATGTCTAATACTCTCAAAGAGCTATAGCCAAGAATAGCATATGCTTGCTCCTAACTATGCACAGCCCTCTGAAAGGATAGGCAGCTGCACTGACGGCATGTACTCCTGCCCAAGGGCATAAACTATGAGGACAAAAGAATTCAGAGTCTTGAAGACCGTGGAGATACCTGTTAGAGACTGAGAACCAACGCGTTTCCAGGGTTTTCAGGCTTCTAAGCAGTTTTGATTTACCAAAACTGCAGAAGGAGGCAGGAAAAGGATGTACACATCAAACCATGCAAAATCTCAGTTTATTCTTGATATGCACTCACATTGTGATGAGCGCTGCATTTGGCTTTTCCCTTGGGGCATCAACAACAAAGCCTCATTGGCCCATCTTAAACTGCGGATTTCAAAGCTGCCTACACCATTTTCAGGCCTGCTGAGCTCTCCCTAAAACCCATGTATAGTTTTTCAAGAGGATTGCTCCCTGAATTGGTTTTTTCCTTTCACTACCCGACAAGTGGTCCAGATTAGGGCTTGAGTGCTTCCTGCAACTATGGAATGCCTGCAAAAATAAACCACATCTTAAACAGGGTGAGTACTAGGTCAAGTGTATCTGCAGTAACAACTGTCTGAGCTGAGCAGAGTTTAGAACAAAATCTGAAGTATAGATCTCTTTCTACAAATAAACTATAAACATTGCCACCGTCAAACTAAAGAAGTCTCTTAAAATCATATATGTACCAGCAACATATAAATCAGGTCTACTATATAGCAGGTAAAACAAAACACTATGATTAACTTTTCTTTTTCTTGGGGGTACTGCTATTATTTAAAATGTCTCTCTCTTCTGAAATGAGGAAAACCACTTCATTCCCAGGCACAGAAGGAGAACTTCAGAGATAAATATGTTTCTGACTCACCCAAATCAAAGCTGACCCTGTGGTTGAAGTCGGTGATAAAAAAGAAAAAAAAGAAAGAAAGAAAGTAAAAGAAAACTGTTCCCTTTACTATAAGCGGAAAAGAAACTTCAGCAAAGATAGTGTAAAAAAGGAAAGAAAAAGATTGCTCACTCCTGACCAGCTCTTTTAGGATCTTATCATTAACATAACATTTAACAGACAGCCGTCTCAAGCATGAACCAGCCATTCCCACTCTTGAAAAGCCTTTTTGCTTAGCCAAGCTTAGACCCCCTTCTTTTCAAGATAAACATTACACAAAGTGAAGCATAAATTCAGTAAAAGTCACAAAGGTGCAGCACTCAGCCAGGCTGTATATGATGTTAAAATACAATCTTTCCTTAAGCTTATGCCTGTGACTCATGCCCAAGGCCTGATCCAAAGTCCACTGAAGTCAACCAAGTGCACCAGCTGTCTGTCTGCAAGAGGGAAGTTTGCTGACACAAAAAATCAGGATACCATCCCTGCTGATGGGATTGTACAGATCCCATGGCCAGGAAGGACACCCAGGTGATGTTGTTGTTTACGCATCCCTCCTCAGGTTCTGGAAGAGACACTTCCATAGAAAGTATTCCCTGTCCTGTCCAACTGGGAACGTCACCAGCAAATCTGAGATGGAGAAAAGTAACTTTTCAGGGAAGGAATCCCTTTTGTTATGTAGGAGCCATTCTACCCGAAATAGATGCAATTCATACAGCTGCTCAAATGAAATAATTGCATTCTGGATTGTTTGCATTAGTCTCTATTATTTATTACATGCACAGAGAAACAAGTTACATGAAAATTATTCAGGTCAAACTCAAGCACTTAAAAATAAGAAAATGCCAGGAGTTGAGATGCTCATGGAGCAGTATTACCCTCCTGCTGTTCATACATTATGGCAGAGTTCTTAGTTACATAATTACATTATTTTTCCAGAGAACCCATGCTCATTCAGCACATGGAGACAGATCAGTGCTGTTCAATGCTTCCCTTTATCTCCAGCATTCAATGTGTACCTCCCTACCTTATGTACAGCACATTAACTAGCTTTGAGACAGAACTATTAATTTCCTAGTGGAACTTTCTGTAGCACTTATCACTGAAGTATCAGTATGTTAAAAATGTAACTTAGGCTTTCAGGCTCTGTGAAGACAAATAACAGCATTATTGCCACTTTGTTTGCCAGAATTTTTTAACACAAACCACAACAAATTTATCCTTCATCTTACTCCCAGAAATGACTGCAGCAGTCAGCTGAGATCACACATCTCAGGACAAACAGATACAGTTTGGTAGAACTATGAACAACCTAAAGGTGTCTCATAGTAGGAAGCGTTGGGCAACCTGCCTTACAAACAGTGCAACTGGCTCCATTTGCTATTTTGTGCAGGAAATGTATGCTTCCTCCTGAAAAAACTCAAAAAGGATAATGGTCATGCCCTTTCCCCCTGCCCCAGAGAATTTATGGGCTAACTCAGGCAAATAAAATACATAGTTTATTAGAAGTCAGGGAGACATTATTCATCATAGCAACAGTATAACAGCCTTTCCATGAAAAGGGTTTTAAAGGAGGAATTTAAGATATCTGTCATATTTGGCATATGCAAGAATGTATACGCGCCTTATGCAAACACTGTTGGATTAAATGTAAGTTTTTTGATGAATGTTGAATCTGGCCCAGAGGGAATAGTTAGAAGAGGCAATGGATACGAGCATGACAGGGAGATGTTGGGTGAAATACACTTTGGGGAAAGTAGCCAAATTTATTTGCAGTTGTTATGCATTAATAGCCTCGTGTAAGAAAAATAGATTCACAGGGACAAATAGGATATATCTACTTTATTCGGTAATATGGATTCGAAAGGGCAGATCCAGTAGTGCTGCCTTAGGGGAATGAATGGTAACAGGTCAAATAAAACAGATACTTCCAATTACCCTATGTTTATATAGTTTGCATTTATAAAATATCTACTCCCTTCATATGCAGAATATTTCCATAAACTGCACTGAAGTTCTCAGCTGGTACTTCTTCATTTCATTTTATACCCAAACCAGTAACAGAAGGTTAGCAGAAGTCTGGAGTCCAGTGCCCATATGTTAGAAGTTAGCATCATAGCCATTACTAGCGAGACCTGACACTCAAAGTGCTTTGCCTTTACAGCAACAGAACACTTTCAGCTACCATAGGATGGGCCATTCGCAAATTTTAACTCCGGGCTTTGGCCTTCCATTTGGTCTATGTAGAGGCACACGCAGGGTGTTTTGTCACCCCAGTTGTGCACAGCCCGTAACCCTGGTTGCTACGCTGGACAGTAGACCTAAGCTTCTACAGTCCCTCGTGCCCCCCCACCAGAAGGGTAATCTCGGCTGCTCTCTGCTCACCAAGCCGACATCCCTGCTTACACATGCAGTGTCTGGCACAGCAGCTATGTTCTGTGGATGTACGAAGGTTCCTTGGGCCTTCTGATTACCCTGCCCAAGAGGAGTTGCACTGAAACCCGGGAAATTAAGGTGCTCAAACCCCCAGGAGGCTCACTTTGCATGGTCATGCCTGTATTTCCTCGCTATCTACTTCAGAAAAAAGGCTGAAGGCTGACCGTGCAATGGAGACTGAGCTATTTCTCTAGCTGAAAAGGAGCACAAAATATACCGAATGTTTTCTCCCTTTGCCACACATGCACACCAAGCAACATGGATTTACATGCGCCTGCACTGCACAACTCAGCCAAGCCCATTAAGCTATCAGCACATCATCAAACCATCACAAACACTTCCTGCCTTCCTCTTCCCTGCTTCTTGTTATTTACCCTTTGCCAGGCAGCAGCAACCACAATCTGCAGCTTAACAGCTTGCACTACACTGAAAAGAAACCCCTGCACAAAGAAATGTAACCACAAAATTATGTCACTCGGTAGCAATTAGCTTTGTTTTCAATATACACAAATTTGGGGCTGGGAAGGAATTAAAATGTAACAGCAATTGTGCGGGGAAGCAGGTGAGTGACTCTGTGGCTTATGGGGGATCTATTACTTGGGATGGATAAAGCCCATATTTCACCGAAGCAATTGCAAGTCCAAACACCCTGGCATAAGGGGAAAAATAGTGCTTTGTATCTGTTCTGAAACCACAGAACAAACAGGAGCAACGTTACGGACTTTTGCCCTCATGCAGTGACTGACACGATTTTTTGAGCAGCTATTACATGTCTGAAAATTGACATATTACTGGTAGCAGCACAAAAGGCACCCTTTTTCAATAGCTGTTACTCAGCAATCAGTGTCCAACCCTTAATGTTTTCTTTTGTTGGAAAAAAAAATCAGAAAAACTAAAGTAAACCACAATCTGGTTCTGTGCCAACAATATTAACCAGCTTCTTTTAGAGCCTTTGAAGTTAGCAGGGGGCATCCAATCTTGTGGTACAAGTAAAGAATGATACTTTAAGCGATTCCTTTTCATCCCTTTAACTTAATGAAAGATTAATAGCCTTGTTATTTTTGTTTCTGCTTTATTTTTTACATTCGGGGTGGGGGGAGAATTTTTGGCACTTGTTGAAACTCAAATGCTGCCTATAATGATTTTATGGATCAGTGAAGCACTGAGTTGTTTGGGTGTTGGGTTTTTTTTTCCCTGTCTGTGAATCCTGTTTAACAATGCAAGGCACAAACAAAGTTACGTACTGTAAGTCCAAAAAAATAGCCGTGCATATACTTTTGGGAAGTAGGTGGAAGGAAGCTTTTAGAGTGCACAGACCTAAAAGAAAAAGTAGTGAGGGGGGGCTTAGCAAATCTTTTCAGCCAAAGAGCTGAGGATTAGTTATAAAAATGTAATCCACTTCCTAGCTGAAGAAAGCAGCTTTATGTCGCTGCTGGCTGTGAAGATACAATGTGGGTTTTATAACCACCATTTATTTATATATTTTCAACTAAAGCCAACAAGACAGCATTCCTGGCTTGTCATTGCCATTCAGGGCATAGGAGCTAGGTAGCTTTTATTTTGTCTTTCTGTCTTCATTGCATGTCCCTTTTGGGGGGTGGAGAGGGACTGTAGGTCTCGCAAATTTCTCCTAAAAATATTACTGCAGCCATTTATTCCCTCTGCTTCTGTATCCATTTTTGGGGGGCTACATTATGTAGTTATGTGTTACCACGTGTGCAACCCCATATGAAAAAACCATAGTGAACCTCAGGAGAAGCATGGTGTAATATTGTGCAACCTGCAAGAGTTTCATTTTGCCAGCTGAGGATCTGGCCAGACACCGCCCCTAAGCTTGCACAGCAATTGGATATGGAAGTGAGTTGCTGGTTTTAGTATTAGACCTCAGACATTTGATTTGGAGCATGGGTAGGACAAGTGTGGTGTGGCCCATGACAGTGGAGCAAGACATCTGATCATGCTCTAAAGAAACCCATTATGATCACTACTTACAATGTGTTTTTCAGCTGTGGATGTTGTATTCAAAAGCTCTTTACACATAATAAACTAGGGTGGAGTGTGCACATTCACTCCCACTCCAGCTTAAGCAAACCAGAAGAAGAATATGTATTTTTACTTTCATTTTATGAAAGGAAAGTCATTAGTGTTTCACTTCCACCACCAAGGGAGAGGCAGCTTTACCCTGAGTAGACCTTTACTATAATATATTTCTATATTTCATAATTAAGTTTTATAAAATTTTATATTATTTTATAAAATACAAATTACAGTAACATTATAGTATATTTATATATGATATACTATTTATAGTACAATCTATTTTTCTACATAGTATTTTATATGTGTATGTATAATGTATATTAAATTATTATATTCAATAAATTACTCTCTCAGAAGCATATAGAGATTTGCAGTGGAGCCAGGACCTTATTGCAGATTTCCCATCTCATAAGCCAGGGTTTCATCCATTTATCCAGCATAAAGTTTCATTTGGAATTTCACATTATCATTACAGTTAATGAGATCTCTGCAGCCTTTTATAGCAAATATTTACAACACTGCTAAATTTTGTTACAATTCTTTGGTGGTCTGTTTTTCCTCAAATTTCCTATTTAACCTGGTACTAAATTTTGCATCTGATGTCCCTAGAATTCTTCAGGTAACTGCAAAAGAGAGTGAATCAAATACATTAATACAATTACTGCAAGCAGTGAGTAAACTCCTTTCATCATAAATTGTCCCTCAGTGTCTGACAGAGAAAAAGGATGGAATCCAGCATTTTGCAGGGGAAGAAGTACTAAGCATTGTAATGCATGTTAGCAAAGAGGTTGCAGAAATGCAGTTGTGGATATCATGTGCACAGCTTAACTAAGATTGTGATCCAAGTTCTTTATATGAGCTAGCCCTAAGTCTGGCAGTTCCACTGAGCCAGCCTACCTCCCTGACGTGTAACTGTCCTGACAGGCAGAGTATTACATGCTTTAAAAGTTGTCCTCATCAGAATTCAGAGGAAAGATGGTCCCAATGTACAAAATAAAACACATCACTGCTCTTGATAACTTGTCTGTTTCAAACAAGAAATCACAGTAGTGTAATACTGTAAAAATTAAACAGAATTTTTCTGCTATTATACCAAACAGCCTACTTAATAAATGGGTAATGAAAAAGAATAATTTATTACAGCTTGTGAATTTTGACAGTTCTAAAAAGATGTTCTTAGAGTTTCCCCAAAGGGAGAAGAAGGATGTTTCTTCCTTAACACACTGGCGTTAGATGTAATTTCTCTGTCTGTAGAATTTTGCTCCTGCCTGGTAGAAGGGATTAGATTTTTTTTTCCTTACATCATAACCTATTTTAAGCAATTATAATCTATGAGTAATAAATCATTTTCATTCACCTCTCATGGGGAGAGAAAAGATGTGAGAGAGCATTCTGGAGTTTTAATTTATATCAATGTTTGCATTACTATTAAATGAATTAAATGGGTTCTACAAATGTTCTCGTATAGATCTGCAATAAATTATGGAGCATCTCAACCTAAGACATTTAATTGTCTCTTTTACCAGCTTTTTGTTTTGTTTTGTTTATTTTTTAAACTGGATAGCACAAGCAGTTGTAAAACACACTGAAAAACTCAAAAGACTCTTGGGTATTGCAATATAGGACATAACTTCAATCATTATAAACACTGCATATCCATCTGAATTGCAGGAATTTTCAGAGACCCAGGTTCTGCCTCAGAAGCAGTATAACCTCAGCAAGTACTGACACCGGTATAAGCAATTCCAGGGAAGACCATTCCTAAAACAAAACACTGACCCTGGCAAAATCAACTGGGATTTTTGATCCATGGTTTATTCCTAACTTATCTTCTGATGGCATGGCATAATTGTTACAAAGGTATATCTTTTACATGGCAAGAGAGAATAACTAAACTAATCTGACTAAACACATGAAGGTAAAACTGGGTAAAACATACATTAAGGGGAATAAATACTTGAATTTATGTTTCATGCTTTCTTGTTGGGCTTTTGAAGGAACCTAGAACACAGGTACAGGGGTTCCATAAGAGTTCTGGAATTTTACTTAGAGCACATTGAAGACAATGGGACTAACCTTATCAGACAGATCATCTGTGCTGTCTTCTGCTTCTGACTAAGGTCAACGGCAGATGTTTCCTAGCAAATTACAAGAAATCACATGCTGACCAAAACTGGTATTATCTGCTGATAGAAGATTACCAACATCATGCATGGATCATGAAGAAAACCCTTTTAAAGTTTTTTATTTCAACCTGTTTAACAGAACGTTAGAGATTTTTGTTCACTTCCCCTTACTCCCTCGAAGTTTTTAGTGTCATTCATGTATCTATTCCAAGGCATAATTGTTCTTTCTTGCAGTATAGTGAAGTTTTACTTCCCTTCATTTACTCTCTTTCCAATATAGTAGAAATTCTATTTTGCTCTCACCAAACCATGTAATATAAACCTAATGTTTTAACATTATCATTAGGCCAAATAAATCAATTAACTTATTTTAAGGCATGAAAACCTATCACTTAAGTCTACATACTCAAAAAAAAAAATTTGTCCTATTTATGTCCATTTTTACCCTTTGAAATTATTTGTCTTTGAAGAAGGAACAATTTGACAGAGAATTAAACCGATAACCTCAGAAATATTTCCTTAGTTCCATTTGCAGACTCTGTCCAAAACATTTCTTCCACTTCTCAGAACTTCTTTGCACCAAACTCTAGTCACTATTTAACATGATTACTTTTCAACAGCTGAATAATTTCTCTTCAAGCCTTTTTTAGCACGTGACTTTATTGAAGCTTTTACTTTGCTTGATTTTTGGATTTTCTTTATCTGCCACTTCAAAACAAATCTTTATACTGAACAGGTTTTGTACAGGAAAATAAAATAATTTGATTTCAGAACAACCATTTAAAATTGTCGGTCTGACTCAGAAGAACTACTTAATCATTATAGAATTTACATGTACACTAACATGAAGCAAAACCCCTTGTAAAGCTCGTCACACTTAATTACACCAAAATTCACGGTTTTCCATTTCAGTTCTAGGTTTATAAAATATCAACGTGAATTAGCAAAGTAAAAAAAAATACAGCTGAGAGCAGATGACTGAATTTCACTGCTTTGCAACAGGACAAATTATCCCAGGTGGAGCCTCGTGCTACTGAAGCTAGTCAACTTCCAGTACCTGAGAAAATTTTTCAAATTCCTTAGATCTTTCTACCAAACATTTCAGAGTGCAATGTTTTCTGAGTGACTTGAATGAAAGGCTCCATAGAAAGCCCTTAGGAAGACCCAGATGTTCAAGGAAGCCCTCTTATTAAGGAATTCCTGCAATTGAGACTTAATTGAACATTGGGTCCAGTTTTTGTCGTGTTGCACTAGTCTAGGATTTGCACATTGCGATCTATAGGATGAGCACTTCAAAAAAACCCCACTTTTTTCATGGACCAGCAGCGAGGCTACTTTAATCACAACGAAGCACAAGTAAAAAGAGAACTATTTGTCATTCATTATTGCAATTTATTATGCCCCTGATATGCAAAGGCAAAGACTTTATAAAGAAAGGTTCTGAAGAAATACTGCTGCTGAGGTTAAGTAGGCAAGTGCCATTCAAAACTGCATGTTTCAGAAACTCTCATTCTGTTTTTGATAATTCGTATATAGTTGTTCCCCCCAAATAATCTAAACAAAGTTCCTCTGATCCTAGGTAATATTAGTCAACGGAGCCTAAGCAGCTGATGTACTTTATGGTATTATGTGAATCTGTGCAGAGCACTCTATTTAGACTGTAGAGCTGTTGACAAAAGACTGATATTGTTCAGGCAGCCATGGCCCACATGTCAGGCTTTTGTAGTTCCACTCCATCAGAATAAGCATCTGGGAAAGCTCAGAGAGGGAAGTTGATTGCTCCCTTTACACAGATAAATAATTCTTATTTCCTGAATTTGAAAATCAACAAGTGTATCTTGTTTTGGGATGCAGTCACAAACACTACTGCAAGTACTGTAACAACATTTTCTCTATGCTGGCCAGAATTTAGGGTTGCTTTCAATTTTCAACAGTTGATTCTATAAAAGCTAAATGTAAAAATGTTATCATAATAGTAAGCAAGTCTTAGACCAAATTTTTCAAGCTTAAAATGATTTTCAGGCACTGAGTTGGCACAGTCCTGATGTAAATGATTTACCAGATATACCTGCTGAAAGCCTGGGCACAGCTTTAATCCATGACACAGCCTTATGAAAACTGTGCCTTGGGGAATGCAAGGAGAAGCCATCTCTGCTAGCTCCCCTGCCCCTTCAGGCCAAAACTCCTCACTATTTTTTGGTCTCTTCCTAGAAGAGATCACGTTTAACACTGCAATTTCTTTCTGCAGTGTTTTTTGTCATTAGTGTCCTGTGTAAAGATATGGTTAGTTTAGACAGGTAAACCCCATCAATGAAATTTGCCTGGTATGCGCTTTCAACAGTAACATACACATTTTATAGATGGACAAACACAGGCAGAGAGGTTAAATGATTTCCATAAAGCCTGAGCCAATCTCTGTCTGGAATTAGAAAATTTGCTAGTACATGTAGTTACCTCATTCTGTGAATGAAATACCCCCAGTGTGTGATGCCTTTACGTACTCACTAATGGTTAGGAGGAATTTTACCCAACACATGCAATGCATTTAAAAACACACTTAATTTTATTTGAAAATTAAGTATTTGTTTTGCACTTTGCAGAATCAGGCCTCAAATGAATAAAGACAGATTACCTTCTCAACCATTCTTCCATTCATTCTTAATGCACAAGTGCAGTGCATTATTCTTCCAGTTCCAGAGTAGAGGATATACACATTTGGATCTACAGCAAGCACCTATAAATGGAAAAGCCAGAGAACTGATGGGTTGCGGGTTTTTTTGTTTGTTAGTTAAACCAAATGTGGCGCTGCTTTGTATATATACATGTGGACATACTTTCCCAAAGCTGGCAATGGCATTTGGTTCCATTTCAGTATCACATTAGTCTGGATATACCTCTTCAGTGGGTTATTTTTTACTGTCAAATTGAGGGGGAGGGAAGGAGACTTAAGGATTTTGAAGGAAGCAAGCAAGAACGCAAGTTATCAGAAAAAAAGTGATACCAAGGACATAAGGACATAAATATGTAGCATATGATTGAATTAGGAGCAGCTGATCCACATCCAGGCAGATTCATGGAGCCATCATGAATGTTCTTAATAATGCAATTCCATCTAGACCATGTTATTAGTTCAGTAGAGATTTTACCCCCGGAGTATCTGCAGACTTTGATTTGGATCCAGGGAATTGCTTAACAGATGGAAAATTTTAAAAGCTGAACGGGAATTCTGTGTTATGTAATTTTCTCATCTTGATGAATGGGAGAGTTAGACACGTGACTTCAGTTAGCACAGATGGAAGTCACCCCTGCATTAGTATGTATAGAAAGGAGAATGCACCCTCAAGATCTTGATATGTGCTAGCTTGAGCGTATTATCTATGTGTATGCTACAAAGTACAGTAATGAGTTCAGTAGTGGTATGAAGTTTCATGAAACTGAGATTTTTAAGCATGCATTTAATTTAAGCATCAACAGAGTTAAACAGAAACTGTTTACTGCAGTCAATATAGATAGCAACATTTAACAAAGCTGCCTTAACTGCCTCTTGTTAACTTAATTGAGCTGAAGACTTCATTGCTGAGTATCTGATTATGGCCATTGCGTGAGATGAAATGTTTTAGTCTTTTATAAGGATAGACTTAAGGAAAAAAGAATGTTTTGCTCAAAAAAAAAAAAAGTTGGGTTTATATTTTTTCTGAGAAGCTCATTTTACTTCAGGTTTTATGATAAAAATATGAAGGAGGGACATATGTTTTTGAAAGGACATCCTTTTTCATTAAGAATACAAATTTGACAGTTCAGTGGAAATTTTGCTGAGTGCTAACTGTCCAAAAAGCCTGTATGTGCACAGATTTAATTTGGAAATTAAGATCTCCACAAAGCTTATGGATACCTACATCATATTGTCAAAGAAACCGAGAAGAACTTTTTGGGACTAATCTCTCCTAATTAGGATGATGACTGTGGTGGCAGGCACTAGGAATCCACATGGAGACAATACTTTCTATAACCTCAGGGCTTCTTCAGAGGCCTGCCTGAATTCCATGTAACAGGACAGGGGATAAAAGATTAAAATTACTAAGGTAATAAGACATTATGACCTTAATTCTGACACTTTCTCACCTCTGAAGGTTTAACTTTTCAACCAGAACATTCTTTTAATTTGCTAGCTTCTTGTTGTGGGTAGCTCTGGTTGGGAAGCTGCATTGCCCAGTAAGGATGCTCACCTATGGCTTGTTCAAAAGCGACACATCCCTATCGACCTTAACTTCTTTTGAGATTTCGGCCTAATGTTCATAAATTACCTTTACTGTGACATGAACCATTTTTGTAAGATATTGGCAGTAAAAGAGTTTATCTGGAGAAAAAAATCCCTTCTGTATTCAATCTAAGTTCTGAACAAAAGCATGCATGTTTTTTTGCATAGCTCCATCTTTATCGCACACAGGCTGTAGGTCTAAGTTTTAAGTCTCACAATGTCTCCTGCTCTAACCCACCCATTTAAGATAATTTCCTGTTTGTTACTGTGTCTTTGCCAGAGATAACTGACCCCTCCTCCACTGAGCTCACAAAATAGTTCCCTACTCAGCTTCAGGCCAATTAGCCAAGAGAATTTAGGCAGTTTAAATAGGGGGCTGAGGTTATCCACCTGGAACAGATGTCGCCTCTGGCCCCGCAAAACACTGCCGGCATAATGGTAGGATTCAGCCTGTGCTACCTAAGACTTTGAACCAGTACAGTTGTATCGGGGAACTACTTACGAGGACTACATATGACTAGAGGACCACTTATAACTTGTAGTTCGTGCATGTGACATGAGGATCCATGAAGAGCACAACTGCAGATCTTCATTTGTTTGTCTGTGGCATTGACGGGAAAACCACTGTACATTCTATATCCTGTCCTGATGTATAAATTTCTGACATGGGTCGTCAATGAGCACTAATTTTGTATTCAAAGGAAGAGTAAGGATGTTCCTGTTTTTCTAGAGGGGGTGAAAAATCCTGTTTCTCTGAGCTTAGCTTTAATATCTCTGCATCCTCATTCTCTATTTCAAAAGCAAAGCTGATGTCATGAGGCACTGCAGGAACTTGGAAAATATGCTTTGCTTTTGAAACAGAAGCTTCAAATCCACTTTAAATCCCATATAAAAGTTAGTCCAAGAAAGTCAATGAATGGATCATGATCAAAGTCTCCTTATTGAATTTTCTAACAGCTTCCAACAAAATATGTTTTAAAAGGAACTGACTGCATCAAGTGCTTTCCAGAAAGCTGAAATGATAACTCTCAGTTCATGATAGCTGAGAGAAGAGATGAAACCTCAGTGCCTACATAGCATATGGGTTGTTTTATATGAGTTGCCAAACAGTTCTGAATTCCAAAATATTCTGCAGGAAATTTATCATTTCAACTTTCAACAAAGAAATGGAAACATTGTGTTTCTTAGGGACTACTGCCAACCAAAAAAACTCAGAATGTATGGTATAGTATTCTGGGAGTTCCTTTGACTTACCTCTGCTGTGCTATCACTAAGCAACGCCTTGCTTATGAAGAAAGGTACTGGTCCTTACATTTATTGAATCTAATTGCTCATTTTGAACACTTTACATGTGAACCGTCATTGCTTCTTTCCTTCTGCACAGCAGGACACATTTGAATACAAAATATTTAGAAAGATCAGGATGGAAGTATCTAACAACTAGTTTGCTCCATGGTGATTGCTCAATGTACAAAGCAAAGGAGAATCAGCTGTGATTCTACAAGTAGCCAAATGCATAGCTAGTTACCGAGCAAACATTTTAGTCTAAAATTTTCCTAGAAAGCCTTAGGATAACATACTTCTGCAGTATGTGGCTTTTGTGATCCATTCAACAGGGTCCTGTACCTTTTACAGGACAGCTGGAAAAAAGCCGCAAAGCAAATAAAAAGCCCAAATAAAAATTTTCACCTGTTGAATTTTGCATATTCAGGCCCAGTGATAGAATATTAGTGTCATGCATATTTTTTCAGGACTTGTTAACTTAAAAGAAAAAAGGATTTATTCCTAAAAGTTTCCATGCAGAGAACTATCCATTTAAATTGGAATTAGGTTCATTAAAGGCTTGTGGAGTCAGTAATTTAGTTTAATAATGGCAGTTTCACAAAGTTTATTTATTTAGTAGGAGACTTGCACATGGCTGGTTGTACTGAAGTTTCATTTTTTGTTGCCTTTGTACTGACATGGGAAGGGTCAAATTTCTGTCTTTTGCAGACAACTTTGATCCTGTGAGTAACAAGGCAAAACACTGTAGTCTACTAAAGAGGTTGTGCTTATCAGGAAGCCTCAGGAAACAATTCCAGAAACTGCTGTCATGACAGGGCACACAAGCATTGCTAAAGTCAGCCTAAACCACCTCAGAAGATACAGCCAAAGGTTAAAGCAGTGGTGTGGAATACATAGACATCGCTGTAAAATGACAGATACTTACATTTACCAGTACAGAAACTGAAAATGGTAAGATAGAGTGAGATGGTTGAGATTGTTCCTTATAAGATCCCTCCTAAGGTATTGGGGTGAAAAATTCAAGTGCCAGGTATGGTTTTCCAGTACCTGGAATCTGGCTGTGGGTCACTGTAAAATGGGTAATGCTCCACAGCTCCCACTGTGACATAAATCTGTGAGTTGACTGTCAAATGAGTTTGCAAGGATTTTTTGTGTTGTGACTGAGCACAACTCCTGATACTTTTCTTTATACAGATTTGTACCACCTCCAATAATGTTTTTGTAGCATTCAACAGGATACTTTGTAATGCTAACCATTAACAGCAAGGGTACCAGAATCCAGCCTTTAATCTTTTGCTGAGTCATTGCTGAGGTGAATAATTTACTACAAGGACAGAAAGTTGAGCAGTGATAGAAGGAATTTGCTGAATTATGATTTTTGGTTCCTTTCTGCAAGTCTCTGCCAATAAAAATTCTAAATGCTGAGTTAGACAAAGTTAGGTTCGATTTACTATTTCAAGCCTGTTGTGCTTACAGCATTTTTCTGCATTTAAATCCCAATCTAGGAACTCTACTGCACAACAAATCTCATAATAAGGATTCACAGAAAAAATCACCTTCAGAAGGTATGGCCCAATATATGTGAAAGTTTCCCTGTGTTTAAATCATGTCTGTAGCTTCACAGGGGATTGAAAATACTCATCTCTTAACTGGCACTTAACATTTCTTCATGATGAACAGTAATGCCTCAGTTTCTGTGAATGTCGCCTATCTGTTCCTCAAAGATATCAGAAAGCAGGTAATTCTATTTGTGAAGTGCAGTATTGTGCTAAAATGGAAAATACTGTGGAAATGTGAAACATTTTTAGCACTAGGTTTGGGGAGAAGCTAGTTGTCTGTTAGGCTCAGATGAACCTCTGTGATTTTGCCTTGGGCAGTCTGGCCCCCCTTGTACAACATAATGCCTAGAGTGAGGGTTTGAGAATTGGAGGGGCAGCTGGGTACCAGCGAGGAAGAGAGAAGGATGTTGGCAGAGAAAGGCTGGTTAAGGGAAAATGTTTACGGAAAATTCATGAGAAATTAGTATTGGTGCACTAGCAGGAGGACATGTCAGGGAACAGAGGAAACACAGAGGAGGCAGCAGGGAGAGAAACACTGTGGGTCAGGAACAGTCTTCTAGTATAAATTCCAACCAGTATGGATATTCTTGAACACACTTCAAACAAGTTTTAATTTCAGATTGTTTCAGCAATTGAGTTTATCTCCCATTTAATTTTCTATTGTCCCTAGATTTATGTCCTGCCCTGTGTGTGACCATCTGTTCCTTGGGTTTTGGAACTCTAACAAAATTTGATATAAAAAATAATGTTTACCTTTTAATCATTTTCCATGTAGCCCTCTTTTCTTCTGTGTATTTTGTGTTAACTTCAATAGTTGAGCACCCTGCATTTTTAGCTACCACCTCATAGCCCTGACCTATAGCTTTCCCCATATTGTATATAACCACAGAGAGGACTGTGATGTTAAATACAAAAGAGAAATAGGAGTGTTGTAAGGTCATATGCTTCTTGCATAAGGGATTTCAAAGGAAGCAATTGTTTAAAGGACTGCAAGATGACAGAAAATAATCTGTGTAATCCAACAATCAAAACCTGTATTCATTAGCACAGGGAACTTTGTTGGGTGCCTCAGAAAATGGAAAGGTGAGTAGTCAAACTGAGAGCAGCTCTTTAATTTCCCACATTTCAAGGTGCAAAGAATAGGCTCTGTGTGTTTGGACTATTGTAGTTTTGACTTTCATATTTCTAAACCTCAGGATTTAGATCTGAATCTTGAAAGTGATTCAGACTTTCACCAGTTCTCCTGTCCTCAGCTGAAATACAATGTCGAGTTTTTTTGAAATAATTGTGCAGCTATGACCATTCCTTCAATAAAGCATTTTCTACATGAGCAGAATTCTTTGAAGTGTAGAGCCATGAAGATGGTGAGGGCCAAAGGTGAAAGCTGTGCAATAGAAGTGTACATTCCAGTCAGAGAACGGGTTGGAGGGGTGAAGGAATTAGTCTATTGATATTCAGTGCTTTGACCTGCTAACAATAACTGTGGCACAGGGGTTACAACAGCGGCACATCCCTACATTGTGTATCAGTGGAGAGAGACAGACCTTATCTGCTTTAGTTCGCTTCGGAGGAAAAATCAGCAGCGCTTTTGCCATGTGGTCACCAGTTGCTGCTACTGGGGAGAATGGGGGAAAAATTGTTCATAATTCCTCCAACATTGCACTGGGTCTAATAATAAGTAAGTCAGCTACTTATTTGCAATATGACAGGCATTTTTCAAAATGTGATGCTGAGAAAGAGAATATAAATTAATAGGGTATTCTGTGCTGGATTTTAAAGGGCATATAGACGAAGGAAAGCAACTCCCTGCTGCTTTTTTCCCCTTTAAGATTAAAAAAAAAATCCTCTTTTTCACTTTGAAAGTATTTTTTCTAAAAAACAATCAAAGCAACACCAACAATTTTTTGACACCAGAGAATATTTTTCCCTTGGTATACAGCACATTTATAACACAGCTCAGCTAGCCCTGTGGGTAAAATTTTGTGCTGGGGATCTGCAATTTTACTAACACAACCCCAAAAAGATTTAGCCCATACAGTGGAAAAGGCATTAGCCAGTTGACATTTAGCTAGTGAGGGAAGCTGGGGTCTACCTATAGTTCTGCCTCCAACCTCTTCCTCTAGCAATCACTTCCCAAATCTCTGGTTTTGCTTTGTCTCCTGCCATTTGTCACTGCATTAGCAAGCATGGCATATCAGCTAGACACTAGCATCGTGCATATAATAAAACAGTAAAATATTATGTAACGTGAAGCACAAATGAGATTCTGTTTGTTCTTAGGACTGCAAAATCCAGACATGTAGGTAACTTGATTACATCACTTAGTTCTTTTTTTTTTGGCAATGTAGGAGTGTTTTCAGGCTCTGGTCTGGCTTCTTTTTTGTGAGTTCAGACTGGAAGCCCTTTTTCCCCCCATATAAAATAAATCTTGAACTTAGTATTCTACCTTACCTAATAAACCCTCCTCCACAGCTGCCAGCCCACAGAAGTCACAGGCCTAAGATCAATGGGCTGTCTGGACTGCCCACTCCTCAGAGGCAGAAGTACTCAGCTGCTACCGGCCAGGGCTCCCAGGTGTGGCAGTTAAATACCCTGCCATTTTATTAAAGGGCAGGCAGACAGCAGCCACAGCACCGTAAGAAATAGTCTGGTGAATGCAGATTATACTCATTCCCAAGGATTTTGAAAAGAAGATGAAAAAGGGCAACAAGGTGCCAACACTTTGGAAAAACGTTTTAGCTCTGTGGCAGTGCTCCCAAGGCACGCTGGGGAGATGAAGTCCTGTTATTTCTTAAGAATAAATAGCATCCTTTATCTCTAGAAGCTGGTCAGAGACAAAGCAGTGACTCAGAGACCTGGTTGGTACTTTATTGAGTCAATCTGCACTTTATTAACTTGCTTCTCAACAAATGTCTGAAAACCCCAGGCCAGAAAACTGTGTGGTGTCTTTTGTTTAACATATTCAAGAAGCAGCTTCATAATGGAGGCCCAAAGGACAGGGAGATCACTTTAATTTTATATGTGCTTATTCAAAGGCTGCTTCAGTCAGAAGGAAAGGTATTGGAGTAAGAATAGCATCCAGCGTGGTTGTAATTGCAGGTGAGGTGACATGTGGGCGGTAACCAGCCCAGTCTCTGGTGCAAAGCCAACTGCAATGCCGACTGCAAAGCTACTGTAAAAACTGACTCCCAAGCAAATAAGAAATGATAACATGTTTTCATTCGAAATGGAGATTTTAATCCTGCCAGTGTTGACTTGAATCATACATTAAAATAGAGCAAGCCTTACAAGCCCCTCATTAATAAGTGAGTGAACTGATACACTGAGCTAGCAAACTGTGAGCTGTTTGAATGGCTGGTGCGGAGCATTCAGCCCAGCCTGTACAAGCAGTTTTCTTCAGAAGATCATAAAACTAATAATTTCAATAATCATTTTGATACATTGCTGCAACCACATCTCTCTTTGCAGGGCCAGTGACAGAATGGAAGTTAGCTACAGGCACTGGTGGCTCTTCAGTGTGCAACGCTGTGGGAGCACTCACAAAAAATCACAGGCTTTGCCCATTGGGGCATTTTGTTACTTTACCCTGAGGTGAACTTCAGAGAGATAATTTAGGAGAAGAAACACTCCTGAACTGTTTGAGGAGGGCTCTGATATGCCAAAGGCTACCTGCAGTTAGTTGGGTAGACCCTGCTTTACAAAAGACTAGAGTTGATTCAATTCTTGTTAGCATTTTAAATTTCAAGCCTAATTACAGATTTTGAATAGTTTTGATTTTTTTTTTTAAATAAAACCAAAGTTGACATAGTGGTCATTATATTAGCCCTGGACTTGTAAAAGCTATATTCAAATTCCTGCTCTGCCCAGACCTCTTGTGTGACCCTGGGTAAGTCATTTCACACTACCCTGCCTCAGTTTCCCATTTATGTAATGGAGATAAAATTATTTGTCTAACTCCTAGGGACATAGTGGACACGACGATCTGACAAATCTCAGTCTATTTGAATTATTGTCTTTTGCATTACTGTAGTGCTGAGGATGTGTCATCAGGATTCCATAGAGGGAGGTTTGACACAAAACGTAAGAAAATGAGGGACTTCATCTCAGAGAGCTGTGTTTGAAATAAAACATGGATACAGATAGATGGGAGAGTCTAGCAAAATAATGAAACATCATTAATCATTATGACAGGTTGTAAACTTCAAAAACCAGCAGCCAAATAGTTAAAAATGAAAGTTTTCAGTGGTGTAATGTAAGGGTGTACCATGAATATTTAAGAGATGCCTCTCTCAAGAATGAAGGCCAGTGTGGGAGATAACACAAAGGTGTTTGAAATTGAACAATTAGGTTGATTAGTTAAAGCTTAGATATTTTTCTACATATGCAGAATAAACAACCAGCACACCAGTGGGAGACAGTGAACAGAACACATAGTTAAATGTGGCTTCTAATACAGTCATGTTTTCAGCTCTGTTATTATCCTTTCATGTAAGTTATTAACAGAGATTAGTTATGAAACTACTGTTGTGAGCACTGTCCAGCCCAGCATGCTTGGCTAGTGGTCAGCTAATGGTGTGAATGAAGTGTGAGAGGAGAAGCCACATCTTTTTCTCAGCTGCCCCTGTTTTACTTCACCCTCCCAACCCCGTACTGAATTTCTAGGGTTTTCTTTAATTTCACATGTTGAAAAGACTGAGTGATCCTTTTCCTCAGATGGTCTTTCTAGAACCCCCAACAGAGTGTGAATAATTATTCCCACTCTGTTGGGGCTTTGATAAGACTCTTATGGCTGCCTTTTGCTCAGCCTCTCAGCCTTTGTTCCTGCTAAAGTTATTTTCTTTCTTAAGAAATGAGAAAGAAAAAAAAGGTAAAAATTGTAACACGATCAAGTGAACTTGCAATTTTAATAATAGTACTAACAATAAAAATGTTGACTTGAAAACTATAAATGCATGGTCAAATCCCTCTGGTAAGTGTGTAATCATCATGTATTTATGTCTATTTTTAAAGAGAGCACAATTTAGAAAAAGAATAAAAAGAATAGACTGGAAAGGAGTTTGAGAGATGTCTGAATATGAACTCTGGCTTGTGTCTGGAAGCAGTGACCTGGCCATCTAGTATAGACTGAACACAACCTGTAATATTTAATGGAAGCCGCAGGTTTGAAAGTTTTTTGCAGCCTTGTTGCGATTGTTAAGAAACAAACATATTTAGAAACATATGTGAATAAACTGGGAGGCCCTATGATACAGGAATCAAAGCACATAGCTGCCTTCTGTTCCCCACAGAAAAAGGCCTAGAAGGTGTTCCTGTTGACTAAACAAAAAGCTTTGTCTGAACGTATGTATGCTCTGATGCTCACGGGACTCGGGAAAGATGTTAATCCTAAATTCAAACATCCTTTCAAACACTGATTACCTATCTTAATACAAAGGACCACACAGTACAGAGGAGACCATTTTAACCTTTCTACCTCAGTTCATGTTCTACCAAACAAACAGGCCAAACTGTTCACTGTTACTGTAACTGCAATCGAAGGTAATTCAATAAGACTTATCCAGGGGTAACTCTAGGCGCATTGCAGCATAATGTACACACACACAATGACAGAAGGATAAAAGGAGGAATAGAAAATAGGTTATTCCAGACTTTTCAAAAGCAACCTGTAGTTGATATTTGGGTCTATTATTAAAATTAAATATACCTGAAGCCCATAGGTTTCCACAGCCATCTTATTTTAGGCACTGCAGTGCTGGGTAACGGCTTGAGATCAAAGTAATGGTACATACAGATATATTGGCGTTTTGAGATTGGAAGATAAATAATTCATACATTGAAAACAGAGTTGGGTTGGGGATATTATAGATTAATTCCATCTCATACTTTCTTTGCTCCCCCCCTCCTTTTCTTTTGCTAGTGGGAGACCTACTGCCCTTGTCCCTTTCTTCTGATTTCTGAATCTGCCACAGGCACTGTTAGAATTACAGCAGTGATAAGAAAAAAATCAGGCGTGGGATTTGAATTAATGCTTTTAGACAAATCTCCATTCCATCTCTAATTCTAATGCTAATTACATTTGCAGATCAAAGCCTGTTCGTTAAAGTTTTGCTTTTGAATACATGTAAAGATTTTACTTTTTTGTTTGATTTTTTTTCCATTTTTGGAGAAATGCTTCTTCCAGTAGAGAAGAGATGTTCCTAAAAATATCCCTTTGGAACAGCACAGCTTTGGTTCTCTGTTTTTCTTTCTTTGAATCTTTTGTATGCATTGGGTACAGCATTGTTCTGTTACTGTATAGGCAATCCATCTTCCTGACTTACTTGGTTTCTGTTTAGAAAAAGCCAGTGATAACTTAATAAGCGAGTGCAAATAATTGCAAATATGTTTAACTGCATGCTCAGCATTGCCAACTGCAGGTATTCAAAATTTGTATCAGCTTCAATAAGATTATGAGATTACAGTGGAGAGATTTAAAATATATATATTGACAATTGAGTTATTTTTATTTTCCCTCTGACACTCAGGTTTGTATGATTTACACTTGCCATCTGCTTCCATAACTAGGAGGACTACAAGTTATTTCTTCTCTTCCTTTTTTTTTCCCCTGTGTGAAGCAGAACCTTTCTAACATGGACTCCTTATATTTGCGTTTTCAAAAACAGAAACGTAAATATCATGCAACTCATGATAAAACCATAAAAGCTGGCAACACAGGCACAAGTCTTAGTGCGCTTAAATTTGAGCTTGGCATGTCCCTACATGTTTGTAGGACCAAAACCTATTTTGCAAGTGTCAGATAATGAAAGTTAGGGAAAGTCAGAAATTTTTAACACCACAACATGTCAGAGATTTTTAACACCAGAGCCTCAGGGGTTGTAGCAAAAGAGTACGAGCTCATTTCAGGAGGAAATAAAAAGAAGGAAAAAGAGAATGGTGGAATTGAAGTGTGAAAAGAGGGGATTAGGTGGTGAAAGGGACTGGGTTGTGTGCAGGAGGAAGCAGAAAAGGTTCAGAGGGTGAAAAAGCCAATTAGTGGAGTATAAATCTAAAAAAGCCAATTTCTGAAATAAAGAGGTGTTAACTTAAGGCAGCTAGAGAGAGGATTAGTCAAGGAAGTGACAGGCTGCAGTTAGTAAAGAGTGGGATTCTCAAAGCTGATCAGGACTGAAAACAACTACACTATATTACATATATTTATAAGGTAGTTAAGCTGTATAATGAAAGCTGGTCCCTTTTCTAGGCACAATGCGGGCTCCTTCTGTCACATCTCCCCCAAGAGGTGTGCTGTAGATAGCCAAATTCTGGTTCACGTCTTCTATCTGCAGGCAGTAGCAAAGGGCCTGCTGACTCAAGCGAATTGCTTGTGGAATCTCCTTAGATGTCAGGCACAGTGTGACTCTTCCTATCTTTGCAGCAACAGGAAAACAGTCAACAAGAATCATTACCTCAGCTACAACGGAGCTGTTCAGTGGCTTCCATTCCGTCAGATCTGACAGTCACAAAGTACAAAAGGTCCCTGCTCAGCATGGAGCAAGCCTTTCTCTACCTTTCCCCAAACACCTAGGAGTATTTCAGACACGATCCTGGTAGAGTAGCTAAAATCTTCCTGCATACATGGTAGTAATAGCATTATAAATGCCTATTGCCCCTCCAGAAAACCTCTGGGTTCCCATCACCAGGAATACTTTCTTTGGATTTTTTCCTCCAACGTGTGTATTAAGTTAAAGTATCTTGGTTTTCTCCCATGGCAGAGCCTGTTACTATGTCCCTGCCACTGCTGCAAAAACCTGCAGCAACTCTACGGGGGCAGGCCTGATGTTATTATTCATACATACCCGTGTAAGGAAAAAGATGAGTAACAGACATTGTTTCTTGTCCATTTGACATGGACATATTTTTTTGCAATGGGAAACTGAAAAGTCCGGAGGGTAAAAATCAAACCAGAATGAAATTCTGCTCACATGCATCCACATGTATTTACAACCAAGTCAGTAATTTCCAATTTTAGTCAATGCTTGCAGAGACTTTTGGATATAAATTGCCAACCCTGAAAAATCTCTCCCAAAAATCTGTGTATTTGGCAGAATGCATGCAATTACCTGCGTGTTAAGAGATCATGTAAAGCGCTGCCAGAAAAAGCTGCTTGCAATATACAACTACTAGTTCTATTGATATACAATCCCCAGGAATTATAGTATTTATTTTTGAATAGCATTTGCTGCTCTCTCATTTATTCCCTAGAAGTTTATATACATAGAGATCAAATTTGCAACTATAGGGATTTCCCTTTGACACAAGATTACTAGAAAATACCTAACTAGAAGAAATCCTCTTCCTTTCTGTCTTCTACAATGCTGCAGGATGGAAGAAGATATGTTAGCTAGATTCGGTCTGCCATCCTAAAGCTTATGGCTAGGAAGCATCTGCATACAGTGGGAAGATACAGTTCTATATGGAAAAAGAGAGAAAAAATAAAAACATGAAATATAACAGGCCAAGTTTTCAGCTGGGTAAATGAGCATTTCTCCTTCAACTCACTGGAACTGTGCTGATTTATATCATCTAAGAATCTTGACGGTTATCTGGGCTTGCCAGCTCACTGTAGGAATAAACATAGCTTTAACCAATTAAATGTTCATTAGGAGCAAGACGGAAAGCATAGCAGAAGCCAAAACTCAGAACCAGTCAGCAGTTATGCTCTTGTTCTTTTATCAAATGAAACATTAACATTTTGTGGAACATCTTTTTCTGCATGGTAAGCATAAAGCCTACTGTAAATACTGGTTTAGATCTACTGGGGAGTTATTTTATCTATGAGTTTGGATTGTGGGTTTTTTTGCTTACTGGCCTGTTAGCCTTTTTAGCATAGCACAGTTATCTCAGTGCAAAGGTACCTTACACTTATCACTAAACTTACAGAAGTCACAGATAGAATATGGGTACCTTAATCTGTAAAACTACTTCATAACAGTTTCAAACTACCATACTGTGATACAAAATCACATGTATACAAGACCCAACCTGTAGCCTACCTCTAACATTAATCTGACAGTGAACACCTGGAAATCAGAAAAGGATAGGAGCAGCTAGCCCAAATGTAATTTCCATGTTATGCCTAGGAGACTGACATTTACCCTAGTATAAAGGAAGTAGCAAAAAGACTCATACACCATGGATGTTTCATTTAAATCACAGTCGGATTCAGTACCATCTGGCCCTCCACAGTCACCCTTGATTCATGACCTGCAACTTAATGGTGGATTCTAGCCACAAGGAATATAAACCAATCTATGCATGAAGTGTCAGCAATCCCTGACATTTACCCTTTTGTTGGTTCTATCACTTGAGCTAGTCTCCCCTTGTGTTGGAGGACGGCCATGATGACTCACACACAATCACATTTGCAAACTTGGACATGCACGTGTTACAAGCTGTTCCTGAAATGACTGTAAGAAGGCATGTCATAATCCTGAAGCAAAACTCTTTCAAAAGGTACATAGCTGGAATTTGTTGGCTGTTTTTTTCAAAGGTTTTAGAAAAGGTGATAGAAAGTAATAAGGGATGATAATGCAAAATAAACAGGAAAAGAAAAGAACTAGGAAAATATCTTAAAAACAACCACCTTTTTAAGGTTGCTGCTCTCTTTTACCCATATAATGTCTGGTTTAGCTGTTGGTTAGCTTTCCATAATGCTGTGGCTCTAAAGCATTTTTACTATGACCAGTGAGCCTTCTCTCCCATGAGGATGGATATGGCAGGCTACTCATAAGTCTGTGACACTTAATTTTAGTCATGGCCCTTAGGCCATGGCTCTCACATTTACAATGTCAGCCTAATAAATTTCTCACTTTTCTAGTTCAAAGTTCTACCCCCAGTTTTTCAAATATTTTGGGGTTGGAGGAGGACAGGGAGATTGATCTTGTGAGCATCAGGCTTCGAAAGGCATGAAGAAACTCAGCCAATATGGAAGGTATTACAGCATTTTCTGCAGATGGGTGAACTGAGAAGAATCTCTGGCTGAGGAATGAAGAGGGGAACCTAAGAGGACTTAGAAAGTCATTAATTTCTGTGGTTTCTCAACTAATAATGAAATCTCATTATCAGCACATTTTGATCCAGTTATGCAGTCTCTCTGAAATGATGACACAGTATTGTGGACCATTGCTATAGCAATGGCTATCCCAGTCCTGAGCAATAGTACACAGAAGATGTAAAAGTAATACAGCAGGAACCAGTAGTACTGCCTCCAACACTACACATCGGGGTGTGTCTGCAGGTGTGTTCTCTTCTGTTGCAACAGGATCAAACAGTGAAGTAGCAGCATCACTGCTGAACAAAAAGGGGCTTTTATAGAGCCCTCACTGCACCATTAATGGCACTTCTTACAATGTAAGGCCTCTTTTTCCTTGCATATCTTATTTTTTCCTATGATCTTTGTCATTCAATACATAGGATGAATTATTTTTACAATACATCATTGAGATGAGAGAATATTATCCTTTTTAACAGATGGAGAATTGCAGAGAGATATTAAGTCTGAAAGTATTCATTAATTTAAGCTTTGAGACATGGAAGGCCTGTTTATTTCAGACTAGTTTTTATTATAAAGTATAAATTGCTCTGCACTTCTGCAAATCAGACTTAAGAGTCTCCGGTTAGACATGCACTGGGGATGACATAAATTAATTACCTTTTCTGAAAAATATGGTTTAAATGTTCGTACTAACATTATGTTCTACAGCTGAATTCAGCTCCCCAGGACAGCTTCCTTAGCTAAGAAACCATCTTCCCTCTTTCTGCAAGCTTATGATAAAACACACTTTAAATTCTTCATGAATTCTTCAAGTCTTAGTCCCATTGACTCCAAGTGCCAGTCTCCTTATCCTGATAATTCCAGTCTTATCAAGATCTTTATGCAATTAAAATTCTCCAGGATCTTCATGTCTTCCTCTCACCTCAACACTTATGCTTTCTCCTGATGTTCTGTACCTACTTCCTCCTGTAGTTTTCAGTATTCTCTTTGTCCAGTCAGTCTCAGGGATGGAGCAGGTGAAAGGATAGTTCAATCGAATGCAGACTTCATGAGAGATTCAGGTACTCATACTGTTCATAAATCTTTAGAGGCTTTGGACGATATACTCTAGCAAGTTTAGGCTGCATATGTGTGAACTGCAATAGCTCCAGTGCTTTTATCTTCAATAACTTAATGTGAGTTTTCAAACAAAAAGCAAAAAGCCTATACACAATGTGAAGAACATCCCTCTGCCAAATTTCAAGTCCTCACTCCAAAGTATAAAGTCTCTAGAGTGTTTCAAAGTAAATCTTATCAGATTTCTTAGCACAGAATCATATTATGGCTAATGTTGGTCATCTTTAATAATAGGTTGCAATCCAGTTCTGCCTATGATGCAAGCCTTTGAATCCATAGCCTAAGTTGTATTCCTGGAGGCATATCTGCAGCTTTTATCTACATTTGTGGCTGCCACATGTCTGCATCTAAAGACAAATTTTTTTTTTTCAAACTGAAGTCAGCATTCCAGTTTGCTTTCACTTAACGTTGTAATCTGGCTTTAGCATCCCCAAATGATATTTCCCCACATTATCAATAAGGTCTGATTAGCTCATGGCAGCTGCAATATAATTGTGACAGAGAAAATCTTTGTCTTTTGAAGTGTCCATCCTTTCTGCTTTGCTCTTTTTCTGCTTGCAGTAATTTCCTCCACCATTCAAGTACCATGGAAGTTGTAATTGACAAATGGGAAAACTAATCTGGTTATTAGCTGAAGCACAGGCTTTTCAGCAGCTTCCCAGGGTGAGCTGTACAAAGAGCTTTCTTACTAGGGAAAATACTGACCTGGGAGTTGTCAAGTCTCTTGCAGAGACAGGTCAGGTGAGTCTCTGATCACATATTAAACAAAAACAATTATTTTAATCCAAAGGAGTTTAAAGGAGAAAGAAAAAAAAGACTACTGAAGATTTAATAGCAGAATTCATATTAAGGGATTTAAATGTGGACTTAAGTTCACTAAGATTGGAAAATTATTACATGAAATATGCATGAAAATTGGAGTTTCTCACGAACAAGACAGTTTACTGTTAACTTTTCCAATCTAGGCAGTTAAGGAACAGTTTAAATGTCTGGGATTTCAGGAAAGGAGCCAGTTTGTAAAAAAGCCTGTAAACACGCCAAGTTCTGTTCTCAGAGTGACATTCACAGCTGTAAAATGTCTACTTATCTGCTAAAATAAAGCTAGGTTGGCACATGCAGGCTTGGCTTGAACTCTACGTAATGACCAACTTCTCTTTCAGTGGGGCTTGGAAGCCAAATCTACAGCAGAATAAATGCCAGTATATTTTGCTGTAGATTTCCTGTATCTGTATTTTCATGCACCCTTTCAACCTGCTAGTGGTCCAAATACCCTGTAAAATCCAGAATAAAGTGTAAGTACATGAGTTTATGAAGTCATTGCAAATGGACTGATTTCTGTAGTACCAACAATATCTGCTAATTTCTAATATCTTGTAACCAAAATCTTAGTTTCCTCATTGACCGTTCTAATTCATAAAGTTCAGTGCTGCAAATATAAGTATCACTGAACAGCCAAGTGCCTTGTTCTGTCTTTTGTAACCAGAAATGACATTTTGAATCTGGACCTGACATACCAGGTTTCGTCTCAATCTCTGTATTACTACAGGGGAAGTAACAGAATTATTTTCAAGGAGAAAAATGAATTGTTCAAAGTTGATGAATCTGTACATAATGAGAGACAGCTGAGCTTGTACTGACCCAAAGAAAGGATGTTTCCAGCAAACTGACAAGCCCGCATAGCTCCCATTAGTAGTGCAAGTTATGCACATGTAGAGTGAGGAAAATGGACTCCAATTAATGTGTTTATAGAGGAAAATGCTGCTTCCACTATACTGTTCCCCAGCTGAGCTGAGAGTGACTTCCCAAGATAAGACCCTGCTGTTACTCAGCTTCTAAATAAGGTAAGAGAAGATTGGACGATGGGAGGTCAGATGGCAAAGTGAATTTGCCTTGGTGAATTTGAAGTGCTTATGCTGCAGTCTGCAGTTCAGCCGTTTACCTGGTTTCTGGGTGCTTTTTTTATTTACTGTCAATTTAACAAACCTTGTCCTCTGTTGATAAGGAGTCTTAGCACTCAGCTTAGTCCACTCTGCCACCCCAAGCTTTTATAATCTCACATTTATTTTGGTAACTACAATATATTTGTTTGTAAAGCACTCACACTGGGCAGCAGTGCATGTTAATTCATTAAGCCTGACAGAATGTAAAATTACAACACGATAAGAACTTTGTCCCTGTACAATTATTTGTCCCTGTATAATCAAAGGATGGTCATCCAGGGAAACTTGAGTTCTCTTCTTCAGGGAAACCTTTTGTAATTCAGAGCAGTTAAATCCACTAGTTATTATTAAGTAGGTTAATTATCTCTCCAGTATCTTCTCTTAGATAGGTATCTTATGAAGGATCTCTGATGTGGGCAAATAGTATGATCTGCATCTATTCTACCTCGGGCTCTGATTTCACAAGCTTAACAAAACTGGATTGACTCCATACCGGATTAACAGACTTCTAGCAAAAACAACTTGTGCTACAGGAAATATGGTGACATAACAAGTTCAACTTGGTCCTGATCACGTATGGTCATCAGAGGATTCGCTGGCACTTTCAGTAGGAACAGAGGTGCTGCACCCTCTCCTCTGAGTGAATCTTTTTGGATTCTCTTCATCAAATGGATGAAGTTATGCTATGAGGGCTGAAAGCTTCCTTGTAGCTTCAGTTAGATATTAGCATTTCTCATTTCCTGTCCTGCGTTGCTATGGCTGGCTGAACTTAAGTAGCTGTCATGCCTTATCTGAAGTATAGATTAACAAGTATATGAAATTATCTAGAATATATAAACAAGAGAAGTATGAGAACAAATTTAAATTTGGCTCCTTCTCTATTTCTAAAAGCAAATCACATCATTCATAAATCAAAATAAGTATAAATAGGATAGGTCCATTATTTCAGAATGATGGTATGAGTTGGTGGTAAAGGTGTATGCTGTTGCTAGCTGAAAGTACATTTGGTTACATCTCACTTCCACCGCAGGGTTGTTGAAGGCGTGGGGCCAGCCGTCGGAAGGGTAAAGTCCCACTGAGTGTGTAGAGGCGATTTCAGCAGTAGCAGCATAGAGTTTACAGCCACCTCACCTGCTAGCAAGGCACTGTGCTCACTTAGGAAATTCACTTTGTGTGCACTGGCCTGGTTTTGGCTGGAATAAAGTTAATTTTCTTCTTAGTAGCTGGTATAGTGCTGTGTTTTGGATTTAGGATGAGAAAAATGTTGATAACACACTGATGTTTTAGTTGTTGCTAAGCAGTGTTTATACTGAGTCAAGGACTTTACAGCTTTTCATGCTGCCTTGCCAGCAGAGGCAGGGAGTGCACAAGAAACTGGGAGAGACACAGCCAGGACAGCTGATCCAAACCCCCCAAAGGGGTATTCCATACCATGTGATGTCATGCCCAGTATATAAACTGGGGGGAGTTGGCTGGGGGGGACACCACAGCTCAGGGACTGGCTGGGCATTGGTCAGCTAGTAGTGAGCAATTGCATTGTGCATCATTTGTTTTGTATATTATTATTATCAGTAGTAGTATTTTCCCTTCCTTTTCTGTCCTATTAAACTGTCTTTATCTCAACCCATGAGTTGGTTTGGGTTTTTTTCCTGATTCTCTCCACATCCCACAGAGGGGGAGTGAGCGAGTGGCTGCGTGGTGTTTAGTGGCTGGCTGGGGTTAAACCACGACAGCACATGAAGCCACAAAGGATACATACTGCTTAAATTCCAACATCCATGATGTATATTAGGGCTTGTCCCAGCATGCTGCAAAAGAGGTAAAAGTCTGCAGGAGTACTTTGCTGTCATGGGTTAGGAATTGAAAGAGTGGTTAGAAATGGCTAATTATCTTTTTTTTTCAGCAACACAGACTCGGTTGTAGTCTTATGGCAACAGAATCCTGTTGCATAAGGAATCTGCAGCTCCCAGCCTCTACTCATCACTATTTTGGCCTATAGTCTTGGAGGCTTGTGTTTGCTGACCGTAATTATTTGCCTGCATAAGCCCATACAAAGCTGTGGAAGCAGACAGAAGCAGCTGCTTGAAGCAGAGATGCAGTACCACATATCCTTTCTTGTGATATGCCTGGAGACTGGGGGACAAATGATCCAAAGGGGAAAATAGCCTCCCCCACTCGCCTCCTTCCATTTTTTCTATAGCTTAGTATTCCCTTTCTTTTTTTAATTGTACAGTAATCTGGCTAAAGAGTTTACCTGGTATGAATACAGTGACTTTGATTTACACTGGTGGGGCACCAGGTTATAACAGTGCAGTTTCAGGGAGTAAAGAATGAGAAAATAGAAGTAGTTCATGGGGTATCATATATTTTAGAAAAACAGAAACTTCCAAGAGTGTCAGAACTGTTCCCCTTTCTTTGCTCTGACTCTTCAAATGTTTTTCTCTTGCACCAAAATATACTATTTGTTTATTACAGCAGGAACTAATATTTTCCCTGTAGCCAGTTAAAAGAAATACATCCTCTTTGTGGCTTTGAAAATCCCTACAGGATTATGAATGAATACTTCAAGAGTGTATTATAAATTCAGACATGTCTATTGGGCTTTCAAGTATCACAGCGGGAGCTTCTTACTGAGGCAACCTGAGGGTAAAGGCTTTCCCACCTTTCCAAAGTGACTCCTCCCACAAAATTTTCTTAGGCTGAAGCTAAAAAAAAAAAAAAACCACCACCCTACCTAGTTGAGCTTCTTAGAGTTACTTCATTCTAAGCAGAACCGAATATAGATATAATTTAGTACAATCACATATCCAGACATTGCTCTGGAGCCTGCTCAGTTTTCCTGCCACATGCAATATCTTGCACGCTCTTTAATAGTAGGTTGTTGCTTGAAACCAGTGTGCTTTTTATTTTGAAGTCTAAGCAGGTTAGTTAAAAAACTTGTTTTCCAGCACGTGCTGTCCTAGGTGCACTGTGAACACCTGTCATTATCTCCTCCAAATTCCTCTGTTGTTCCTACTTGCCAACTGGCAGCGTCACAGCATTGTGACAGTGATTACAAAGTAGGATTAGACATAGCCCATTTCTCCCATCTCCTGCTGCGAGTGCTGAACCAGCAACTTTGCCACATTTTGATCAGATGCACTCAGCACTGACATATAAATCAGGGACAGTACTAAAGGGAGAGGGGAAGAATCAGCAACAAAGAGGCAAAATCAAGGGCAACTTGGAAGGAAAAAATGGGACTAAAGAGAATTTAAAAAGCACATAGCTTTGAATCTATATGTACTTACTTCTAAAGGGGATGAGGAGTGTTGCTACTTTCAAAAGAATTCACACTTTTTCAGGTTTTTGAATGTACATCGCTCCAGTAAAAAACCTCCAGTGGGCTGAGCCTCAGAATGAACTTCAAGAAGAAAATGAGTTTTAGCTGGAAATTGAAGGGCAGCTGTTAAGAAGTCTTGTCAGATAGTCTTTGAAATTTAAGAACCACCTGCAGCAACTGGTGTAGGTGGTACTTGTAACACTATGCATGATGCTGACTTCATGGGTCAGCAGATGTGCATGGGTGTAACTTCTTCATAGAGATTACCAGAAAGGCTTAAAGACATAAATACATTATCTTTATGGACGTCAGCTAAAAATACAGGACAGTATCAAGAAAAAAGTCAAAGAGGACGGTGATCATCCAAGGATTTTGCTTGATCTGTTAGGTATCAGAAAAGCAAAGCTGGTGTCAAGGTGCTCCAACACTGTAGCAATGGAGGAAGATTTGGGATTGGCAACTATTCTTACAACATACAGGACACAGAGCATGAAAATGAGGAAAGATATTGTATTTGATCATGTCTAGTGCCTAAGTGCATATTCCCAACACTTGGCTAGCATTTTTGTAGAAGTAGCTGCCATTAAAGAAATTAGCTTTCAAAAGAAACATTTGGAGTAAGAGGCATGAGAAAACTTCCAAAACAAGACATACTTGTTCTTGCACTATATTGCTATGCCATTTGCTGTACTGCAACTGTAGCTTAAGTATTTATATAAATGCTGACTGTCTAAACCCTCACTTTGCAACACAAAATCCCACGGGTGCAGAAGAAAAACATGCATATGACAACTAATACACACACGCTTCCAAATTCTTGCACATATACTCAACTTTAAACATGTATGAAATTTCTCTCAAGTCTCTTGAAAGTCTATATAAATCTTAAATATATAATAAATGCAGGCACTTTTGCAAGACAGTGGTCTAAGACACAACCGCTCCTCAAATACTTTACAGCACAATCTGTGACTGAACTTTAGAAAGGTGTCAGAGAGGAGACATGCATATTATCTGACATGGGTCATTGTGATTTAAAACCAGCCCAGCAGAATGACAACAAAACCCTCTGATTTCATCCAAGCTTAACTAGTAGGCAAAAGCCTTCTTTTAGTTACTCCATTTCATAGTGAACTTCTTGGTCTGAATGCAAGATTTCTACATTTCCACTCGTGAAACTGAAGACCAGCTTTGTCCTATACTCTCTGTCTGGCTTATTAAACCTGCTAATTTGCATTTATAAATATAAATACAGAGATCATAGCCCAGGTCAAGCATTTTCTAAGATTCTCTGGTGTAGACTCACCCAGCACAATATATCCCTTAGTTTTAGTTGGCAAATAGAACAGAAACAAGAATGAAAGCAGTAAGATCTTACACACTTGAAAAAAGAAGATTGTTATCTCCATTTTTTAATTGCTATTACTGAGAAAAGTAGCTAGCAATATGTAGGTCATCATCAGAGCTGCTTTGGTAGTCTGAGAACAGTTTAAAGGAAGGAAGAGGCTTCTCTTTGTGATTGAATAAGTTACCTTATATCCATGAAGTAGCTGTGTCTCACCCCCAAAGGGAGAAGCATTATCAGCAAATGAATGAACAGGGCATTCTGCGTTTATGCCAGTAGCACTGTCTTTAAAAACAAGGGAGACAAGAAAAGTTGATGCAGTGTGGCTTTTCTTCTCCAGTCTACCATTGTAATGGAGTTCCTCCGTTAACTCATTTTTGTCAGGTTGAGTTGAAAGTGACAGTTAATAACTTACACCAGCATCTGCTTGCACTCACATGCAATATTGCTCTGCAGTGTCCTCACAGTGTGTGCAAAGACCTGGTTTGGGGGAAGAGGTAGTATCTAATACTATTACAGCTGGAGGAAAAATAAGAATGTGCTCTTGGGCCAACAAGCTCTCCTTTAGGTCACCTGGAAACCCCAGTTCCTATTGATGTACCAGTAAAATCTGGTGAGTATAAATATTCTGCTTCAGCTAAGTTATCAGAAGTTCAGTTCCTTACTGATACCACCCCACTCACTTAATTAAGCTGCACTGAGTTTTCCCAGCAGACAGGAGCTGGATCTGAGCTAGAAAAATAATGAATATTTTTATTTTACAGTCATATGCAATGACTGATCCAGATGAATGACTAATCCAGATGATAGCCTTTTCTGCAACGTGGGAATTCAGCAATTGAGATCAGTGACAGGGAAAACTCCACCTCAGCCCAGGTGCTGGTACCATCACTACATAGTGACTGCGCCAGACAGCGATCCACCACATGGAGACCCGCATTACACTCTCATACCACTCTGTGAAGGACTGTGTCCTGGGCAGGTACCTCATCTGGCAGTGAGTGTTCCAGTCTTGTCCTAATTATCTTGCTAATCCCTTAGACAATTTACATCATTACCACTGTATATTGTACTATCACCTTGAATGTGTTCTAACCAAGAAAAAAGTACATTAGCTGATATATCTATTGCTCTACCTGACCTAGCTGTGCAAGCAAAACTTTTGCATCACCCTAAAATTTGCACTTGGGCTTTTCTATGAGACCTTTTAGCACTCAAGTCAAAGTAACAGATCTGTAATTTGCCTCAAAGCATGCTTAGATTAAGTAATTACCTACCATTGCACAATGAGGTTGATCACGCCCCTCAGTCAAATTGTTTAGGGGTTCCTTAACATTTGCTCTTATCATTACACTTTCAGTAATTTTCAAACATCAGAGGACTGTTGGTGCCAAATTTTGTTTTGTCCTTCCATCACTGTGTAGGACAGCAGGTTTTGGTACACTCACTTTATTCCCTCTGGCAAGCAGGACAAATTCTGCCTTTAATTATACCCTATTCTAAATGAACGCTTATGTCCGGAATGCTGACGTCTCCCAGTATTGCTACAGTGATTGTCTCACAAACCATTTGGCTGGTTCTTTTCGCATTGTCATGTTGCCATTTTTTGTGATGTGATTTATAGTATTTCCCTTTCATCTTCACCTGTGACCTTTCTTGATGGAGTACGTGGGAAAAAAAACTCAGAAGTGGGACATATTTCCCAGTGATAATCTTTACTGCTTCACTTTCCTTCCTTTTCCATCCTTCCCCTTATTTCACTAGATTCTTTTGCAGTGGCCTAGATTTAACATCCTTTTACAGCTGATTCTTGTAGCTGCAAAGCCCTGCTAATATCATATTGTACTAGTCAGAAAAAGTTATTTAGGGCAGGGACAGTCTTTTTGTTAGCACACAGATGTCTTGAGCCAAAACTGAAACTCAGAGGTACTGCTATGATATGAATGGTAGCAGGAGAGCTAAATATATCTATATATCGATATCTATTTCTCTGTAACTGTATAGAGAAAGGGGAAGGTAAATGTATCTAAAATTTGAATGAAAGCTGTTCTGTTTACTCACTTTATTTCTGATCCGTAATGACCCTACTCTCCTTTATTTTTCCAGAGGTCACCGACTTCCTTACTTGCCCTTCTACAACATCTGTCCTCAACCTTTTTATTTCCTTAAAATTCTTGCTCCTGAATTACTGGTGTATTGTTCACAGCTACTCACCGTAGCAGAAGGTAACAATGGTAATGATCCATTGAAACAACTCTTAAAATTGTTAGCAAAAAATTCTAGTGTATCAAAGTAGCCTAGAGGGGACAATCCACAAAGATGGCAGTATATGGCCGTGCATGAGTCTGTATTACTATTCCACTAGCCACAACTCTAGCAAAACAGATTCCTGGTTTCCCTTCCAACAGCCACTCATTTCTGCGTGTTCATCACAGATTACCATCTCTTCCATTTTGCCGATTCAGTGTTTGGAAGGTTGCGCTCTATATCAGACCTTGTATCAGTTTTGAAAGCAAAACTAACAAAAAAACAAACCTTGCTTCTACTTTTTCCTCAGTTACTATTTTTAAACCAAAAAAATCTCACAGTTCTGCTTTGGGGCACAACCAAAATAAAGCAGTGATTCAGAAGAAAAGAAGAAAGGGGCCAAAAATAATCAGGAATGAGAATTTCTTCAATCTGTTCTAACAGGACACAGAACCACAGGCTAACAGTATGTGGAGGAGAAAAAAAAAAGAAAGCCTTGTTTGAAGAACTGCAAGTAACTCAAGAGCTGCTGTTCCCTTCCCCTCAATTGGGTGACTGTATCATCAAAGGGCTTTTTGCATCCCTAGCATCCAACAAACTAGCTTGAAAGTCTCAGGAATTTAGATAGCATCCTCTTCTTGGATTTTGAATGGGGCTGCTGGATGTGATACTAAGCTTTGTTCCCTAGAAAGCTAAAGATCCTTTTCTCTGTTTAAGTGTGTGTGTGAGACAGTGTGGCTGTGTCAGAATGGGTGATCTCAGCTTCTTGAGTGGCTTTAATTGTATAGGCTAATCATCCCATACAGGCTGATTTCATTTATTCTGTCTGTGACACAGTAAGCCTCTATGTAGCACAGAGAATACAAGAATAAATAAACCCAAATATTAATCATTCCTGGCATCATAACTGTTAAGCGTTGCAGGGGACCTGTGTGAAAATGCTGACAGGCAATGTAGGGAGGGTTGGAAAGAGACGTAAGTCTTCATTGGTATCACTTCTCTGTGCTAAATTATTCTGGATAAAGGAACATTTAATCCTTAGAGCTCATATATCTGAAAAGCATCTGATTCATATTTGAAATGGGATGGACCAGACAGGCACTCAGTACTTCAGAATATTTTGCAAGGAGAGATTAGTCCTGTCCCAGTTTTAGAGTATGATCAGAAAACCGAAGATTAATCCCCCTGAGGACTCAGACTTCCTGTATCAGAGTGGGCAAGTCATTAATTATTTTCCAGGTACTTTAAAGTGTTACAAGCAGAAAACCTTTTGAACCTCTGCTTTCAGAACAGTTCATTTGCTTCTTCTTTCACCCAGGCTGCATGTGTGAAATACATGTTTGTGCATGACAGCAAGGACTTTTGGGCAGGTATATCACACATACCTTAAAAAGTAGCTTGCTGACTATTATTAGGATGGTTTAGGAAACAGATTAATCAAAATAGTTTAAAGTGATGTTTGCCAATAAGGACCAGAAGCCTGTAAAACAATCCATACAAACACAGCCATTTTGAACCTCTGCCATTTACTGTCTGGCTCCATCTCTGGACTCCCCTCCTCTCCAAACACTCACAGAAACTTAATCTCCCTCCTCTCAGGCAAAACCCAGATGTGCAGCTTCTCTTCCTGGGCAGCAGGAGGAGGTAGGGCTCAAATACATTTTTCTGCTTGCTTGCACTTGCCTCTCTAGATGTATAGCTGAGCAGAGACTGTTCCACCTTGGTGCAGACAGTGGAGGTTAATAACACAACTTCTTCCACAAACACAAACATATTTTAACTGTAAACAGCTGGAACTACCCTGTCTCCAGCAGAATTGCATGAAAAGACAGCTATCTCAAAAGCAAAGCTTGAGAGTTCATAGGTTATATTATGGTAAATTTAGGATTTTCTAACTTCTTCTGATTTTAACTCAGAGGTTGAATTAATATACTTTCTTTGAACTAAGAACCTCATTTTAACCAAAGGAAAAAAATGAAATTAAATCGCATGTGCTTAATCATGTTAGTATTTAAATTGTTTCAATTGGACTTTGAAATTCATGTATAACTTAGGTGAAAGGAAGAAAAGATGGCCATGTCTCCATTTTTGTGGGTTTGCTGCTTCTAATTCTTTAATTTAGACTGTGGAGGGGCTAACACAGAAGCAGGTGTGTTTACATTGTAACAGCTGCTCTTTGGTAACAAAGCTGACTTTAGAGTTAATAAGAGCTTGGAATTTGTTGACTATTGAAAAGTACAGATAAATTATCAAATTACTTTAGAGATCTACAATATCTGTCCCTTTTTTTGTTTGTTATCCTTCTTGATTTTTCTCTTCTGATGTTAATGTTCTCATAGGAAAAAAAAGGCAAAAGCAAAATAGCAAAACTACTTCTGTCTTGTGTTTTCCCCCTTTTTCCAGAATGAACAAAAAGCAAGCCCTATGCCTGTCTCCACATTGCTTCCCTCTGTCATCAGGGACAATGCCTCCAGGTAAAAACAACTTCAGCCTTTGAATACCTCCAGTGATCCTCCCACTACTGTACCAAGCCATGCCTTAAATCCTTTTCCATAACCATAATACACCCTATTTTCTCTCATTCCATTTATGATTCCCCACAATGGCTTTCTCCCACCTTCCCCAGCTACTTTTGTTTGCCTTCCTGGATGAGCAAGAAATACGAAAAGCTGACAGGCACGAATCTGCATTTGCAGTGGTTAACCAACTGGTATGTATGTACTGCTAGGCCGTGAGATACGCCTGCACTACCAGGCTGCCTAAAGAGAGTGTATGAGAACAGAGCCTTCCCTGCCTTCTGCTCTCTGACTGCTGAACTTCTGACAGATGTGGGAATTTAAGTTCTTCGGATCTCCACCCTTCTATGTTTAGTGGGAATCAGCTGGTAGGGTGAACAGAAATATAAGGAGGGAACAGATAAACACCTTATTTCCTTAGTATAACAAGTTAAAAATGGGTCTGAAACCCTGTCTACAGTTTTGTCTACCCTTTAACACTTATAATTAGAATGGCTGACTTCTTACCATATTATAGCTTTCCTGTTTCTTCTGTGTATTTATATGATCCTCACTTCCATAATACTGGCACCTCACATCCTTTAATGAACGTGACTCCCCCTGTCTCCCTCCAATGAAAATGAACAGTAATGCCATTGCAATTTTAAATGTTGAATAGGGCCAGGGAGAGACTAAGTAAGGCCTTAGGGTAGAAAATAAGGTCTAAGCAAAGGGGCATATGCATGGCAACACACAGCACTATAGCATTTCATTGTGTGTAAAACCTTAAAAACCTGTCTTGTGCTCTAGTTCCCCTCAGCAACCACCACCTCAAAAAGAACATCACTTTCTGCTGTGCTAAATTCATGCTGAAGAGCAAATGCAGAACAAAAGTGGAAAAGTAATCAGATCAGGTCCTGGTTTTGGTTTCTTGCTCCTCTTCTCACTCTCCTTTCTTTCCTGTTCCATTTCTATGTTTTTCTGCTCTTTTCTCTATTTTTCCCCTTCTCATATTAAACCAGCCATTAAAAAGAGGCATTTCCTATCTATAGCACTTGAGAAAGAGTTTGTTTCAATAGAGCTTGACTCAGAGCCTTCCAGCTCACATTCGTGGCCCCACAAAGGCAGCAAAAACTTCTTTTTAGTTGTTTTCTTGAATTGTTTTATGCTCATAGTAAATTAGTGGCTCTCCCTTGACTATGGAACTCTTTATTCAGAATGCCTAGCCTTCCACCTTAAGATGCTGTATTGAACATGTTCTATAAAAAGTTTATACCTTGAAAAACGAAAAAGGCATCCAATTTTGATTAAGTAGGTGAAGACTTTCATAGTATGGTCTCTCCACAAGGTTCTGATGCACCTGACTGTTTTTACAGATATAGATAAGTAAACAAAATACCTTTCTAGTGTCAAAGCATTTTAGCTGTGTAATCAAAAGTAATTCAGTACGTGTTTAGCTTTGGTACTGGCTAACAATAGGCAGATTCCATGCCCTAGTGGAAGAAAGATCAAAGGCTCTTTTGGCATTAATGAATGCTAAGCAAAAACCCCAAATATTTAATCAGGAGGGAACAAAACCTTAAGTCTCATGCAGCTGTGAGCATTTTTACAAGTCTTCATAGTTTATACTTGAATCATATCTAAGGGTTTGTTACCATACAGATGAACAGGATTAAAGTCACGTGACAAAGAGTGGGATTTTCAAAGCGTTTTTCAAACCGCCATGGACTTGAATGGTGCCCAGGTTGGGACAATAGGGGAAGAGCTATTACAGGCTGTCACTTCTGAAAAAGCATTTAATGTGATGGAGTGTGATTATGACTCACAAACACAACAAATGCTTTAGAGGGAGGCAAAAAGAAAAGGATGCACCTGACTGGTTTTGTAAGGCTGGTTACAAGTGTTACAATAATTCTTTCCCAACCAAAGTGGCAATCAGCTGGTATCCTGAAGCAGAAGATTTGATTACCCAGCTTACAAAACACAATGCCGGTTGTCACACAATTACCCTAAATAATTATAATAATGTATTATTTTCGTTGCAGTTATGCCAGGGAGCCTTGGTGATGGATCAGAATCCACTTTGCAATTTCCCAACACATACAAAAGAACTAGGGGTTCTTTCCCGAGAGTTTATGGAAGATGATGGGCAGGAAAAACATATGCAACCTGGCCACTGATACTGGTCAGCATAGCAAGATACAATCATATTACACCAGATGTTTAATCAATGCTATTTCTATATAGATATCACAGCAGAGAAGACATTTTAAAAGCTATTACAGGGATTACAATGCAATTACTTAGGCGATGTTTAAGAGATGCTCCACCCATACACAGAGGTAATACAAAAAAAGCAAAGAGACTTAACTGAAAAGTAATAATTAGGTGATAAAGGTGACATCAAAAGGAGTAGTTGTGGATATGACACCTAGCTAGAGTGTGAAAGATGTTAGGTAACAAAATCCATAAAGAGCCTTGTAAGTATTTGAAGTGGTGGAGAAGGGGCATCTTGTAAAGGCAAGCCACAAACAGATCATGCCACAACACAATCCAACCAGGAAATAAGGAAGATAATCTCTGCAGTACTGTGTTGGTGATAAAATTCAGATAAGATGGAATTCATTGGTATGGCCAGAAAGGGGTTATTCTTACTAAGATACAATATGAGTAATCTGCATTTCACCCATGTATAAAGGGAAGAAAAGGAGGAGTTTAGATGTGTTTTGCAAGCAGAAAACTAAGCCTTTCCATATTGCTTGTATGTGATGATCTACAGAGAAAAAAACAAGGAAAAAATAGAGTTCAGGTTGTATACCCAAATGTTGGTGAGGATGACAAAAAGAAAGGAAGCATCAAAGTTTACAGGCAAACTGTTCTCAGAAAGCAGTGTTGAGACTTTAACTTGGATAGGAGGGGAGTTTCCTTTGTAAGAGCTAAAAAGAAAAACAAAACCAAAAATTAGCATTCTGGTTTAAAAAAAAAAAAAACAACAAAACTAAACCAAACAAAATTAAATCAACATTCCAGTTTAAAAAAAAAAAAAAAGAGGAAATTAAATCAGTTAGGTCATCATTTCTGTTTTGGCCACCCTGTCTTAGTAATACCAGAGTCGTCATCTTTCTGTCCATCATAGGACAATTGTTTACAATTGTGCAAAATCATTAATTGAGAAAGAACCTTTCAAGTGTTGATGACATTAGTGTAATACAGGGCTATTACTAAAAGTATAATCTTGCATATGAAACTTTAATTACAGTGATGATGCACAAAATGGAGAGAATCCTGCTTACCTCTTACAGTCCAAGTTGAATGTGGAAAACTGGCAGTTAAAAAAGCATTATTTAACTGTGCAAATGGTGCATTTACTGTGCAAATCAATGAGCCAGGAAAAAAGCAGAAGATTCTATGCAATTTGTAAGTGTCTGCTTTCAAAGTAAACCACATGAAAAATTAATTTAAATATTTTGGAGTTAAATGTTCATGTGCTGAAAATTGGGGAATCTCCTACAAAATCAATGAAGTTTGCATCAGTTGAATATGCTTTGGTTACCTCTTCACCTTTCTTTTTTTTTTTTTAATATGGTTAAAAAACAATATTATTTTTGTGGACTACATAATGCTACATTAATTGAGAAATCACCTGGCAGATGAAATTTTAATGTGGATAAAACCAACAAAAAATTAACTGCTAGAAAAAATACTTCACAAATACTTATGTGAAGTACTCGGCTTCTTAGAACAGAACATAGATGATGTTGAGTATATTTATTGTTCATTATTAAGAATGATGAAGAGAAGAGACATTGCTCTCTTAACCCATCAAAGCCCAAAAATGGGTAGTATGTACAGAAAGTGTGTGTATGTAGTACAGAAAGTGAATAGGAAAAAAAAAAAGTTATATTCCATAGAATGAGGTCAATGTTCATTCTCAGAGATCCAGAAAATGCACTTTGCAGCACGTAATTCTGTATGGGAAATTATCTGTAAAACCTCAGAAGCAGAAAAAATCTCACAGAAGACAGAACATGTGCCAAGGTTTCACCAGTACTTTTGGTATCTGTGGGATTGTATACAGAGTTGAAAATTTTCAAAGAAAAGGAATGTATACATTCTTCTTGCATCTACAAATACTTGCATCTGAATTTGTAATTGGGGCAATTACCAACTAAATTACCTGCCTGCATACGTAACTATGTAATCTGTGGACTTCAATTTGCATTTTTGTGGTACTGACAGCCTTCGTAATTGTGTCCTGTACTTTCACTGATATATAGTAATTAAATCAAAGGACAGAAGGCCTAGAGGTTTCTGGATCCTTATATGGGCTGAGTCACCTGTTGATTCTGTTGTATCACACAGTAACCTCAGTAGACAGTTAAATGGAATTACTCATTCTCACTTGGGAACTAGCCATCTGCAGAAACAGATATTGGCATGTTTACAGATATTAGAAAGGATGGAATTCTGAAGATTTCTACTGTAGGGCAAAACTTAGTACTGACTCAGAATCTTCCTCTCCCCTATTAAATTCTAGGTCATCTGCATTTAAAACCAACACATTATGTCTGCAACATACCTCTTTTTAATCCAAAGATAAGAAGATTCATTTTTCAGTTTCATAGTGGTAAAAATATCAGTATTTGTGTCCAACAGTTTTTTCTGTCCCACAGGAGCTTGTTACTAGAAAAGAGCATCTGAATCACCAAATCCAGGATCCCTCAGTCAGAGACAATCGTGCAATAGATGCTCATCCAGAACGGTTCACAAAATTCCTACTCCCTACCTTTCACAGACACTTCTCACCATCACATAGTGAAGTTTAGACCTGAAGTAAAAGACTGAGGGACACAGTAACAATTACTATTAGAAAGAGGATAGAAAACATGAAGTGTATTACCTGTGATTTATGCCTCTGCTAAGCACTGTATTTTTTAGGTGACTGTAGCAAGCGTGTGTGGCACACTACAGGAGAAAAAAAACCCCACAATCTTAAAAACTCAGTGATCTCTGCCAGTCTGACCTGAGAGAAAATTCCTTCTTTCCTGACCCCAAATCAGGCAATCAGCCTAACTCTAGGTGTGTGAGGGAGACTCATCAGCCAGGCATTTGTAAGAGTTAAATACCACTTGCCAAATCCACCTTCAAGCTGTGGCCAATATCCAGTGCTTCAGAGGAAGATAGAAAAGGGGGTTTAGAAGCACAATGCAAAAAGAAATTTGGGGCTTTCCACAGAGCTTCATTGTGATGAACTAGAGAGGAAAAAAAAAAAGTAAAAAATAGAGTTCACATTGTACACCCTGAGGATGACAGTATTTCCGCTCCATTCGGTTTTCAGAAAAAGAAAGAAAGGAGGAGAGCTTTTAGGCAAACTATTGTCAGAAAGATGTGATGAGATTTTAGTTTGGATAGGAATGGAATTTCTTTTGGAAGAGCTACTCCCCACAAACTAACACCCTCCCCAAATTAGCAAAACAACTAAATTTAATACTCATGGGTTTAAAATAGTCAGAATGACCCAAATTAAAAAGTAATAATAACCAAATAATGTGTTTTTCAGTGAGTTTTGATTACTCCTGAGGAAAAGAAGTAGTCAAATTATACATCAAAATGGAAAACATCCTTTCTGTCTCTTACAGTTAGCTAGTGAGAGTCCATCCACCATGGTGTTTGTAAAAAAGTAAACATAAAACGAAGCAGAGTTCAAGCAGTTTTCAAATCCATTGGGGATTAGCTGTAAATCAAATACTCATGACTTAAAACACCAGGTGAAATATCTACCTCAGGATTCCCTCCTAAACTATGATCTCTTCCATACACTTACTGAGCTAATTCATTTTACCTCTTTAGCTTCAGAGCTTCACAATGGAAAACAATACCTGCTTTTTAACAGCATCTAACTAGAAAAAGAAGTTAAGAGAGAAGGCACACACATAGTTTATGAGAGCACTTTCAAAGGCCATTCTCAGCTATCATGGAATGCATCTACGTACCTTGTTGAAGCTGATGGGATTACTTCTCAATGATACTGCTATCAGAAAGAACAGAATCTGTCCCATCAACCTGAAAATGTATGATCATTCTGTATGGTCCATTATTGATGAAAGCTTTGCCAAGAGCTGATTGGCCTTGATTGACTCAAGCTGATGCATTTCGTCTCAAAAACTTGGTATTCAAAGTAGAAATCTGCACTCACTTCTGATAAATGATATGGCCTACCTAAAACTAGAATTGGTCTCTTAAAACCTGTAACTCACCAGAGCAACCCTTTAGCAGCTGGGTTCCCAGTTTAGCTAGGAATCCAGCCTCGTGTCTTCTGTGGCACTCTCCTTCCTTTAATCTGTTCATTTGTTAGTAAGGCACAATGAACTGGAGAAAGAAAAGGCAGACGAGTGGAGTATTACTGAACAAATGCTGATTCCACAGAAATTGGTTTCAGTGGCTTTAAGTCACATATTATTCTGAGCACAGTGTGGATATTCATGTCATAAACCAGTCACAAAGTTCCTTCCCTCTGTAACAGGATCAGCATGAACATCAACTCAGCATATGAGAGAGGCCAGCTGAGGCCCATGTTTACTCACTAATAATATGCCTGTTTCTTTGGGGTTTGCTCATCTTGTATCATGTACTTGTAGCCTGGCTTTTATCCTACCTGCATATATATTATGGTCAGTTGCTAATAGATAAGAATATTGATTATGGCTGGTACTGATTTAATCGGTGTTTGGTAGATTCACAAATTTGGTCATTATGTATACAGCAGTGCAATGATGAACAGATCAGTTATTATTCTGGAGGAAAGGCAACAGAAAGTGGGAGGCTGTTTCAGCCAGCATGGAAAGATAGCACGAAAGTCGTGAGTGGGTGATGGAAACCAAAGCTTGGGTGGAGCAAAAAGAAAGGGGTAGGGTGTGAATTGAGATGATGGTGAAGTTGCAGGCAAGGGTGACACATTCTGTACAGTTATTACAGTGCTTTAATTATCTCTCATGCCTAACATTCCATTAGAACCATGCTGCCATGGGTGGAGACTGATGGGTGGAAAGGGGCATCATTCCCCTCCTACCTTTATGCAATCCAAACCACAGTGATAACTGGTAAATCCCTAGAGAAAAGGCCCCTTTACTTATTCATTCCCCGTAAATATGAGTTGAGTTTTCTCTAGGTGTTCTCCTTTTCCTGTGTCCATGAATGTTATTCATCTGCTGAAGCTGAAGTGTAATAGACATACCGGTTTTTGCAGTTATTAAGATCACTGAGGCCAGTCTTTCTTGTCCATGCTATCCTCACCGAGGGTGTGTGGCCTAATTAATAGGTGGAGCAGTTTAAAGGAAAAATAGAAACATAGGCCATTTTTTTCCTTTTCCTCACTGACAAAACTCCTAACTGACAGGAAAAGATGCTTTTCCAGTAATTGCATCAGCCCAGTTTCTGATTTGCTTGGGCACTCCCACAGCATAGTGACCAGTCTCAGACTGTGCCAGGATCATGAACAAAGAGAACTTAGTTTAACAAAAAACCTCAAATAACCTACAGCATTTTTACAGGCACTGCAATAAAATAGACTGTGGTTACATTATTTTCAACATATTTTAAAGATTCCTATTTGGGAAGCAAGAGCTAAAATAGAGTTTGTAAAGTTGTCTTACTCTTTTCTGTATGAGAATGATTCACTGTGCTGACAGGATCAGCTGCCTCAAATCTCTTTTGTAGTTATCTGACTTTTAGGAGCTCAACAGAGCATGGACTCTACAGCAGCAGATCTCAGCTACTATAGTCGCTGAAAACCAGATGTCCTTTCCTTCGGATGAAGACTATTTGTTCACTATCTCTGTTTTTCACCACTTTTTCTGTGAAAATTTCAGAGCATGCCTGGTACATGCCTGCATTTACAACCATGATAGGTCCAGTCTGCTCCAATATTTTGGAAATAATCCTACATCTTTTCTTTCACACCCTTTCTCAGAAATGTTCTACAAGCTTTTTCCTAAAGGGAGGGCAGGATACTTTGCCTGCCTTTTGCAGTTCTGAACTCGGTTCTAGAGGCACCATCATACCTATATACTCAAAATGAACTAATGAAAACTGTAAGTCTTAAATTCCTGAGGGAGATTTCTTAGATAATCTGTGGAAAATGCTAGATTTTGGTAGATGAATCAAACTTCTCCAGCAAAAATGAGTGACTAAGAAAGAATCTCATGGCTAGAGAGTAGCTATACACTAGCAGAATAAATCGTTAATAATCAAAGGTTATATTGTAACATCTAAAGCTGAGGTGCAATAACTACTCCATGAAGTGCTAAACTGTGAATGCTAGTGTAGTATGTTGCAATCGTATTGTCACAGGAAGAACTGCTATCTTTATTGCCCATGATACAAAGTTTTGATTGCTTCCAGAACTTCATCATAGATATTATTTTATGAACAATTATAAAATAAGAAAATGAAATTTTGGACACCAAATAATGTGTTGTATTTTATAGAATAAGAAAATTCAGTAAGTTACCAGGCATTCACATATCTTCAATACAGCAAGCTCCACTCTCTTCTAACCTTCTACCATTCAAACTCCCCTTGAAAAGCCGTATCCCTTCTCTTGCTCTGCCTTAGCTTTGCTCCTACATTTTAGACTGGTAATTCAAGGTTTTGTTCTCACTGAATTTATGAAGATGAAAGAGCTAAGCAGAAAGGCAAGATATCAGTCTTGCCCTTATACAAAAAAGCTGGTTCCTTATTACCCACAGGAATTCAGGAGGATATAGGAGCCCCGCCACGATACCAGCTTGTCCCATGAGAGACAACAGGTCTAGCGGCTTCATGAATTTTCTGGAACTGGGAGCACACTGGCCAGATATCATCAGTCAGCTCTAACTTGTTCCTGAAAGACAGTGACACTCTGCCCCTGCTGTGTTCCCAAAGCACCTCTTCCACAGCACCTGTGGGAACCACTGCTTCATGCAGATGTAAGATATTGTTCATGCTGTATCTAAAAACTGTGGCTTCCAGCTCAGCTGACTGGGGGTAATTTACCCCTCCATCCCTGTGTGAGTCAGCTGCTCCGCAGTGCCTGCAGCAATTCAGCTGTGCTTCCCTTCTAACATGTTCATGCCTCACTAGCTGGGAACAACTTGGCTACACTCTGTTGCATTTCAGTTCACTATCTGTAGTAGGATTATATAGTTTTGCTGTTCATATTTAGATCAACAAACGTTATAGTGTGAGGTGATCAGATACTACACTAACTGAAGCCATACAAAGATCTAATATAGCAGACTCAAATTAATGAAATTCTGAGCATTTATTTTAGCTACTGCTTCATGGTTCTGGGCCCTGCTTGTTATGTTCTGCACTACAGAGTGCCACAATATATTTTAAGAGATTACTTTACTGTCACTTTTACTGTACTAGCATTTATTTTTCATCAGACACATTAATCATGTGTCACTCATCCCATGGGAAACACAGAAAACAAATAGAAACCAGCCATTCTTTTCCTAACATGAACTGCTCTCATTAGCTTGGGAATTTGCTTTGCTGATTGCTTTTGTTGTTTTCAGAAATTACTTCTGCAAATAAGCAGAATGAAAAGGAGATAAGTCAGGGATGCTTTCTTTGTAAAAAAAGGAAAAGAAAAAAAAATCACTGCATAGTTTATTGAAGCACTGCTTGTACATTTAAAGTACAAATCCAAAAGATTAAACCTGCCTTGAAATATGATTTATTGATTTGAAATATCAACATACTCAGTATTATTATGGTGAGAGTTTTATATATTGTCAGATTGTGACGACAGAAAAGGATATTTTGTCATATACGTTTACTAAACTACTCACAGACTACAACTATTAGAGTATTGTATGTTTTTCAACAGATACAATGAAAAAACAAGTCATGAATCACTCATTGTAGTGACCCGGGGTTATTACCGGAACTGTATTATGAATTGTAACTTTCTACATCAATCACAAGCTGATTCTGTACTTGTAAAACTCAGCTGCAAAGCTTGCACTGAATCGGTGCTTTAAAAAGAGTACTTTAGGAAAAATACGTAATGGTAGAGCCCCCGCAGTTTTGGTTTTGTTTTGGTTTTGTTTTGGTTTGTTTCTTTGGTTTTTATTTGTTTGTTTGTTTTAAATGTCCTAGTATGTGGAAGGCATAGATTTCATTTACTGACATTTTGCCTTTTGGTGTGTGTATGAAGCAAGAGGCTGAGCTCCAGACTAGAGAGATCCCTCTCCCATCATTGACAGAAACAATTGTGCATTTCAAAGGAGCCTCCCTGCAAGTCCAAGGAACTTTTTTGTTACGTAAATGAAACTAACTTGTTTGGTTTTGTTGATGTTTTTAAATGCGAAGTTGTAGATATGTCTGTTGTGTTAAACACGTCAAACAAGGAACCAGAACATTAGTCTCCTGCATTCTGAGTTCTGCTGTAGACACGGATAGTTTGCTTAAGGTTGCATTTCAAACAGCAGCTCTCTGATGCTTTAAATACCCAGCTGAACAGTGATCATTAACACAAGAAGGTGGGAACATGCAGTCAAATGGAGATTACTTGCAGGAGAGGGACATTAACAGGGGTTGCCAAACTAAAACAGCTACCTCAAAATTACTTCAAACTAGTACAAATGCAGACACAAACCCCAAACCTGTTACTGCCAGCGTTGATATTTAAAACCTCCACTGCTACTGTGAGGGATGAAAGGGAAAAAAACAGTTCTGGTTCTCTTCAGTCTGGAAACAGGAATTCTTCAACGGACACGGACTGTGGATTAGGTACTACAGGATTCACCGCAGGATCGGAAATCGCAGGACACGAGCTGTGCTCCTGACTGGCGTTGAAGTGAGCCTGGACATGTCTACACGGCACAAGGGAGATCTTCAATCTGCACAGGCTGCAGTGCGGAGATGAAAGCTGCAAACCCATGTCACAACATTTCAGCAAGTTTCACAAAAAGGGCATTACAACGTTTTCAGCCCTTTGAGCTTTGTGTGATTCTTAACTTAAAAAGAAAACCATTAGTTTGCTTTCTGGGCTCCAGAGACACATGGAGATTTGAGTGCGGAATTTGAACAATGGAAACAGAAGCTTCAGTTCGCAAAATAACTTCTGGTTTATTTCTTTCAGAATTTTGTTTTTTTCTAGGAAACACATAATATTTATAGATAAATTGAATCTGCTTTTTTTATCAGAGAGTATATGATCCTCTGAGTACTCTCTCTGGCTGTGATTCTGCTTTGGTGTTACTTGTGTCGTGCCTGAAACCCCGTGGATGATGACAGCCTGAGGAGGGGAAGACAAACTCACAGTTGTTCCATTTCATCATACTTCCAATATGTGCATAGACAGAAGAGGGCGGCTTCTGATTATCAAGGGCTGAAATAAACAAACATTTGGACCCAGTCCAGTCATTCTTAGGCTGATCTCCACTTTATTCTTTAAATGTGGCAATCCCCAATCTCATTGGTGTTTCCTGTACTAATAAATAAAAGCAGAATGTGGTTCATGAATTACCTTGTTCAGAGGTCACTAACCATCAACAGTCCCTATGAAGCCAAATTTGGATGTTACAAAAAGGAGTAAAGAACATACCTTTATCTGCCTTTAAAATGTTGGTTTTATCATACCCTGCAAATGAAGAGCTTTGAGTAATTTTCAAAACTGATCAAAGAGCTGCATAATACACCCCTTCACAGTCCAAACTACGTGGGCTTTAAGGGTGGAAATTTCAAAGTAACATGCAGAAGAACCTGTTGCCCCACATAAGTTAATTAACAAAATCAGTAATGGCTGGAGTTCTGAATTTGATTATTCTTCAAACCGTCTCTTGTCACTGCATCATAATTTATTTCAAAACCCATATATTGGCAACTTAGTTTATCAAAAGATGTAACACAGTAATACTCTTCCCTTCCAATTGTGTATAATACTGTGCGTTAAATTAGATACTCAGATTCCACTGTAAAGATTGCTACACTTGCACACAATAATCAGGGAATCATGGAATCAGAATCTGTGAATGTCATTTCTGTATCTGTAAGGAGAGTAGGGGGTCAGAGCAGTACAATGGAAACCAAACCAAAGCTCCTGGGAACCAGTTTATATTAATGCACAAAAAATAAGCAGTTGAGTTTGTGTATCTCTAACTTTAGGACTTACACAATGACACATCCCTTGAGGCAGTTTGTGCCTGCCTTCCTCCTCTCCCTTGGTTCTGTTCTCCATATCTTTAGCCTACTTACTACCTACGCTCAACTTTCTTCTTTCTTTTTTGGAGGAACTCACAATTTGCAAAGTTTCAACTCACTCTGTATAGATATGCTCAGTCAGTGTTTAATATGAAACTTGCTATCAAAGACAACGCTACAGCATTCAAGATTCAGGAGTCTCTTTTACATGGTTCTCCTTGTTAGGTATATGAAGGAGGTTCTTGAAGAGGTATTACAGAGTGTGAAAAGAAACATAAAATTTGGTCCACTCTTTATGTTTCTCTCTCAGCAGCAAGACTGAAACAAAGCAAAAAATACTACCCAGGATTGCAGCTACTTCTTTGTGAGACACTTCCCAAATGCTGTGTAGCAGTATAGTTTGCCCTGTCTATGGATGGTGTTGTAAGTAGCAGTCAGTACACTTCAAAAGTTTTGGATATGTGTTTCAGCAAAGTTTTCAAGCACTTCAGTACTGCTTCAAACTAGCTAAGCTGAAAGTCAGCTGAAACACAGGCACACCCTTGCTAATCGAACTTTCTGGATGATTTTTTGGTGACGATTGGCCTGAACTAAGCAAAGATATCTACTGGTCTGTCCCATGCCACCTGGCATTCAGAGCTGAGCTGTACGAAGTTGTCAAATAGCACAGAGGAAAGAGCAAGCTAAGTTTCAGTTAGCCCCCAAAAACCACTGGCTTAAGCTGGCTTTAAGTCGTAGGAAAAAGTTTTTGTTTGTCTCTTCTTAACCATGACAGTGTTTGTAACAGCCACTCTTGTGCAAAGTAACTTTACCATACCATAAAGAAGGCATAAGGCTTAAATTGTCAGAAAGATACAGCAGAGTGGTACTATTGCATTATGCTTATGGTCCTCATGTTATGCTTCAATTCAACTGCCAAAATTTCTAAGAGGGAAATTACTAAAAACGCCAAAAAAGATTTTCAAGCTTAAAACCATCTAAAGTGAGACTTCCAGACCCCACAGTTACGTTTTACTCTACTTGGTCCAGTGCTCTGTCACCATTCGCACTAGGAATTGCATCAACGTAATTAAATAGTTTTTTAAATAGTTTTTTTAATCTGATTTCAAATTGATCAAGTTAAGTTAGCATAGAAATCACATGTAGGCATGTAGCTTGGTTTTTATACTCTACTAATTGTCAATGAATAACTTATGAAAATGTTACCTACATGTCTTATGTCAAACAAGAAAGGCTTACTGAAGAAACCAAGAGGCTGTATTGAAATTGTTGCGAAAGGTTGAGAAGTCTAGGGAAACTGTCAGATCTCATTACTAAAATCAGTATCCTAAAGAACAAAAAAGGTTCTTTTATGTAATTTAAAAAAAAAGAAAAAATACGACAGGATTCATAAAAAAACCCAACATCTACAGTAATTAAAAAGCCTAAAACCTGAATAGAAAACTGTCCTTTCTTTAAAAATCAATTTACAAGACAAAATGCTGACAATATGAAATTAAAATATTTTGACCAGATTCACTAAAATCTTAAAAAGCAGAAAAATGGTATAAGTGAAAGAATATCAAAGGTCCAGATTTCAGTATCATGCCTTCTAATGTTATGAAATTGTCATAGTGATCATAGTCCAGTTTTAAAATTTGTTTAAAGTTTAAGAACCATGAAGGTCACAATCAGTTTTATCATTGCTATTTGTAATGTAGTTGTAAGTGTAGCATTGCTATAGCTGTGAGGAATTAAGGGTAAGAGAAGAGATAGGCTGAAGGCAGATAGGATGATTCTAGTAGACCAGCTGGGTATAACTGGGAAAACCTTGCAAGCTTTGAGGCATACAAACCTCTCCCCAGGCTAAAAGCTTTTGAGTGCAAGGTAGGTTTTTTTCCCCCCTGTTTTATCAATTGATCAAATGTTCTTTCTCCCTCTCCTGTTTATTATTTCACACAGACAGGTATTAGTCTCAGATAAAGGAAATATCAAATAACAAATATACAAGACCACCAAACAATGCCTATCTTCAACAAAAGAATATTTTCAAGTTTAAGGCACCTGCTCAGAACTGGCAGTCTCTTCTTGAGAGTCTCCTGTGTTCATCAGCACCTTTGGTAGCTCAGAACTTTGAACCTCTGTTTCTTACTGCAGTCCTTATCCAAAAAGAAAGATAAAACACAAGTTTTGAAATATCTTTTCGTTTATGTCGAACAGAAAAGCTCAAAGCAGTCATAGCTAGTGGCCAGTACCACAGAAAGCTGTGTGTGGGCAGATTAGAGACTAAAAGGACGGGATCACTTGAGAGGAGGGTAAGAGAAGCAAGTCACATGCAGATGATGAAAGACTTATCAGCAGTGGAAGAGAGGGGAAGGGGAACAGAAGTGCTGATCAGTGAAGAAAGAAGGAAACAAGGAGCACATTGTGGGCTCAACTCAAAATGTTGCTGCTCATCGTTAGCTCCCATGGATACTGTAGGTATAAGCCCCTTGGAAAAGGGGCTCATGAGCAAAGATGTAAATTGACTGAAGAATTTTTGATTGGGTATGCTGCTGGTAGGAAATGCAGATTTATTAATATTGAGCATTCTGCAATAAATATAAGTGCAGTGCTCTCAAAAAAGCCTAAATAAACTTAAAAAAAGAAAAAAAATTCCACTCCATTCCCACATTATCAACATCCAGTGTTTCCAAATTTCATTTTGAAATTACATTTTGCAACATACTATACTTGGTCCATTCTAACACAGTAGCCCATTTTGAAAATATACTTGAAATAATTTCACGCACTGATTTTTTTTCCATATTACAAATTTATGGCGTATCAGAACTTCCAGAAAAAAAGCTCTGATGTTGGGAAAAAAAAAAAGGCAAATAATGACTTTTCCTGTAGCACATGCTTTCCCTGAGATAGGAAGTTTGATTCAAAGCATACACTGAAATTAGCTGGACACCCATTGATTTCAGTGGAGCAGATCTATAAGGAGAACTTGAAGAATAGAAGGAAGAAACTAGTGACAACAAATTGAAGGAATTCCTTTTTAAACAATGCCTTACAAAAATACACAATGATCACTCAGTCCTGCCTTTGATGTACAACTCCCCAAAGCTTTAACTTTGCTACTACAGGAAAAGCAGAATTGGGCTCCCAAACCAGGCAGGCACCAACCACATCTGTTCTCAGACCCACTAGAATTAACTAATGAGATACCACTGACTGCAGTGTGTATTTGCATCTAGATTGGCAAGTCCATACAAAAGGTCTGCATATACAACATTAAATAATCATTGGAGACTTATTTCTGTGATTTGTCATATGGCCCTTGGTGAAATCAAAGAGTTGTTTTCTGCTATTTTCTAGAAATATCCATTACATTTCACAAGTAAGACAAAGCTATTTGGAACAGTATTTCTTAAGCTAAAATCTGATCTACCAAACCAGGACCTGTTTGTTTCACAAACCTGATCACATGTCTCTTCTGGATAAACATATAAGGATCCAGAAAACTCAAGCTGAACAGATTCATGGGCAATACATACCATTGTTTGGACACAAAAAGAAAGAAAGAGAAACCAGGTTAATACTAGCACCCAGGCTGATTTTAACTTGTAGCTCACTGAAAAGAAAGCTTTTCTAATGGCAATGATGTTGATACAATCTTAACTGTAACAGCGCAAACCCTGCTACTGAAATTCAGTTTTGAGAAAGCTCCATCAAGGAGTGTTTTGTAAATGAATAATGACTTTGCTTAAAGCCAATCAACATCAAGTGTGTTAAAAAAGATGAAATAGTGCTGGAAGGCAGTGGGAGGTAGAGGAGCCTCAAAGTGCAAACAGGTGCTGATCTCCCTTCAGGGGGGATTGAGTGGCACAGACCTTACAGGCCTGTCACTTCTGATCAAAGCAAGCTCCAAGACCACATAATCACCATCACCTACCTTTTAAAGGATGCCCTGATTTATCATCTGTCAGTGTTAATAACTTGGCTACTCTGTCTAAAATACTTAAGAACATTACACAAGGATAACATTTCAAATTTTTTTAAAGAAATGCGTAAATGTTTTAAACTAAAACACACTGAAGTTCCTCCTTTGAGGCCATCTGTTGCTGGAGACCACCTGTCATCAAAAGACCACCTGAGCACATAATATCCCATCATTACAGAACTATCCCCTTGAAGCCATGGATTTTAAGTGTTAGAATAAGAAGGGTGTATGTTACAGGCGTTGTTGTTACTGGGCTTTTCGTATAGTTTGAAGCCATGGGATGACAGCCATATGTGAGTAATGGCTTCATAATAACATACATATGAAATGCTACTTTGGGAAATATTTGACAAGAGATCTGAACATTCCTTGACCAAGCTCCTCACATCCTTTCAACCATGGTGCTTGCACTGTAATGTTCAAAGGACACCATACCTAAAACTAAACCTTGAAACTACTGAGCTTAATTTTATTTCTATTTATAAAAAGTATTGGCATTTCACTGAGAAACAAGACTTATATTGTTGTAAATAGAATTTGTTTTTTTTTTTCTGAATCCCATTTTTCCTTGCTGATTCCATACTCTTACCTCATTAATCTCTCTTCAGTAAACAAAGGTACTTTAAGCTACCCTTGCCAAAAAAAGGAACTTTCCACCTTTCTTCAACCTTGCCCTAACATATGAATGTCTACCTGAATGCTGAGCCATAATCTGCACCTTTATAACCTACAGAGTTTGAGACAATTTGTATCCTCGTGAGTAATCTACAGCTCCGACAGGAATGAACAGAGCACTCCTGCAGAAGCCTGTGGCAAACATCAGATTCTTGATTTACAGTGTATCTATACACTAACAGAATGAACTTTTGGAGATATTTTTATCTGATAAATGCCACTGGACTGTGATAAAATATCCTTTCCAGAAGGACATTCTGGACATGTATTCATTCCTTAACAATTTGCTATGGAGTGACTGAATTGTTAATACATCCACATATAGATACTTTTCTTAGAAGTCTGCTGAAAAGCAAATACCCAATAGGCCTGGACAGTACTTAGAAAAAAAATCCTCTAAAATTCAACAAATAAAAATACGAACATGATTTTACTGAAATATAAAATTACTGTGAAAAGTAAAGAACTTTAATATAGAATGTTTTTGTGATATATTCTTAATGACTTCTTTGGTTTATTATTATTTTTGTTGTCATTATCATTTAACTAATATGCAGCCTTCTAAGACAAGAATAAAATTCTCTGTTAAATTATTAATAATGCTATATTAAATCACAGAAATGTAAACAACTTTCCCTTAAGAGGTGTAAGCTTCCAATTCCTTAAGTAACAACTTCAATATTAAGCTGTTAAGACTGTTAGGAGTTATGGGACAGTAAGTACAACTTCTGAATTAATTCACTCTTAAGATGTCCTTGAAGACAATCATCACACTCTGCTATATTTACAGTGCATGAGTCCTGATCTAAAGAAATTAGCATCATTATATACTTGAAGGATCCCTAGTTTGCTTACCGGTAAAAAAAATTAAACTCATAATACCTGAATAACCACAAAGCTAAAATAGAATCTACGTACTTATTTTACAGTTTAGCGAGAATCTATTTGTAACATGATGCATCTAGCCAAGAATTCATAGCTGGCATTTACATAGAAGAACTTGCAGTTCTGCTCTGGTGACAGTGAAGGGCCTAAGCTGACAACTGATTAAACTCAGAATGGCAGCAGGAATTCAGCCACTGCTGAACATTTTTCTTCATTTTTTTTTTCCGTCCAGAATCCTAGTAGCAAACTGTAAAAATACATGATCAATAATGAAAGCAAATAATTTTCTATAGTCTACAAAACAGTGAGTTTTTAATCTCAGTGGCTAATGTATTTCAGAGTGAAGCCTGAAAACATTCTCTAAACAAATCTGTCACTAGTAAAACCAGCACTAACCTTTACATCAGAGATGAAATTTTTGTGAAGCAGATACATTACTGGCAAGGTGACACGACACGCATAATGACAAAACACATATTTGAAGGATTCCTGTTGCAATTTGCAATACACAGGTTATTTTAAAACGTTGTATTTCTTAGGATCTAATGTAGTTGATCTTAACTAGAATGTATACAGATGCAGAGGCATTAATTCAGTAGCTTCAGAAGTGAATTTGTCTGGTGCAATGTTCTCCTTTGGCTCCAGCAGGGTGTGCTCTGACAGGATTAACTTCCAGGGCATCTAAAAGCTGTGTATCAAACAGTGGCACACAGGCACAAAGGAGGAAAAATATATTTCCTCTTCCCCCAAAAGATAAGGTTCATATTGAAAGCTGCTTTGTATACGTGCATTTTAGACATAAAGGTGATTAATAATATCTGCAACATCATTTTTGTCATTTGAATTCCTAGTCATTGCTAGAAACATTTAAAAAGACTACAAGAAGACAAAAATTTATCTGTCACACTGCACAGATAAATTGAAAAAAACCAGACCACTAAAAAAGTTCCTTCTGTTATAAAGTTCCTAGCCACAAGATGAGTGTCACAGGGATCCTCACTCTACCAATGTTCATTAAGACCTCTCTCTTCTTCCTGTTAGGAGACACCTGATAACTTGTGTTCTAGAACAGCCTGTGTGAGAAAGCGAGGTTATATTTCTATCTGACTAGGTGATCACACAGCCTGTTAGTTACGGAAAACTCCAGGTTAATACAAAATCACGCTCCACTAGAAACTTTCTTTCTTAAATGTATTTACAATTTTAGCTTTATCAGATGCCTTTCCTAAAGTAGTATTCCAGTTCTGTATTTATATTTTCCCACTTCTTTCTCCCGTTCTTTCTGAAGTTTTTTCCCCAAATAATACTGATACCTTCAGTCGTGTTAGAAGGGGGGTGGGGG
>JANZLQ010000092.1:19323297-19333683 GCA_026212715.1 Elanus axillaris | reverse complement strand
TCTCCCCCCCCCCCCCCTTCCTTTCCTTAAATAAGAAACCCTAAGAGGACTAGAGACATACCCTTGGGAAAGTTACTTCATCCCCTATAGAAAAAGATACTTGCAGATTTTGGAGTCGGAGATCATTCTAAAGTGAGTTGTGTTTACTTTTGAAGTTAAGCTTTGAGATTTATTTTGCTTATTGGTCTATCAGAGCTAGAAGGAGGAAGTTAAATCCCAGGCCAAACTGTAATTCACAATTCTACAGACTGAAAAGGAGCACTGTGATCAGAAGTCAAAAAGATTAGCTCTACTTCCCACCCCCCACCCCCCTCCTTTGAGCTTAGTTTTAGCGAACATATTAATGAAGAAGGAAAATCGCTCTTTCTCTTCATTCATGCTCGCCCACACAAACCGGGCTCCTCTCCATTAGTGCCTGTTTCTTATCGAAACGAACACGGATTCTCCTGGAAACTACCAAATCCCGCAGGGTCAGAGTTAATACCCCACCAGGCTCTAGAAAGGAAACTGTTGGCTTCCTCAGTTGTGATAAGGGTGAAATGGATCCAAGCAAGGACAACAAACCAGGGCTAATGTTTGTCTTTGAAAACCCTGAAGATGTGGCTAGTTTTCGCCGAGAAGTAAAAGCCATCATAAAAATATTTTAAAACACTAGTCCTTCTTGTTGTGGCTTTTCAGTGTATCGAGGAGATTATACTTATAAAGTACTGATCTTAGGGGCTGACCTTTCCTTGGGCACTTTTGGATTCCTCAGGGAATGTTACAAAAGCAGGCAGTGTTACGTGCAAAAAAAAAAAAAAGCTTTATTTATTTTAGTATGTCTGTGTGTGTGTATGTGTGTGAGAGAGTGTGTGTTGGGGCATTTCCATTCTTCATTAATCTAAGCCTATTTTCTTAGTATTTGTATGCATCCTGATTCCTCTTCTAGAGAGCTCAGTTGGGGGTAGTAGGGAAGTGTGGGGAGAGCTTTTACAAGGGACAAGAAAATTCTACTTTAAAAAGTAGAATTTAAATAATAATAAAAAGTAGAATTTAAATAATGCATAAGATGAACATATTCGATATTTGTTTTATTCAACTTGATTGTTTGGGAGCTTGGTTTTATCTTTTTTTTTTTTTCCCCAACAAGTATTTTTGAAAAACATGTTATATCACCATTCACATTAAAGTAATCTAGAAAAAAACCCCATGAAATAAAAACGTGGCCTGTTTTCTTCTATAGCGCTGATATCAACCTTTTTCTCCTAAGAGGCAAAAAGAAATACAAATGGAAGTGAGAAAAAAAGGGGGGCGGGGGGAACCCCCAACCTTTGTAGTTATGTCTCTCTTAATTGATCTTTTATGTGCCAGTTTAAATCAGCCTTGTTTTTTCTAGCCATTATTTTAGCCAATGCATCCCGCTTTAGGTCATTTATTTTACCTTCTATATTTTTAAAGAGCTATCTAGGGATATCTCCTATTCAACAAGCTTGAGCCAGTAAAACTAACAAATAGAACATTATTACAGAAAAATGAGAGTGCTGAGAAATCAGCAACTGGAAGATACCTCTGTAACTAATAAATGAAAAGAGCCTTTTGATGGCTCCAGCTGAAAAGATATTTTATTTTATTTTTTTTCTCCTGTGTGTGGGATTTGAGATGTGTGATTCTATGGAGCAGCCAGGCACCCCTGCTGCTAGGCCCTGGCTAGGAGTTGGCCCCCCTCTGGCAAATGTTATGGAGAATTGGGAGGAATTTTATGGCTGTCTTTTCCCTCAGCTCTTTTTTCTTTTGTCTTCTTTGAAGAATGACTTTAGACATTTTATTTACATATTTAACCATGGATGAAAGAGGAAAAAGAAAGCATTTGGGCCGTTGTGGGAATAGTGATATGTTTAAATTAATGGAAATCTTATTAGGCTTCTAAAATTTTAAGCAAAAGATTTTTAATGAAACTTTATAATTAAACATGATTTCAAATAATGTGCCAACTCACAGGAAAGATGCATTTCTCCCTCTAGCTATCCATCTCCCCACCTCCCAAAAATGTGCAGAGGAATCATCTGTATCTTAAAGTCCAGCTCTTCTTCTATCCCGTAAGCAAAAGATTAAACAACCTGAATATTTAATAAGGCATGTCATAATTCAAACCATAACTAAATATTTTGTAGGTAAAGCAAACCATAAACAAGACAAGAAAAAAGACACACCACCCCTCATTCCTGCAATGGCAAAGTTTAATGCTGTGTAATCTACTGCAGTGACAGTGTAATAAAATACTTTGATATGGGTAATGGTGAAAATCAAAGTTGCATCTATACTATACATGTTAGAGTCAATGGAAATTACAGTGCTAGGCGAAGTTTCCTGAAATGGGATTAAGGAAAACCTAAATAATCCATTTGAGATAAAATGTTCTGACAATTCAGCAGTAAAGAGAAATTAAATGATAGGCTTGGGGAGTTGAAGAGTTAACTATTGCATTAAAGATTTTTAGTAAAATAGTCTAAATTACTTATGATTAACAATAGTGTGTTATGACAGACCATGAACTGATATTGTCAATCTTATGTTTAAGAAGTCTGTAGCTATAACTGTTTTTCAGGTTTAATATTTTTGGCCAGCTGTTCATTACACAAAAAATAGAGATAAGTTTAATGTTAGTCCCATTCATTGATCCAATCCTCATCTGTTTTTTTATTCATTCAGACACTTTTTAACTGCTTGCATCTAGTACATGTTTCATGCTGGTAACAAATTCTAACATATATATTTAAAAAAAATTGTTAGCCATACAGAAGATAGCAACCATAAAAGAAAAATATCACAACACACACAAAAAAAGAAAGCCGATAACTATTTTAGCAATTTTATAAGCCTGCCTTTCTTACTGAATTTCTACTAGATATTCATAAAATCAAATGGCATGCAGAAAAATGTTTATTTTTTAAACCAAATGGGTTTGTTTTTTCCTAGCCACAGAACCTTTGTAGCAGTTTTCCTCCACTATTTAAACAAACAGGTCTGCCTAATAGGACAGGCATACTGAGAAATATTCCCATGCAAGTGCGAATATTCACAATGCACAAATGTTTTAATTACCTTAGAAAGCAACCACCACCAACAGTTAAAAGAATTAAAAACAAAACCAAATCATAAATGGATGAGTGGGTTGTATAGTATTGCTCTAATACAATTTAGCTGGCTTTTTTAAGGGCACTTCCCTTGAAATGTAGTTTGAAATATTACCAAAGGTTCGACGGGGTGCATTAGTGTGAATTGCAAATCAGAACATTTCTTTAATCCCCTTTTCATGGCCTGGCTTCGGATCAGTGGCATCTAAGGGACTCCCCACTGATTCTGGCTCAGGAGGAACCATTCACTGGGGCAGCTTCCCTCCTCTATTCCCACAGTCCAGAAAACAACACCACAGACAGACACCCTCCAACTAAATTAGATTAAACTCCTTCTCTTCCACAGCACATTAGCCTTTTCACTGCCCAAGATTCATTATTCAGCTACTCTTAATTTAAAGATACAGTATTTTTCTCCTCTCAGGAACAAAAACAACAAACAAAACTAAAGCCAAAGCAGAATAAAAAGGATTCCCAGTCAGAAATTAAAACCAAATAATTTTAGAATTACATAAATGTAGGAGAATATCCTTTTCACTCATACTCTAATATTACAGGGATATTATCATTTTAAAGCACAGGCCACAGCAGAAAGTTCTATGGAGTCTAAAAACAAGGACAGTCTTGGTAAAAAAGAAAATGCACACAGATTTTCTTTTCTTATATACATTATTCAATAAACTTCATTCATCATTCTTTTTATATGCACTGTTTGCATATCTTGCAGCCAAATCGCAGCTTGTAAAGGCATAAATGTGGTGAAAACTGCATATGATAGAGAGGATTAACTAGTTCTCTTCTAGTCATTTCCTCCCTTAGTTTCCACCCATAACTTCTCCCCTCTTACTTTTCAAGATATGAACAATCTTTTTAAAGTTCTGTCATTCAGGTATGAGTCTGTACCTCTTCACAAACACAAATACAAGCAGCTAACAATGGACAGGAGTAGTAAGATCCCAAGCAAGCTGTCTCTTGTGTCTCAAGGGTCTAGATGGCTACTGCTGCACTTAAGAGTATCAGGCATTGCAGGCACATGATCCAGTTCCTAGGAACTCCCACTTCTGGGCAGTTTTTTATATAACCTACATAACTTGTGTATCACCTGGATGGTGCAAAAGGAGAAAAGTGATAATCTCTGGCCCTTAATCCTCTCTAATTTAAGCAAAAATGAACCACCCCACTACAGAAGAATCTTTACTCCTCATGTTGTTTTGTAAACCATCACTAGAATATCTTTCCAATGAAACTCCAGTACAAATATTTGCAGCATCTAGCTTGCAGAGAACCAGTAAAATAATTTTAGTTTTGTTCTTCTGGAAGATTCTGAAAGGTAGCCTCAGTGTCTGTGGCTCTCAGTTGTACTTTCAGTGCTTCTCTAAATTAGCACCTAGATTATGGAAAGATGACAGGGTAGATGAAAGCAAACTGAAGTATATGGCCATATTTCTGACATATGGATGTTACCCTATTTTACTTGAGCTTGCAGCAGATGAAAAATGTTGTGTCTGGCTTTCCTTAATTCACCAAGAGCCTTCATACCTAGGCACTCATCTGGTGGAAGTCTCCTTTCTCTGCTAGTAAAATTTTGCAACACTGTAGCCTTCCTGCTGGCCATGCATCTGATCTCCTCAATATCATTCGATTCATGTTTCTTACCAATGTTGCATCTTTTAATTGCTTATGCAATACCTTACATATTTTGGCAGCTCTGGTGCAGGCAGGGACTTTCAGAAGTAAAATGATGGCATTAAATGCATTTATTACTGCTACAGTAGAGAACAGCAAGATCTATTCCCCTAATACTAAATATCACTCATTCATGAACTTCCAAAGAAATAAATAGAAGTCCATTTATCTAAGGTTACACTACTTTACTCCTGTAAAAACTTGACAAGAAATGTTGTGAAAATAGGCTTTCTTGTGAAAGTTGCAGGACAGACTTACACTTTTCAGGCCTAAAAATTTCTTAAAAAAAAGAAAAAGGTAATGTAGCTATAGGACAGGTCTGAGGATTGAGATTTTTGGAGACTTAGTCTTTTTTCCATTCATACTTGTTCACTACTTGTTTTGGTGGTGGAAGAAATGGCCTACGGGCATTGATGTAAAAGATAATTTCCAACTGTCTATAACTGTTGGAGTAGTCACCTCCCAGCTTCTGTACCCATCCTATAATATTCAGAACAGAGTAGGGACAGGCCAGAAGTAAAGATTTAGAATACGCAATTAGAAAGGGAATGAGGTCTCTTGGAGACCTGCCAGGGTAAGCAAATGTGAGCTGGAGATTCCTGGTGCTTTGATATGAAGCATTTTCATCCTCAACCCCAGGATTTAAGAGCCTCAAAGATGCCATGAAGCATTGTTCTGTGTCCACCACTCATGTCCTATTTTACCTAAGTTCTCTTTTTTTCAGTATCTTAATTTTTAATACTTTTACAACACTTTCCACATCAAAGTGTTCTTTAAACCTTCGTAAAGGTCACCAACCATGTAGGTAGAAGGCAATAAATAGGATTACATATTCTTTTGGTACTTCCATAACTGGCCAGATTAAAGAAATCATGAAGATGATGCACTTATCCAAAACCAAACAGAAAAATCTGGAACCCAGCATATTTTCAGACTTCTACAGTTCTTGGACTTGGTATAATAATTAAAAAAAAAAAACCCTAGAAGCTTTGACCTACCTGAAAAATCTCCCTCATTGAAAATCAGCAACAGCTACACTCCTTCGTTCTCTAACGTGCTTTTTGCAATATCCCTATTCCATAAGATGATGGCATTGTCTTTCATCAGCTGTTCAGCAGCAGAGAGTTCAGATGCACTAGACAAGTCAGTTCTCTTTATCCTATATCTTCCAAACCCATTAATTATTCTGGAATTATTTCTATGGTCTTTTTCACTTCAGAAGACTAGTTTATACTTTTACAGTGCCTCACTTCATAATGCCTATAAGTTTGTCCCTTACAAGAAGAAGCAAACAATTTCAGAGTTTTATCAGTAGTCTCTAAACTGTCATGCAGGGAAAACTAATGTAGCAGTGAACTTATGTTATCAATCTATTTAATGTGTTTAAGATGATTTTCTAGTTTGGGAGGTAGGCTAAAATTCTTAAACTTCCCTATGTGAACCCTCATGTCTTTTCACCATCTCTAACTTATATTGTTCAGGTAATTTTTATTTGCATGCTTTAATAGTAGTATCAATTTTAACCTTTAACAGTCCTTGACCCACTTTTTTCTACCTACTAAATGTCAAATCAAGAATAGTAATACTCAGAGGAGGGACAAAAGCATATTGGAAGAGAGTTGGAAAGTGATTTACAACCTTATGCAAGGGTCATTCTGGCCCAACTTCAGCCCTCGAGAGTGTTACAACAGCTGAAATGCAGTAGCTTTCTGATGTATCCTCCCTTTGTCCTTGTCTTTGACACTTCACTATGTGAGCCAGAGAGGCCTAGGCCAGCTCCTGTGCTTGCTGCAGAGGATACCAGGATTCTTACATGTTCATTAAGTAAATGGTAAAGATCTCACAGGCCCTTTTATCCAAGAGTTCCTTTATAGCACCGCATGTTATATTGTATTTCACTTCACAGTAAAGGTGGTGGCAGCCACAGTAACACCCTTTTCTGAAGTTCTGAATAAAGGTTTTCAAATCATTTTTCAGAAGACTGGTAAGAACCATTTACTTTCCTAATACTAGACTGGTTTTCTTTGATTTATCACATTATCTCTTTGGAAAGTTTTTACTCTAACATTATTTAAAAAAAAATCTGAAAAGAAATCAGTTTGGAAACCTGCAATGTACCTTCTCTCATGCTTGATAAAGACCACTGTAATAAAAACATAGACCGATATATCAGCTTCTTAGCATGTAGAAAATAATCCTAGCATAAGTTGCCTTCCTGTCTCAAGTTCAATTCTCTTCATAAGAGCCTTTTAAAACTGACTATAATAAAGACCCCTGTACCTCAGTGTTTTGCAACTGTGAATTAATTAACGCTTTTAAAATCCTTGTTTGGTATTGTAGGTAAGTCCTTTTATAATCAATATAAAGAAGGATAATAAAATGTGATAGAAAATATGTACCTCTATCAGAAACCGAAAGAAGAGCACAGTAAGAAATAAAATTCTGGCATTCTAATTCCAACCCTGCTCCTTCTCATAGATTTATCTTTTTCTTTCTCAGATGTTTACCAAGACCTGTCATTCACTGGACAATACTCCAAAGCCAGGTCTGAAAGGCACATATGGCATGTGTGGTACATATAGAATTGGCTATCTTGTCTCCTTGCAACAGTGGATTCTTTGTTGATGATGCCAAAATGGAGAGTATACCCTAGTAACTGCATATTAATTTAGTGCTGGACAGTTGCTACTGTGCTGCCTGGTGTGTACTTCTTCATAAGCAAAGTGAAGAAAGCAGCGTGTGCTACTGAATGTCACTGAATGTCAACGTCAGGGAACAGCTTTTTACAAGACAATCAAGGATTTCTCCATCTACTGCAGCCACATGGTAAATTAATGTGCATTCTGCACCAGTGGAGTACAGGTGTGTACCAGTCAAGTCTCCTAATTTACTACTGCTTACTGCTGCCTTGCGAACTCAGCAACTAGCCTTCAGCATATAGGATAAAATTCAGCTATTTTGCTTAAGCATGCTTAAAAAGAATCGGTGTAAATGGTGAGCTGCCTGAGCACACTAAACCTTTGCATCCATGCAGCTGTAAAAGTTCAGGTCTTCAACAGTGATGTGAACTTTGCTGGCTGCTGTCAGCTGAATTGGCCAGTGTAAAGCAGGCCAGAGCACATACGTTGTTGCAGTATGAAATGGCATGACGTTTTCTTTTTCAGGTGAATAACAGCCACTGTAAGGGCCAAATCCTGGTATTACTGGAAGCAAAGACTTTGCTGTGCTGTTCAGTGGAAGCAGTCATTGTTTTTCCAATTACATAAATCTTCAAAACTATAGCTATTGTGGCCCATTCCTGTCATGGCACTGGCCCACACTAGGATGAGTTTGTCTGTGCCTTGCTTCTGCTTCTCACTTTATGTAATTCTATTTGCAACTAGATTTTTCCTTGTTTTTCACCTCTAGTATTATGTCATAATTCTTCAGAATATGGGCAGAGAATTCAAGAGAATTACTGTGTAAATGGTCTGGGGCCTAAATTTTATCCTCACCTATTCCAGAATAAATCACTACTTGAATCTCCCTAGTGCCAGAAGGAGAACCCAGCAGTTTGGGTCAAAAGAAATCTCTCTGCCATGCTGCAGTTAGGCTTCTGTGATGTACCTGAACTAAAATCTAGTAATTCAAATTTGCCCATACATATATAATTGGTATACGGTATGCCCCAATATATGGTATGCTATATTGAGGAAGTACCAATTCCACAATAGCTTTGTGTTTTACCCATTCTTACACTCTTCCCTGGGCATCTGCTAGTGGGCACTGTCAGAGACAGAATATCGGGACTTTTGGCCTGACTTGCATATCCATTTCACATTCTTACATTCTTAGGTATCATGAATGGATGATAGGGGTTTAATCACTGCTGTATGTTGCTCTTGGACATTTTCCATCTGGCATTTTCATTTTAAGGGTGTAATGGCAATCACATGTTATCTGAAGCAAGCATGAAAAGTGAGAAATTTAAATACCATTGTTTGGAATGCTATTTATTATTTCCTCATTACAAAAAATAGATGCTTTGTGTATCTCACAAGCAAGAGGCACAAAAGAGACTGATGCAGTAGTTAAGGTAGGCATATTACATTTCACAAAATGAGCATAAAGGTCACATATAAAAGTAGGTTCTGTCCAAAAGCCACAGCTTATGTGTTTGTGGTAAAGTCTTTCTTTCATCTGATGACACTAAAAACCAATTGTAGCTGGTTGGCAGAAAGAATCTAATCTAGGATGTCAAACTGCAGGACAAGAGACACCTGGTTAGGCTGTGTTTTGGGCCAGAGTGTCTGTTGGCTATTTGAGCCTCACATTCACTCACAGCCTAAACCACAGTCCATCCTCATGTCACAAAATCCAATCTCTTCTTTTATCCTGAAACCCAACTCAGCATACATAACCGGACAAGGCTCTATTTCCCATGTCAAAGCAGGAATTTGATAGAAATGTTAAAGCATTAGACTGAGAATCAATCTGACTCAAATCCACAAACTGCCAGCATGGTACCGAATAAGACACATAAAGTTCTCCTATACATTGAAGTTATACCAGTATGAAATACGGTGAGAAAGTGTTACACTCTCAGATGTTCGGGGTGTGTGTGTGTCCCTATTTAGTATTATTAATATTAGGAAATGATTAAAACAAGGTGGGAGAAAAGACCCGCTTAGTCTGAAATACTTGTATCTGCATAGGGAAATGCACAGACACCAGCATGGTTTAAATGTAATGATACAGTATTACTGGAAAATGCCTCTGTGTACACAAGCCCGTTGTCTAACTGTGTGTTTCCCTTGTCTTTAAATGAAGAATATTCTGCTTGATGTTAGTAAATGGGAAGTGCTCAGACACTGCAGTGTTGGAATGTACTATTACTTCATGAGAGAGTGATCAGAAAATTCAGACATTTGGGAATATACAGATAGATCTTTTTAGGTCGATTGCAAGCTCAGTGCACATAATATTCCAGTTTTGGCAATCTCATATTCAAGAGCACAGAAACAGTGTTACATGTTGCACACATTAGGCAACCAAGTATACAGAATCAATTCAAAGCAGCTGTTGAAGATCAGAAATTTTAGGGGAGCTATAGGGTGAATTCCTCCATCTATACATTTTTTTTGGAAGAGGGAATGCAAAGGAGGAGGGAATGAAAAATTGATACTGCTCTGTGCTCCAGATGAAAGAATAAACATAATTTTATTTTCTTTAATGACTGCACTGGATTCTGAAATTAAACCCAGCGGGTAAAAAGATCCTGTGCAGATTTCAAAAGAGATCATGTAGTTGGTCCATGTGCTAAGGCAGGCACATTTTTTAAGACCTGCCATGTTCTGTAAAACTGAAAAAGGGTTATCCCTGCAAGCATTCTGCTTTTCAAAGCCATCTATCTCTCTCCACCTACCCCAAGTCAGTAGATATTCCAAAATAAATGTCATCCTAACTTTAAATGTCATTTTGTGGTTCCTCCCTCTAACTTTAGAATAAGAATACCTGTATACTCTGCATTAAATATTATTAGAGCTCAACATACAGACAGCACTCCTTTTTTTTTTTTGACCTCTCAGCAGAGCCAGACAAAAAAACC
>JANZLQ010000092.1:19310110-19323290 GCA_026212715.1 Elanus axillaris | reverse complement strand
AAAAAAAAACCAACAAACCCCCCCCCCCCAACAAAAAACCCAGCTGTATAAATAACTGAATATAATCCCCAGTACAGATTTTAAACCAACTGAGTGGAGAATAGCTAACCTTCACTCTGAACTCACTCCAGCTGCAGGTTAATGCAGTTAATTGCAGAGCACCTGGTCTAAGCCTCAGGTATATGAATCATCCCCACAGCACACCTTTCAATCTTTTATTCTTATGTAATGCCCTGGGGCAGCTGACAGTGCCTGTTTAAGCTTTGTTCCTAGTGGGTGTGCCAATATGCTGTCAGAATTCCCTTATTATATGCAAAAGAAAGGTTGTACTTTAAAGCGTATGTATGTATCTCCAAGGCTGTGGTTTGAGATACAGTCTCCAGTAGCAATACTGACTTAACACGTACCTACCTTCCCTCCAAAGGAGCCTCTGCTGCATGTTGCTGCTCCCAGGCTAGATGTGCATTCCACCAGTTTTGCTAAGACAGCTGTTTGTGGGGTCGTGCTGTGAACTGGATCAGGAAATTGAGTCATCTTAAAAATCTACCCTAATGATATTTACAGATTTTTAACACCAAAACAGTGCATACTTAAGCTAGTATTGCTTCTGGAATCAGCCTGTGGTGGCCTGTGAGTGTGGATATATAAAGTGGTGTATATGTATATATATATATGTGTATACATGTGTGCTTTTGTTTGTATGTGTTTGTAAGATCGAAGTATTTTTCAGTGTCTGTGTACATACATGTTACTTCAGACACTCATACAATACATCCTTTTAAAACCAAGGCTAGTCCTCTTTAGTTTGATAAGTCCTTTTTTAACTCTGTAAGTGAATTGCATAGCCTTTATCCATGGAAAGCCTGTTCCTGGACACAGATTTATTTATAATATCAATAGTAAAAAGGTACATGGAATTAACTGTTTACCTAAATACTACAATGTATATGCATATAACATATGTACAACCGTGTGTGTTTTACAAATAAATACCTCTGTGCACATGTATTGGGCACTGAAATGCCTACAGGGTCTTTTGGTATGGGTGAACTACTTGTAGATACTTGTAAGTCCTTGCTAGTCTGGGATTGATTATGTCCTGCTTATTAAAGTGGTTTGCAGCTCTAAACTGGTAAATATAATTTTAAAAGGGTGGGACAATGTTTTGAAAATAGTTGGTCAGTGCCTTATCTTGTACAGACACAACTATGAAAGACAATCTTATTTATCTTACTATATATTCACAGAATTACATTTCTTTACATGGGTTTAATGCAATTGTGTCACATGACATCCTTCAACTATAGGTGATACATAAAGAACATGAAAATAAGGGATATATAGAAGGTTAGTGGAGAAAAAGTTGTGAAGGGAAGGCAAATGAGCTGCATTGAACATGTAATGTACTTTATACACAAAATTAATGACAGCTTATACAAGAATTGTATTATAAGAATGACTGTCTGGAAATTATAAAACTGCCCTCTCTTTGACAATACTGATTTCTTGTTTCTTTGATGTGTGTTAGCACGGAAGATTAGGTTACTCCTTAAATTACACAGAAATAACAATCAGGCATTGTCACAACAATCTTGATGACGCCATCTTTTCCATTATGCCATTCCACTACATTGGTTGGCAAACTACCACTCAAAGTACACACTCATAATGATTATGATTTCAAGCTACTTATTTTCAGTGTGCCTGATGATACTAATTTTTTTCCCTCTTCCTTCATTAAATGTCCCCATATATAATGAGTATGTTGTGAGCGTATAATACTAAATTTCTGATTTCATAGCATTTGAAGTCTGCTTTGTCCAAACATAACAAAGGACCAAACCCAAGGGAAGTGTTTAGCTATGTACTGTAAGCCTTCACAAGTAGAGCCTTCTGAGAAACTGGGATGCTAGCCTTCAGACAAAAAAAGGCCAAATCTGCTTTCACAGAAATCAACATCAAAACTCCTGCTGGCTTACACAGAGTCAGGACTTTGTAGCTGAAGACATCATGTTCAAATGCAACTTTGCAGCCTACGGTCAGACCACACCTCAAGGGTGAGTGACAGATCCAAAAGAGCAGAGCATTCAGCTACCCTTACAGGCTATAGATGAGTTCCGTTATACAGAAACAAGAAGATGCTTGGTTTAGGATAGATAGTTATCTTTGATGACCCATAGGAAGATTGGTGACTTTATCTTAAGCTATGGATAAGATTTAAATAATCTAAATAGTTTCCTTAGTTACACGCTATTTACCATCAGTCACAGGGCATTAATCCAATCAATATTTAGACATCCTGAGGTCATTATGGTTTATCTTCCCCCTATGTAATCAGCATTGGCTCATTCAATTGGGTGGGATACTTCATCATATATCGTAATGACACAGATGTGCATCTGCCCTGATGCAACAGGATAATCCAAATCATGCAATTTATTATCAAAAATAGTCCACTTGAGTTCTGGCAAAACTCATCTACTATAAATTAAGGCCATCTTTTTGTAGGGGCCTGAGCAAGGTCTGTGCATCACTTAAGCTCTTTAAATAATGTCAAAGTGATGCACAGTGGAGAATTTCACCACAAGAAATGGGGTCCCTTTTATATTCTGTCTCTAAATCAGAGTATATTAAAAAGTCAGCAGTGATTCAAAGTCCATGACATAAGTGGGAAGTTGCTCCAGCAACCCTAATTTTGTTCCATTACGGGCTCTAGAATTTAGTCTAAAGCTTTTAATGTTTTCACTGTCCTTGGCTTTAGCTTTATTAAAAATTTAACTTGAAATTCAATTGGATTATTCTTTATGTTATTGGAGTAAATGTAGTTTTATCATCAGTTTGGTTATTTACTTCCTGTTTTGTTTTTCCATATCAAAACAGTGAAATAATATGCTTACCATAATCTCCCTGTTTCTACTGGTCCCAGGTATTCCTGCAGAATCTTTCTTCCAATTCTAGCACAGGTGTTTATAAAAATGGTCTGTCAAAGGTAAAGCAGAGAATAGACACATCCCTTCTTCACCCTTATGATGAATGCTTGCTGACATAGGTCATAAGCTTTATAGCATTTATTCCAAACAAAAGCCTGCTATTATGTAGTGGGGGTTATCTGTAACAGGGGACAGAAAAGAAAAATGCTTGCTCCTGTTTCTATAGTTCAGTTTGATTTTATTACTATTTAGCTGATATTAGTGTTTGGGTTTTTTAAAAAGAGGGTAGGGAAAAAAGCGTGGACTTAATTTTGTTTAGCTTCTAATCTCTTGCCAAATGAATTAGCTAGAAGCATTTTATACTGACAAAGTATAGTCTAAGCTGTAACAGTTCTGACTCATCTGTTGCTGTTCAGTCTGCCTTGCGATTTAGTTTACTGTAGCCAAGGAAAGTTTTGGTCCAAATAGTATCTATTAATCTCCCTTATTAGTGGAGATACTTCTTTGAGCCTGGGATCTCACTGCCTTATGAAATGGCAGCACGAGAGAAACCCACCCAAGTTTACAGGCTGAGGAAAGTAATCAATCAAAGCAAACAGCAGTGCCACACAGACAAGATTTAATAAGAATGAATGAAACCAGCTAAGCCCCCAGGGACAGATGAACCTACTTCTCATTTTCTGTTTATTAAAACCATTCATATCAATTTGTCATGTGGAAGCATTTAGTTCATTCAAGCACAAGTGTAATTTAAAAATCCTATTAATAATACTTTAAAATACAGACTGTCAAATTCTTTACGCACAGGTGATAAGGGAACCAGAGTGGCAGCTTAAGATATCCAATTCCAACCTCAGTGCAAGATTTACTAAACAATGGGTCAAACTCACTTTTTCCATAAATTCTCTGAAGCTGATGTAGTTACAGAAGGCATGAATTTAGGAAAACACATCCATTCACTGCCCTCCAAAGGCCAGATACAAACTTCTTTGAAGTTGCTAAATTTTTTATTTTCATCAGTTTTCTGAGATTTATCTTTCTATTTGCTTTAACTGGCTGTGAACTGAATTCAAGAAACTTGTAAGAGTTCCTGGAAAACACAAAAACCTTTTTTTTTTTTCCTCAGGAGTAAGAAGCATCTTGCAAGCTCTTCCATTACTGAGACCAAAGGATACTCATTCTGGCTAGAAGGCATTTGCTGTATTTTACATACTTACTGCAGGTCTCCTTATCCATGCTACCAAAATGAGCCAAAACACAGACCTGCTTCACTGGGCAGAGCTAGGTCAGGCCATTAACAGGTGTGGTCATTGCTCTTGGGAGAATGCTCTTTGCAAAATATTTAGTGGGAAAATTTATCAAAAAATGTAAATTGCTAGGGAACTAGCCCTGTCACCCTGTTCTTCTGCATCAGTCCTTGTGAAAATGTATATATTTTTATGAATTAGAAAGATGACATTTGACTCAGTGTTCTACCTGTCTCTGCAATGAGTTGTGCTTCTGGGCTTGATCCAAACCTTGCTGAAAGGATAGCCTCTTCATTTACTTGAACTACCTATAATTCAGACTCTATCTATGTGAGTTTAAGAATATGACAAATGTCTGTTTCTGGACTTCGGGAGTGTAATTGCCAAAGAGCAAGTTAAGGTCCAAAACGGAAGTTTTCCTGGTGGGGCCTTGGCTTTGCCTTACCCTCTTATATTCATCGCCAATAAGCCAGACACTTAGCCTTAGCATAATATCTATCGTCACATATGTAATTAGTATCACACCTACAGGCTCTACTTCTTTTAAATAATCCTTTGATGAATGCAAGAGATACTAAGCATATTATTAGGAGATGGCACTTAGAAGCAGCAAAAAATGCTATGCTTCCTGACTGCTTTGTTCTTTTGAATTATTGCATGGTAGAAAAAGAAAACAAAACCTTCTCTCTCTTCCGAAAGAATATACAAAATGTTGCTACAGATTTGGTGGAACTGTTCCAGTTTCAAGGAGTTACTAACAATCTAAGGCAGGAAGGAGAGGAAAGGCAACCTCAAACTCTCAAAATATTCAATAAACTCATGGTTCAGTAATAGCTCAATACATGACAGCCTATAAACTTCAAGGCTGGGAATTGAAACAACAGCTTGGTATGAAGTGACCAGACCAGACCTCCCTCCTTAAACTAAAAGAGTACAGTACCTGGTAAAGTTTTATAGCCCTAACAAGATCTTTAACAAATTAAAGCCACTGGAACTATGACTTTGTTCTTTTCAAGGTGCCCACCTTCCCATTCCTATCCAGCAGTGCCACTGCTGAACGGATGGTTTTAATTCAGGTCCCAGAATGCTACAAAGCATGGTATTCATACAGTAAACCTTTCAAAGAAGAATTTAGGTTTACTGGAGTTGTTTAATTGTTGTAGAAGCTCCGCTATAATAAATAAAGACTTATGTCATTTTTGTTTCTCTGTTATAATTGACTAAATCTATTAGAATATATTCATAGCTGAGAGAAGACTGGGATCCCTGTGACTGCTCTTATATTTGCATTATTTATGTAGCAACAAGAACTAGATAAGGCAAAGAAATAATATCCTTGATCATCATCTCCCACTTCCCCCACCATTTATGCAGAGCATACCATAGAGGTATTATGGTTCATAACTGGAGTTCCACATATCAGTTCCAGGAATACTACACCAAAATTTACCCAACATTTGAAGGTATATGGGATTGCCATGTTCTGAGGATTTACTGTAGGATTATCTTTTTGACTGTGGCAATACTAGTACCCCATATAATGGCCTGTGACTTGCTGAGCATACATGCCTGCAGTATAAGTTGTCCTGTGTTGCCTTCCTGCCCAGTAAACAGGTAGTCATCATGCAGAGCAAGCAAATGAAACACAAATGATGCAAATACTTCTTCACCAGAAATCAATCTAAAGTGTTCATGTAGAAAAGAGCTGGACCAGCAGCAGTTCAGTTTACCCTCAAAGATATACCAGCTCTCAGCACGGAATCCAGGTTCTAGCTGCTTTTGCTCTCCTGGCTAGGCAGATGTGCCTGTGCAGTACTTCCTATAGTGCTGTGGATGCTCAGCAATTTTATTTCTTTCCTTCCCCTAAGAACCTTCTGTTTTCCCTAGACTTTCACTGTTTAAATTCCCAGCCAAAGAAAGATGCCCATCAGAAGACAGGCAATGGTCCAAGGAAGTCCCTTTGCGTACAAATATCAGACACAGCAAGCATTTTCCTTAATTTTCAGTTCAAGTTTCAGCTTTAAATCACATTCTATAAACTGTCTTTCCATTCTGTTCAGGACAGCTCTTGGTTTTATATGAGGCTACCAGAAAGTAGCAAATTGGTACCAAGACTTTGCACTCTTAAAGGAAAGGGAAAGCACATTCATACACATAATAGGATGAACCATGTTAGTGAGCAGAAAGAAAATGCTGGGAAAATCCTTTCCTATTACACGTGTGGAGATTTGAGTTTAGTTCTAGATAGTCTGCATTTTGAATTCATCGTCAGGCTTGGCATGTGCTCTTCTATTGCTTACACAGGAGTCTAAGAATCAAACAGAACTCCCGAGGATGTTGCATTTGAAATCAGATCCGCATTTGTTAGGGAGCTTTCATGGTCCAGGTGTAAAATCTCCAATAAAAATTAAACATAACTCAAACAGAGAAAACCACCCCCTAGTTTGACAAGCTGCTAACCACAAGGCCAAAAAGTACAAAGCAGCAGCTTCTGACATCAAGACTCATGGTATTCTTAACTGACACCCATAAAACTAAAATTAGTCAAAACACATTCTTCACCAAGGCTTGGAGCTGTGTTTACTGCACACTGAATAAAAATCCCCACAAAAGAAAAAGTTGCAGTTGCTGAGACTAAACTTGGAAATTACATTCCCGAAATATCCTCACTGCAGGTTTAAATCTTATTTAACACACTTTGGAAGGCTCTTCACTGACTTCAGTGATTAGTTTCAAAAAAAGTAAAACAAGATTTTACCCCCCCCAAACCATAGAAAATAACACTATTCAGGACAAAAAAAAATCAGAAGTCTTTAGAATGTTGCTGCTCATTAAAACTGCAGGACTGACAAATAAATTTACTAGATTATGTAGTGAAAGTCTATACTCGTATGGGGACACTTCCACTTAGCTGAACATTTTTTCATGATGACTAGGAAAACACACTTTCCAATGACAAGTTGTTTTCACATTTTCGATAATACATCCCAACCATAAATGACATTTTGCTGTGAGATGCTAAATCTCTTATATAATGTCTTTTTTTACACTATAGCTGATTTCCTAGAGTGTAATGTTTTTCATTTCATGACTCAAATTTAGAAGGCTTTCTTTTCTAAGAGAAATTAATATAAACATTAGGGAATCTTTTACCTCTGATTGTCTCTAATTCCTTCTACAAAACTGCATGTTTCTTTGATGACTGCATTAATGAAGGAACATGTCTGCCAGCCCAGATGTTTGTATTTCCACTGACACTTGTGTTATGATGCTGGAAAAGTGCAATAGAAAATCAAAGCTTAAAAAGGCAAAAAAATTAGAAGCCAGGAGAACCTGGGAAGGAAAAGAGTGGGGACTCCCAAGCAACATTCTTGTACAGTGCAGACAAGTGTAGCGATTGACTCCCCTTTACTAGCTGACAGCCCCTTCTAAAATCCATATCCATCGACATTACTGGGCTTTGGGTCAAGCTGTTAGCAGAGAAGTGCTCTAAGGAAATGGATTTCTATGTCAAAAAATCTTCATAGCACGATCGTGGATAATACAATATTCTAATGGTCTGGAAGATAATAACTGTCATAATCAGTGACTTATTCTCTGGCTAGTCTGAAATTCTGTTTCTGTATTGTGAGCCCCTAACACCCAAAAGGGAGCAGACAATGTGCATGCAGCAGACTGCATTGTGGAAATGCATACACTCCTTTACATTCAAGTTCAAATTACAAGCAGTTAATGAACAATGTGTTAATGCATGGCAGTTGCTGATTACAGAATTTAAGAGTTGAGTCTGGAGCTTTATAACCATAGCTTATTAATGTCTGTAGGAAATCTATTTGTTGTCCCTCCCCTACAATTTCCAAGCTCTGAAACAGAAATGCCGTGCAGCAGGCTATCTTGATGACTCACAGTGAGAATAGTCTTATTACTTGAACTTTCATTAGGAGAATGAGAATTGAATAAAATTCTCTTTCCATCCATATAACAATGTCAACACATATAAAACTTCAAAAACCATTAACCATGTCTCCAGATCCAAAATAATGGGGTTTGTTTTCCTATAACTTACCAAGTCATTTAATTTCATTGCAACTGATGCATTTTCATTTCATGATTCTGCTGTACTTTATTATGCTAGTCCAATGGAAGAGAGAAGGCAGAATATCTAGAAGTCAACTGTGATATAACAGTGGTGGTGAGAAATATGGAAATAACATTATCTGTGAATAGCAACTTTATTACTTTTGCACAATTAGTTGTCTATATACAAAAATAAAAATATAAACACCTTGAATTGCATCCTTTTGCATTTATGTTATTTGAAGTTTGTATACACTTTTTTCTGCGTTGGATACTTTATTCTATCTGAATGGTAACCCATGCACCTGTTTTCACTTGTTCAGTTGGTTGAGTGTTTTTTCTCCCTTCTGCCTACTCTAATAGATCATCCATTATATTCCAGTTTAAAGAAATGGTTAATCTCATATTACCCTATAACAGTGGTTTTAGCTGTGGTTGTCCATAAGCCACAAAGTGCCATAAGCACCCAAAAAGATTATTTCCCACTTAGAGGGTTTCATCAACCAGTGTAGCTGACCATACACTGTTGTAGGAGATCCAGATACATGTGACCTATTAGAAGCAGTCCCAAAATCATGAGTAGTGGTGGTCATATACACAAAGGCAATGGTTTTGCTGGGGCACAAGTTAATGCAGTCAGTGAGACAATTTACATGTTTTCAGAAGCAACTTGGTTTCTGCAAGTCACAAAACCAAGGAAACACACTGCCTACTGTCAGCACTTGCACCTACTTTGGCACCAATACAAGGAAAAAAAGGGAACACAAAAGATACATAACAGTGCGGGAAACCATGGCTTCAGAATGATACTGAATTCATCCCTAGCTTTAGTGTCTGTACCTCTGTGTCATAAGGCACAGAGAGAATCTTGTAAACTAATTTTGTATAGGTACTTGGGCTTGGTTCTTTTTACACCTCTATAGCTGTGATTGTAGAAAAAAATCCTCATAAATATAGGGTCCTATATCAGGGATTAAAAACCTGTTGATAGTCAAGCCTCAGACTGTCACAAAGCAGAAAAATCACATCAGTCCTGCGATGTCCAGTCCTACGATGTCTTCCTCACTTGAATAACCTCAGGGCTTTACTGGAGGTACATGCATGGGCTATAAAATCATAACTTTCCAAGGTAAAGCAGCATGCCAGAAGTTTGGACTTGGTTCCTAGCAAATGCTATGCAAGGTCCAAGAGGTGCTCAGTTTCCACTGAGTAGGTGACAGTGCAAAGGCCCATAGTCTATATTCAAACAGAAGACTGCTGCAGTTCAGATCCTCATATTAACGTCTTGCCACCATTAAACTAAATTCAAATGTTGTGATAACACTTAGGGAAAAGTATTCATTTTCTTACAAACTCCTGATACCAAATTTGGTAAGATAAAAGCTGGAGGGGTGAAGCAGTGTGCCAGTAAAATTTTGTTTCCTTCTGCCAAAGAAACTGCTGTTTTCAAGGCAGATTCAATTAAAGGCAATGGATGTTACCTTGAGGAGCTACTTTGTTTACATTTCAAAGGCCTAGTCCTCTTGTTAGACTGATACTGTTTCATGCAGCTCCTTAATGAAAAGCATTTGTTTGGTTTTCTACCTCAACAGCAAATTAGATTCTCCCAAGACAGTTTGACTATGTGAGAAAGCCTTTGTGACTGCCCAGACTTCTGTGGTGTCATTAAGATAATGACCCTCACATCTGCTCTTTCAAATTCTGTTCTCAAGGAAAACGTAAAAATTATTCAGTTTTATTACAAATTTAGCGGCTTTATGACCCCAAGTGGATTTAGATAACTTATTTTCCCCCTAAATTGCTGAACTCAACTTGAAATAAATTACAGTAGTGAACATTTTGAAAGTTTTTCTTACCCACTAACTTTAACCAATGTCCCTTTCAGACTCCGATAGTGTCCGATTATAGTGAGCAGTAGTGGAAGCTTTTTTCAGAGGGTTTTGGAAGGATTCTTACTATACTCAGAAATAAAAATGATGGAAAAGTGGCAAGAAAAATGTCTGCAACCATGCTAGGTATTTCCTGCCTCTTGCTTCTCTTGCATTATTATTAAAAAAAAAAAAAAAAAAGGGCACACTCTGCCTCTACTGACTATTTCTACTACCAATGGCTAGAAATGAAAGTAAAAGTCTACCTGTAGGTTACGTTCAAAGACTCTTTGTGATAAGATCCAGAGAAAGCTACAAGAACTCCACTTATTTTGAGGAGCAAACTCTGTTGTAATGTAAAATAGCTATAAAATGGTTATATATATGGAAGCTAGTGAGGAAGCATTTTAATACCCATCACTTTGGTGGCTAGCACATGCTAGAAAATAACTACAGTTTATGTAGTGAGAGATCTATGCAATGAATACTGTTCTGGAGTACATGCCAATCAAAAATCCCTTTAGCTAAATGATCACTAGTATCTAAAAGCCACGTTATCTTTTCTATTATTTCTGGTTTGCTATTGTAGTCAAGTTTGGAGGGCTCCCTGAATGAAACATGGAAGAGTCATCCCAATACTGCAAATATACTTAGAAGAAAACACCATAATTAAGAATTATCTATATTCACACCTCAAAATCATTTCAGTATTATTTGTCACATACAGAAACAGCACGAGTCACTTGCCAACGTTAAACTCAGTCACTAGGCCTGCTAAACAAGGTAATTTTTACTTTGCCAAAGAAAGCTTGAAACACTGTATCCTCAACCAGAAGAGCCTGAATGACAAGTGACTCATATTAGGAATTCCTTGTGTTCAATCAGCTACCCTTGATGTGAGATAAAGAGAGTTGATGAAAATAGACAGAACCCAGTTTCAGTCTTCTCTTGGGAAGAGTGAAGACCTTTTTTACATAGGGACAAATTCATTCCTGGCATAAGGTTTTTTTACTTTAGTGGAATTATACCAAGGATGAAAACAGGTCATCTTGTTTTGTGCTATATGCTTCACATCAATGATGAAATGAACTGGGTCTCAAAGGAGAGATGATAAAAAGTCAGCACTCATGCTTTGTTGTGATTTCTTTTAAACTATAAACCTTCTAATGCTTAGTTTTTAAAATATATTAGTTTGATTTATCATTGACTTATGCAACAGTCGGTGCAATGACTACTAAAAGCTTATTATGGAAATAAAACACTAGTTTCTGAAATCATCCAGACCCAGCAAAGCATATGTATCATAGCCCTCACAAAGAAATCAGAAATCACCTGTCTTAAGTATCTAACTGGAAGGAGGGGGAAAAAACCCCACCAAACTGACAAAACCCCAGAGGCTTTCTAATTATTCTGGATATCTCCATTTTTGTATGCATGATTTGTGATGCTTTAATGAATCCTAATTCAAAAAATGCTGGGTACCTGTTTACTGAGAACTAGGCATATCATTCTAGGCATCCAAAGACAGCTTATGGGAAGATTCAAGGAGAGCAAGCATAGCTGAATATTTACTTTATTTTATGATTCTATCCCGGTCTATAAAATATATAGTTTCTGTAACCTAAACATTTCTTTTGTACTATTTGAATATATTTATAGTACTCTATAGTAATGGTTGAAAATGCTGTACTCGCTCTATCATGCAGTCTCAGCTGTATTGCTTTGATCATCCTATTATTTGGATTATTTTACAACAGTTTTAAATGGCTGAGAACTGCACAGAGATGACTCAATTGTATCATTAACCATGAACAGCAACTGCATGGTAACAATCTGTAACTACCTCTGAACAATGTAAACAGGAAGCCTGATGCTGGAAATTCATTTTGAGGATTTCCACTGTTCTTGAAGATAATGTTTCAATGGTCCTTGGTTACAAATAGAGTCACAAATTAAAAAATGTCTTCATGAAGTGTCAGCTAGGAGTTTTAGCTGTTGCTGGACTAAAAGAATAGACATTTTCAGCAGTTCTTAAAGAGATTTTTATATCACTATCTATCTTCAACAAAACTATATGAAAACTGTCACAGCAGTTTAGTTATATCATAATAAACTCCCAGTGATATGTCTGACATAGTGTGCATAATAATTGTGATGCATTTTTATGATTAAAAAGATAATCTCTACTAAATATTAACAAGAGCATTATGTAAATTAAAATGAACTTTAGACCTCAAAAATTATCCTTTCCAAATCAAGGTAGTCATGAGCTATTCTTGTAGTGACTATACATCTACTAGAAAGTTTTCATTCTACTTGAGGGATTGGCCAGAAATTTGGCCACTGAGCCAGTCAGAATTTTAAAATGTGAAGAGAAATGGAGGTAACTAGGGCTTACATGACATATATTCAGAATAAGGTGAAAGTTTTATTGGATGGGAAAGTAGTTTCAAATCCAGTCCAGAACCAAAGCATGTGGATTTGATCACGGTCCCTTTGTCCACATACAAAACACACTCTAAAATGCATCCTGGTTCCTTGTTCATCCAGAACTAAAAAGCATGTACCACAGTCTCCTCCCAGCATTTGCACCTCACTTCCTAATTCATGGAAACTGGGCTATGTGGTGAGGGAACAGCAAGTGACCTAATACTGCTGTGTGCCCGAGGAGCTGGGACACGGCTGGAATGCCCCTGTTGTGACAAACTGCTCAACAATTTAATTCACAGGAAATAAAAACCAGTTAACAAAACCCATAAAAATAAAATGTGCAAAATACTTCAAAATCTTAAGTACTTTCTTGAATGCAGTTATAAACGTAAAAATGTTGGTTCTATATTTCCAATACTTCAGAATGAAGTGACTGTGTGACTGAAATGCTGCCAGGAGAATCTTCTCCACTACCCAGTTCACGCAGCAGACTAAGAATATGCCCTAAATTTTTCTATAAGGATATTTGAAAGGGAAGGGAAGGAAAAAGGAAAGGAAAGGAAAGGAAAAAGGAAAGGAAAGGAAAAAGGAAAGGAAAGGAAAAAGGAAAGGAAAGGAAAAAGGAAAG
>JANZLQ010000092.1:19261598-19310010 GCA_026212715.1 Elanus axillaris | reverse complement strand
AAGGAAAGGAAAGGAAAGGAAAGGAAAGGAAAGGAAAGGAAAGGAAAGGAAAGGAAAGGAAAGGAAAGGAAAGGAAATCTCAAATTCTGAATAGTTATACAATGTAAAATGCTATGTGTTTGCAGGTTTGGGGAGGTTGGTTCATTTGAGTTGTTTGTTTCTTTCTTTCTTTCTTTTGTTGCTGTTTTGGTTTATCCCCCAAATCTTCACAATAAGTTCCTGGGAACAAAGCTATTTAAAGCAATCTTCAGAAACTCCCAAGACATCATCTAAGATCAATCATTTCTACTTGGATAAGAAATATTTGAAACCCACAGCAGAGGAGTACAAATTTATAACTGTAGATTCTATCCAGTGCATTTTGTGGAATATGGAAGGGGACAAGGACACAAGTCATACTTATGACAGCAAGGAAGATGTCACTGCAAAAATAACTACAAGAAAAACCAACCACCCTATAATTCAAGAAACCCTCTAAAAAGGTACTACATTTTCAATACACTGTCAAAATATTGTATTTAACTGCTTGGAAATCATATATATATGAACATTATTATTTCAGGATATCTTTGCATTTTTCTGTGTTTAGTGAAATTTCCAGACTTTTAGTGCCTCAGAAGACAGCAGTCCAAAAAGGCATCAATATCAACATCAGACCAACAGAAGAAGAGCTTTGACCAGTGCTCCAGCTCACAGAGGCTTTTCCTTATTGGGAAAAGGAAGTCTCCCACTCCTGTTAATAGATCACAGACTGCCAGATTTCTGTTGCTGAAGGTTTTTTCACAGGGCTTGCTTCTGGTATCAGAGAGCAACAGCCAGCCCTGCACTCATCTGACAAGTTCACTGATCCCTCTCTGTTGAAAGACCTGCAGACCCCAAATCTGCCTGATTCCATGCACAAAAATATTTCCTCAAGCCTAACCGATCCCTCAAGGTTCCCACCTAACTTATTCTTCAGAATGACCTGCACCCCCACAGCTCCCGCAGACTTCTGACCTTTTCCAGCTTCCTTGCCTGACCCCTCCCAGACCTCCCTTCTTTCTGTCCCCTACAATATAATTTGCCACTGCCACAAAATAGAATTGCATTTATTTTGTTGAGAAGCTTTGAGTCAGTTAGGTACATCTAGATCCATTTCCAAATACTGTGTTTGGAGGTTCTGTAACCACAGTGAGATATCTGTTTAAAGGCCGTGGTGTGTCTACTGACTCAACTGACTTTGAACAGGAGTTTTAGTGACCTAAAGCAACTAAGAGAACCACTTTTCTACTATATGTTCCAGCCAGTTTGATATACATATAAAGCAGAACAAATTGTGTCAATAATTATATTGGATTTTACTGAAAAGCAACCTCTATACAAACAACAGAACAAATCAAAAGAAAACACAGTGATCTGAACAAATGTTTTCAGTACTAGAAAGTGTAAGGTGAGCAAATTGCTACCCTAAGGACAAGGTGAAAATCCCTAGCCCCCCTTTCCAAAGCAAACAAATAGTAGTGAAATGTAATTCGATGCTTATTTCCACCAAGGGAAAACATTTTGTCAGCCACCTTTTTTTTTGAGGTTGCCTTAACATTGTTTTCTTGTAATCCGATACTAACAAGCCCTCCCAGTAACTATCTTAATGACTCTCAGGGGAAGGCAGTTCATCAGCAAGTGTACTAACAAGGCTGAATTACGCTGTACACTTCAGTGCTCACCTTGCTCAAACATTGTCAAACAACTTAATAAATATCGAGTTAGATACATTTTACCACTCTTTGGCCACAACACCCATTTTACATATGGATCAAATGTATTTTTCATAAGCACCCATTTCAAAACCAGCAAAATGTTCAGTCTTTAAGAACTCTGTGGAAGCTACAGGTTTTCAGTGACTGAAGATGTTTCTCCCCAGATAACTAAAATTTTAAAGCAACAAAAAATTGAGGACTTTTAAAAAAGCTGGACATAAATGATTTCTTGAAAATCACATACAAATCAATAGTATTACTAGAAATAGAATCCAGAAGTTTTTAAATGTAGTACTCTGTACCATCCAGGTTAGTGCCCGACCAAGACTGCAAATTTGTGTGTTGAGGACTTACCATGATGTGGATTTATTTTTAAGTGGGCTTACAAACAAAGGAAAGCACCACCAAAGCTTGTACCAAAGTTACAGGTTTTTAATGCTTTGATGAAGAAGCTATTTCAATTTGATTTAAGAGTTTCTTTATAGCCTTTGAGTGACAGGCAGCCCTTTACATTATTAATAAATGGTTTGAATTTAAAGTCTTTAAACTAAATAGGTTTTTTGGGAGGAGCTTTGAAAAACCTAGAAATAAAGCAACTCATCATAACACAAGATACAGCTTTTTTTCATACTGAGCTTTGGTTTAATAGATCAGAGTCATGATTTTAATCACAAATTCTACCTAACGTTGAAATAAATGCCAAAGATGATGACTAGAGGAGCCCTGTCTTTACAAATCTCCCATCAAATAAAATGGGAAGGTGAAATTCACAAGCATGTACCAGAAGGGATCACTTCATCGTCTCAGAATAAAATTCAGTCCTGTACAGAGGGTAAGTCCAGAGCTTGTGCACTGAACAGTGGAGAGGAATAGCAAACGTCAGCCTAAGAAGCTCCTGCTCCGATTCATGGCTGAGAGCAGCCTATTTTCCACCAGTGATTATGGAAGGAGTGGAGGAATTCCAATCCTCCAAGCTAAAATTAGCCTTTGAAAAAAAGCCAGTTAAGAACCTAGTCCAGTGTCCAGCACCACTGGAAAAGCTCTTCCTGAACTGCACAGAAGCAAATTACTGTACAAGGACTGAGCGATGATGCATCTAGCCCTAGGGAGTTCCTCTAGATCTGCTGCTACTTTCTTTTATTGATCTGAATTCCTTTACTCATTAAGTAGACAGGCTTGGTGCAGGGAAGAGTTTTCTTTTTCCCCTAGGTCACAAAGCAGCAATAGATCTACTTCTGCTGTGGCCTCTGAACACAGCACAAAATCCAAGCAGCTATGTTGGTTCAGAATTAAGGCCCATCTAGCCCAGTATCCCATTCAGCAATGTGTAAGTGACTCTCCCTAGGCACAGCCAACAGCACACACAGAGACTGATCTTCAAGCAAAGCAAATCAGATTAAGCAAATGAAACAGAATAATGAAGCAACACACAGCTACAGCAGAAATATCTTTGGGAGAGTAGGAAAGCTGGGAAGGTTAGCCAGCTAACTAACCAGCTGAGGGCTGGAGAAAGGGCTAACCGGAGGCAGCTCTATGAAATAAAATGAGAGAACAGGGGAAGGAAATTAAAGGCTGGGGTGGGAAGTGGAGTTTTGGAAAAGTTAAGTAAGAAGGCTCAAGGGCCAAGTGTGTTTCAGATGGCTTTGTATAGGTAAATGGAGAGATAACTGAGGCTGACCTCAAAGCAGCCCCCACTCTTTCTTCCATACTCTTGCCTCCTGCTATCTAATGCCTTACTGGTGAAGGAAAGAGAAAAGAGGGGGATGAGCCCACTTCTGTCTCAAGGAGGGAGAGGGTGTGAGGTGGAAGCAAAAGCCCTTACTACTGGTGTTTTTATTCCTGCAGCTGCTAAAAGATGGGGCTGACAACTGCTACTGATGCTGCAGGGATGGCTTCCTGATCACTCTCCTCCCCAAACATTATCAGCTCCTCTGTATACCCCTAACTTAACAGCTTCTTTGGTTGCAGCAAAAGTAATAGAAAGGAGGAAACAAATGGTGCTTGTGCAGCTGGTCTCCTCTTGCCCAAGGGACACAATCTGACACCCACCACTTTTGTGTTCTGCATATGCCTAAAGCACCCTCCTGCATTCAGACATTGATTCATGGGAATGTCATTATTGATACAAGCACCCACAAATATACACATAAAATGAACAGAGGTGTCTTAAGTGTCATAAAGAAGAGATTTTAAATAACTGTATGACATAAAATACAGAGAGTATGTCATCCATCAAACCAGCAATGAACTTTGGAAGACGACACACATTTCCCAAATACTCCAGTCTCATAGGTAAGGGAGGCAATACAAATCACGCAATGTATGATCATTTAGCATGATACTGTACCAGTGAAGTTCACCTACATTTTCTGTTTTCAGAGATTTCTACTTGAAAAACAACTGTAGGCTATCATTCTCATTTATGGTTTTACCGTGAAACTTCTTATGTGTCTGCAGCAAATTTTGTAAGTCATTTGCATGCCCGCAGAAGTGTGAGTAGCAACCAAATGTCGTATTCCAATCCAAAGTCCTTCCCAATAGTTATCAGTAAAAGTCAAGTTTCTTGATTTCACTCAAGTAACACATAGCAGCAACAGCATCATTCATGTTAGAATCATAGCTCACATTTAGGTACAGGGTTGGCATTTGACATATAGGAAGTTTACATTTTGGTAACATAAAATCTTAATGTATGGTAATAAACAAACTGGAAAGGATTTAACCATATGCTTTGTTGCATCATAAATTGACAGGAACCAGTAAATTAAACAGACCTCTTTACCTCTTTTCACATGATAACTCTCTTAATAGTTACAGAGTGTTTCACCTTTCATAACATAAGGGTTTTTTTAAGCACATTTTAACTTAAAAGAGCTTCAGTGTTTATGTAGGTTTTACACAGACTGATCCGCAGTAATCTATCTAGAGTTCTTTGCCTTGATGAGAGATATTTGAAGTGGTCCTTACTGTATTCTGATGCTTCACCCATTGCATAAAGAGCTACTTCCAAAAAAAGCCCATGATGTACTGGGTAAAACATCAAGAGCAATTAGAGTTAGCAAAATTATTCAGAAGAGGCCCAAGATCAAATAAACATTGCTTTTCCACAGCAGAGGGGAACACTCTCTTACTTTTTGCCTAACAACAAGGTACTGACAGCGGTGTTTCAAGCGAGATGGGGCCAGACTTTGATCTCAGCAGGGGGGCTTGTGTTAACCACAACTGCAAGCTGTCTTAAACCCCACAGGTCAAGCAGGTATTTTTAGTTCTATTTTGAAGACATAGAAACATACTTTCTCTCATTTCAACAGCAGGACTATTTATTTTGGAGTGGGAATGGAGGGGGAACTGCAGACAGATATATTGTTGAGATAAATCAAAATAAAAGAGACACTTAATATTAATCCAATAAGAAAAAATAGAATACTTCCTGTGTGACAGAATCCCTCCCACCCATTTTAAAGGCCATATTCCTCATAAAAATTCATAGGTGGGAATTAAAGAACAATGTTCCACAGCAGCAGTCCTAAACATTACAGTTACACTTCAAATTGTAGCATTTTGGACAATTGTTACAGTAGTCATTGAAAGAAATTAATCAGATTAACTAAAAATTTGAAATACTGCCAGGGTGGGAGCAAGCTATTGCTTAATCCAACACACAAAGATAAAGAAAAAAACTGAATGGAGACACATCAATTCTTGGAAGTATCAGGCTTTTACTGTAGATAAGTATGGTTTAGGTTTATTAAGGCAGCCCCTAATGACAAAGCAAGAAATGATCCCACTGCCCTAAGTAGTGGTCAGCCACTCCTTCCAATCTTATAGTCAAAATAGCCACAACACTTAGATTATGAAAACATATACATCATTTAAGTGTATATCACTGTGTGATGCAGCAGATAGCAAGTTATATTTTCAAGGTTTTCTGATGGTCAGTTTATAAGGGATAAACTAGAAGGAAAGACAAAAGAAAACAGAGGAAAGTGGTAGAGCAGAAGGAAGATTGGGGGAGGTGTCTGAAGCTCAAGCAACAAAACAATGAAGGAGAAGAGGTGTGCTGAGGATAGCACAGACAGCCACTGCCAGACAAACAAAATCCTTCCATGATAGCAGAAGTATTTCAGAATATTCAAAGGTCCCTGCAGCATGGACTAGCTGGGCTATATGCTTGTCTTCTCTCTGTACTTTTACTCCAAGGCCAAATAGCAGTGAGAGACAGAGAGGCACCACCTGTTTCCTTGGTTTCTCCCTTGCAAAGGTCTGAATGCAAAAGATTCTGGTGAAAGCTCTACTGGAAATAGCCTGCATGTGGTTATGGCCCTGAGCCTGCAAAACTTGCACACATGAGATTCCCACCGACTTGGATGGGAATTTTGTGCATAATCATTTCAGTGTCTGACCATAAAAACCATAATTGGAATTAAAACATCAACTGAATTGTTAAATATCCAGATTGGCACCAAGATAATATGGTTTAACTTTAGACTGAATACATGACATTTACATCTATATATTATCTTACAAGGTCCCGGGCATTTTAGTAGAATTTCATTCACTGTGCAGAAAGAATAAATTAAAAGTTGCCCTATATGGTGGTAGTAAAGATATTACAAACACATATTTTAAATCAAAACAATTTGCCCCCCCCAACACCCACTCACCCATGAAAATTATTTTTAAAAGTACAGAGCAAACCACAACTTTTTCCTTGTATTTATTATAAAAGCTTTCTTTCCCTTAATGTTTGATCTACCTATAAAAGACAAAAATGTTTTGTTAGTAATCCTTAACCTTTGGCAGCCAACAAAATGACTTAATTTCCTACAAATAATTTCAGTTACTCTTTTATTTACCAATGTGCTTGTTTCCCATAATCCCCCTGGGAAGATATAATGTCCCTGTGCAGATGTTCAATGTTATAATTGGGCAGCATTCAGCAGAAATGTCATCAGTGACACAACACTTTAACAATAAAAGAAAATGAAATAGACATCACAGGGGACTCCCATTTCAAAGCAAACGTTCAAGGATCTGAACGGAAAGCATATTTTCCATATTACAAGTCCTCATTTAAATTACAAAAGTACATTAACATTTATTACTGAACAGATGAGTTTACCACTAGTTTAGTAATGAGTATCAATGGCAACTGAAATTATAGTTCCTTTCATACTGAGCTTCTTTTGATACGTGCCTTTCCTTTACTTACATTCTCATACAGATTTCTTTCATTCTGACTATAATATTCAACATTTTTCATAAATATGATTTTTCATTTTATTAAAAAAAGATGTTGCAATAACATGTGTTTTTGCAGGACAGCATGAACAACCCATTTCAGCCTGGACTTGTGCCAAATGCTACTTTCCAGTCAGTCCAGCTGTAATAGAGTACCTGCTCTCATAGTCTAAGGGACCAAAGGGAAATAGCAATAGTGGCTGCACTATTCCCATGTTTGCTAGTGGCTACAGGAGCTGTCGTGTTAACATGAGCAGTCCCAGTGCAGCACCCCAGACTCAAAGAAACTGTGCTGAAATGTCTTTCTGTACTTGAACGATTATGTTCACATAAGTGGAAACATGCCAGCAGGACATACAGGTTAAAGTTGGTTTCTTCTGGCTATTGTGAGACCACCTACTCAGAAATCCTGGGTTCCCCAGGGACATCTCCATGAACCATCATCTCGCTTATAATCAGCCACATGGAGACCTAATGTGAGGAGTACTGCATAGGATGGTAAAAGCAATCCCACAAACTAATACTGAAGGAAAAAATCTATGTCTAAAAAGTCATGAATTCAAATTCCGTACTCAGTTACACACAGGGTAAATCCTACTACCCTTATACAGATAAGAATTCAGAGAAATTCAGAAGCAGAGCAAAATTCATCTATATTCCATCAGTTTCATCCAGAAGACAAGTAAAACTGGCTTTTCTGCATTCTCTCCCAGAATTTATACAATGGTGATGCCAGCCCAACTCACTAGAAGATTAGCCAGAAGTGTATTTAAGTAGTTACCACAGGTATTCTACAGGGAATGTTTGGGGCACATCAAGGTAGACGCTGCAACCGAGGATACTCATGCCATGCCTGGCATAATCCATTGCCATTTGAGACCGACAGGATACACCGATTAATTAACTCAATATTGATTAAAATAATACATGATTTTTGTCAGATGCCAAGCAAAACCAGTCTAAACCAATCTTTTGTGCTGTCTCACCTGTCATTCCCCATGTACAGAATTGCACAATTTCAGAATCAGAGTGGAAGGTTCAGGCGGATGATCCTCAGTTAAACTCGCCTCAGCTGGAGAAGGTTTTGCATTTGGCTGCAGAACAAACAAACAAATAAATCTAGTGCAGTGCACAAAAGAAAACTTTGAAGTAACTGTCTGATGCAGTCTGAGGTACAATGTGCTAAAGAAGTCTCTGCTGAAGAATTGCAGGAGTCCATACCTGAGGGGGAAAGGAGGGAGTATAAACTGGAGCAAGGAATTCACATAGTACATTTTCCTTTAAAGCATCATGTACACTTGCAAGCCTTGAAGCTATAATTTACAGTTTTGTCATAAACATTTTGGTAACGGAGTGGAAAAATACCAGTATCCAGTCTATATCACAGCTACCATGATTTTCTGTATTGACTGAACTGTGACTATGAAGTCTGTTACTCTAGATGAAGCCTCCAGCATGACAAAAAGGTTTTCATAGAATATTCTTCGGTAACACAATATATCCCACAATTACCACCACCTCAATGGTACTTCTCAGCTGCTATAACAATTTTCTCTAGAATTAAAAGAATTTCCTTAGAATATTTGTAACTTCTTCTGGCCCTATCTATGTTTTGCCCTTCTGGAAATGGACAACCAAGCAAAATGCTAATAAAAATTACCAATTTATCAGATGAAGTGGCATACATAGGAGGAACTCTTTTCATCTCCAGAATTTCAGCCACCAAACTAACACCCTTTATGTTGCTGCACTCCTGCAGAGTAACATCAGAACAACAAAAATCTAAACCAAACTCCTAGCTTGTCTTTCCCCAGCAGAGTTTTGACCCCTCCAAAGGAGACATTCCTGAGATTTTATACGGTCCAGCAGGAACTTGGTTTTGTTACTGATCTCATGTGGAAGTCATACAAATACTACTAGCTAAGGATGGTGGTTTGAAAAAGCTCTAAGAGAAATGACATTACCTACACAGCCGACCTGTAATGACAGGGAAGGAATAGATACAGTACTGTAGCCACCTCCTCTGCCCTCCTCAGCTCAAGCCACCTTGACACTTCGTTGCTTTCTTCATGTCCTGATGTTCTGACTGTGTCTTTTCCCACCTTCTCAAATCCTTTCATTCAATTGTATTTTTCGCTGCACTGAAATCAAATACTTGTTCAAGGCTCTGTGTAGGTGAGGGCAAAATTACATCTCTTACTTCATTTCTTCTTCCCCTCCTCAGTCTCTTTCCTGAAGGTTCCCTTAATCTCAACTCAGTTTCCATGCCTTCTCTCCTGCTAAGTTCTTATGCTCACAATAAGGTGAGAGTTTTGCCATCTCCCATTCCTCTTTCCTGTACAAAACCAATCTACAGACTGCAGTGATCTCCAAATCCAGTGACCACTTTTTCCCCTCCTTTTAACTATTGGCACAGTTGTAATAAACTGTGTCTTTAGTGACACAAGCCTATTTCAGCACAAACAACTGTATGCTTCCAAGTACGCCATTTGGGACTAGAAACCACTAGTTCAGCCATATTGGTGCGTGACATTTGTGTGACGGTGGGCCAGAGCTGGTTGCTGAGGAGGAAATTGTTCCATATGGAGCCAAAATAAATCATAGAAATCCAGAATGCTGAAAGGAAAGGAAAGAAAAGAAGGAAAATGGCAGTGGGAGAAGGTGAAAAATGATAAATAGGAGAAAGGGATCCATTTTGTATGGAGGTTCTGATAATAAGCAGATCCTACATCCCTTACCTACTCCTAACTAAAAGAGCTGACCTTGACACTGCAAATCTTTAAATTTTGAAATAAAAAGTGATGGAAAGGGGAAAATGGGACAACACTTTCAGGAAAGCAGTTATAAAACTGTGTTTTTCCCAGGTAACACTTACAGGTATGAGATAATGAGCTATTACTCTGAATTTAACAGTGGAATTTCCAAAATCAGTGAACACTTTTTAGAAGTTAGATTGCATAGCCTATTTTGTAATGAAGCAGATCTCAGTTTGTTCGTGTACTTCGGCATCTCAACTGGAACACAGCAGCTGGAAATAAGGAATTCAAGAGCCTACCCCATTGATTCTTCTGCCATAATCCACAAACTGAGATTCTACATTTAGACCCTTTAAAATCAAGGGCAGGGGAAGATGTTGAAAACAGCTTCAGAAAGTTACCTTACATCCTCTAACATACTACAATGTATGTACATCTGTGCTGGCTCTAGCAGATGTTGGAAAGTTTGCTTTTTCTTTTTTTTTTTTTAAGTGAAAAGAGACAACCAGGCCTCTAACAGACCCTCTTTGATCTCACCTGGGAGGAAAGTTATAATCTGTCCCTGAGAATCTCTACAGTTCAGGCTTAAAAGACAAAGGAGAGGAGAATGTGAAAAGAACAGGAAGCAGCACATAAAATAAAGCAAATGGGCTTTGAAATGCAGCCTGGTTCCCGGGAATGGCACTGTGTCTAGTTATGTCCTTGGAAGGTTGTTTTTAAAAAAGCTGTCTCAGAGATGTGCCAAACCACTTGCTTTTGATTTGGATGGCAGCAAATGGGACAGGACAAGTAGAGCAGAGCATAGTTGTTGCACTGCCCACACAAAGAAAGTACCACTTAGAGGATAGCAAGAAAAGGAAAGGTGATAACCCCTGAAATTGCCCATCCACAAGAGAGGGTTTAAAGAAAACAAGGCCTGGAAAGCTGTATCTTAGAAAATAAAGCCTATCAGAACACACACAATATAAAAAATTACCGTATCTCTAAGTGCATATTTTGTTTTCCTGCAAACACAAGAAAAATTTGTACCAGTTAAAAGGTACTGAAAATCTGTAATAGAAAATTAACATTAGGCACTATACATCAGAATCTGTCCATTAATGCTATTTGGCATGAGCTGCTACTGTAGCTGACCCATTACCATCGTGACAAATTGCACTGTTCCATGCTATGGATTTTGTAGTGCAAACAATTATATTTCATTATCACAAATCAGTATTATTTCTGGGTTTTATTTTAATCTTCAACTTTTTCTAAGCCTTGCAACAATACAAGTGTATGGAAGTAAATGGTGGATGGATACTTTACTGAAGAACATAGGTGCTCTATCGAGTTACAGAAATATGATTTTTTTCTGCAGAATACTGTGCATCATAGGGCAATGATTATCACAGAGCTCTACATGCTACACTAAACTACTTATGGGGCTTTAGTCAATGGCTAGCACAATTTAGAGTCATGATCTCTGCTATTAGTCTGCTGTGGAATTTCACAGAAATCCCGTATCCTTCTCAGTTTGTCCATTTAAAAGTATCAGTAGTAAATTAACTATTACGTACAGATTGCAAAACAAGAAAAAGATGCTCTGAAAGTTCCAATGAAGTTAGAAATAACTCCCAAATAATATTTCTGATTTCTTTGCCAGTTGTTGAATTGTATTTCTATATAACTCTTGTATAGTTTAATAACAGAGTTAAGCTGGTATAGTTGCAGTCTATCTCACTCCCTCGTGAGAGAAACTCTGGCAGTGAAAATATCCTTTTAGTATCTCTATTCCTTCTCAAAAATGGGGAGAGTATGTGCCTCATACCTGCTGCAGAATAAGAAGCAGTTCTGGAGAATGGGAAGAATTTAGAGGTGCTACTGGAATGGGGAGCATAGATGAACAACATGTCCAGTAGCTCCAAGTTCAGTTAAAATAATGGATTTTACACATATCTGTTGATATTTCATTACCATGTGCAGTCTGCAATTTTTTTTCACTTCACTGAAGTACATGAATTCCATAGTATGTGGAGGAGAGGAATGAGCCTCAGATAAAGTAGTTACTTGCTTGGGGTGGGAAGGGGAGGCTCTCACTCTTTTTTTCTTTTTTTTTTTCTCTTAAAGATTTCATCCCAGGATTTTAATTTTTCCATTAAAGCATTCCTATATTTTGTTCTGTGACCTTGGCTTTCCTCTTACGCTGTTTGGTTTAAATTCTGTCAGTTTTAGACCCTGGATAAGGGTCCTTGTTAGATGGATGAACTATATGTTTACAAAGAATAGAACAGCTCTTAACTAAATGGAAAGGCTATTACAAGAACCAAAGAAAGATTGTTGGCCTGAGTTCTTGCTGTTTTATCAATGGGGAGCAGTTATAAATTTTTATTACAAGAACCTCTATCCTAAGCAAAATTTGAACTCTGAAAGGAGGTGTATAGAACCCCTTGAAGCCCAGACCATAATGATCAGAATACAGTATAAAATAAAACAAATAGAAAGTAGTACAAGGTGGGAGAAAAAATTTGATGTAGGTGTAGTGAATTAGTTGGACTAGATATCTGCTTTATGCTCTCAATAGTCAAGTAAAGCTGAACTACAGCAATTCAGAAGAGTGTGTTTAATTTTATTTTTCTAATCCTGGCATCTGTGCTGACTCTCAATGTCCTTCTTTCCCAAGGTATTAGAAATAGAAATGCTGTCTTAATGGTTATTTCAACTTCAGCAACAAAAGACAGTCTCAGAAACCCCACAGGTAAACCTACACATTCATAGCAAAGATTGTGCCTCCTCTCTCAACCACAGGCAGGAAAGGAAGGTTTGATACTCCACAGTGTTAGGATGGAGCATTTGTGGCCTTGAAAGAGCTCCACAGTCAAGAAATTACCATTTCTGAGTTTGCAGTGAGACCAACACTCTTCCGAATTAGCTTAGCTCTAACAATTAGGTTAGAGTATCCAGCAACTCTATGGGCACACAAACTCCTCTTGAGAGATAAAGGAAAGGCAGCACCTTCTTGGATACTTCTGTTTACATTTCTAAAATCTAGGGGCCCTTGAGAACAGAAAATAACTTATATTACAACAATTAAAAAAACCAAAACTAATGAATTGTAGCTGTACATCATTGAACATATGCTTTCCTATGACCCTGTGCGTGCCCATTCTTTTACTGCTTCACGCCCTCCCAGCTGTCCTCAGAATACAGATATACCTGTTAGTTTTGCTTTGAGAATCACTCTCCCCTTTTGTTCATCAGGTAGAACATTGTGCATGCCACCGCTTGCCTAACTATTGCATCCATGGCTTTGCTGCATTGAGACATCCAGTTTGTACTTGCAGCCTTTACGAATGTCACTCCACCCGCCTGAAGATAGTACACACCCACTTGATATCAACACACAGAATCAAACCTGTGGTTTTGGCTTAAATTAAAAATAAATCAAGGGAAGATCGCTTACATAATTTTCTATGTCTTTCTGGCATTAGATTATTCTGTATAGAATTTTGTCAACAGAACTTGTATTTGATGAATGAAATATGGACTGATATGGACTGTTTTTAGGTAGGGCTATTTCATCTATACCAAAAGAACCATTCAGTTAGCAGGAGTTTCTAAGTATTTACTTTCCAGTTTTTCCTAAGCATCACTTAATTTACCATTTTCACTAACAACAGATTGCACACAATTTTCCACTTAGCCAGTAGTTTATCCATATAAAACAATGGGTGATATGCTTGCCTTTCTTTTCACTGCATTTCTCTACAACAAAAGATTTCCTGCTTTCAATATTCACTATTACTTGATATTTTTTCACTATTTGTATATACAAAAAGATTCTCTCCTCCCTAGCTTGTACAATAAAACCTATCCCTACAGGCCCCTTAGGTAAGCATGTAGTCCTCTTGCAGTTCCAATATATCAGCAATCACTTCTATGTCTATCACTTGCGTACAGAACCAAATCCTTAGCTGGTGCAAACTGTCTTAGCTCCACTGACTTCAAAGCTGCAGCAACCTACCCTCATGTAAGATCCAGCTCATATACTAGAAACAACTTATATCTGATTCACAGAGACCTCTGCTTAACAGAATGCATGTAGTATCCAAGGCAATATTATTTCACCATATTAAACCTCTCTTATTATGCTTATCGGCAATTCTCAGGAAAGGACAGTGATATTTAAATGAGACTATGGTCTGTGCACTGGGGCACAACTTACAGCAATAACTAAATATTACAGCATGTATAGTCCAAACCAGACAATGCCAATCCCATGTGTTCTCAGCAGCCTTCACTGATGACATGGTACTGATGTAGCTCATATATTGCTCCATCACAGGGCTTACAAGTCTGCACGTTTGCTTTTTCTTCACTGTAAAGAGTTGTTCTTTATCATTTCATGGTAACAGGGAAGGAACTCTACCAAGTTATCTTTTCTGAAGTCTTTATAGTTTTTTCTTCTAGCTTCATTAATGAGCTGATGGCCATGGCACAGCAGTAAATCACTCCACCTTTCAAAAGTAGGTTAGCAACCTGAATAAGAGCGATTCCACTCCAGCAATTTTACCTCTTCCCCCCATCACACACCCTTTTTAATTGCACATTTTCTAAAATAGTCTGAGATTTGGATCAGTAAATGGTCTTCTTGGTGCCAGCAGAGAAAATATTAATATGTCAAAACATCCTGCGCAAACTCGCATATCTCTGTGTATCACAAATGTGATATTTATATGCTTGCTTTTAAAAAAAATGCATTTCCAAGCACACTTTTTCATAGAAGAACAAGCTGCTAAAATTTTTACCACACAACATTTTCTTCTTTCTTTTCTTGTCTTTGGGTGGGTTTTTTTGTTTGGGTTTTTGGTTTGTGTTTGTTTGGGTTTTTTACTCCTTATTAACAAGGCAAACCCTGTTTTACTTGCTTACCCTCAAGGAATTCTGCTATTACATTTATTTTCATAATTGTAATTGTAGTGCAAATATATGAAAAACATCTTTCTAAAACACTAGCTGTATTAGAATAGCACAGTGGCCTATTGCATATTTGGGACCTGTTGTATTACTATATTTATTATGCACTGCCAGAATATACAGTAAGCCTTGCTCCAGAGGAGTCTGCAATCTAAATAAAGTTTACTCTCCATATTCAGAGCAATGAGAGGTTATGATATTGCAGGTAATGGAAATGTCAGTACAATACTGCTTCCAGACCCCTGTAAGTTCTCAAAAGGCCAGCCTATGTGTTGCACTCAGCCCCCTGGTACGGCTGTTTCCAGGAAAGTTTACAAGCTTGGGCATAGTGCCATGCAATGCACAAAACCAGCTCAGATGTATCTACAAGAAGCTTCCCAAAGCTTCTGGTTCCAGATACTTGGTGCAGGCACACCTAAACTGTCTTAATGTTTGAACAGGTTTATTAGCTTGGGCCCAGACTCACACGAATGGAGATCTCAGCTGACAGCAGAATCAGTGCATCTGCATATCACATACAGTCTGAACTAACAAGCCCTTCTAGGGTACAATCTGTTCAGAGCTGGTTTGAGCAGCTCCATACCTGTGATTACACCCACCTGCAAGCTGGACAGTCAGGCTGCAGATTTAGAACTGAACGTAGAGTCTGGATGAATGGCATATGAAGATACAGAGAAGAGGTACAACAGTTTGCCAAGGTCTCCACAGCTTGCCTGTGGAAATTTCTGCCATTTTAAAAATTCACAATCTAGATACTTAAGCTTATGACTAGCCTTTGTCTTATTAAAAAAAAATTACAATATCAGTCTTAAAATTTTGCTTCTGGCTGCCTTTAAAATTGAAGAAGTTATGAAGTCATTAACTAAAAAAAGACATATCAGATACGTCAACATACATTGTATTTTTTCTCACTACAGGGAAAAGATTTGTCATAAAAATATAGATCTTATAGTTTCACATGGTGAAACAGAAGGCAAATTAAACTAATAATGCATAGAAGATTTGCTATATGTATGAACTGACAGGCATTAAATAAACACTCTCTTGTTAGCCAAAATCTTGTTCCAGTTTGTAGGATGTCAACATACACATTAGTAATACCTCTGAAATTGTCACTCTGTAGACAGGAAGAGAAATCTAATTTGCATTAAGATAGTAAACATTAAAGTATTCTTGATTTCCACAGATCAAATTTATATTTTTATTTTGATTTACTGGATATCAAGTGTCAATTTAATGTGAATGTCAAAGAACATTAATTTTCAAACCCCTGAAAAGAAGAAGAAATCCCCCAGAGCAGTCAGCAAACCAGATCATGTTTCCTATTCCAAGACATTCTAGTTATAGAACTTTGATGGTAAAATAAAACTCTTTAATCTGTGGCATAATCCTGAAGATAGCATGCTAAAACTTGAAGGACACCAGCATGCAGATGTTCTGAGAGACATGTTTTTAACCCCTGGGCTACCTCACTTGCCAAGAAAATTTAATCTTCTAACATGTACAATCATGAACAGTCTACGGCTAATACTGTCTATGGGACAGCAATGTTTCCTGCTGACTAGAGTCTGATCCTGAAGCTACTGCATCTGGTATTTAGATATTGTGGAGAACAGATTATTTTGAATTTAACAGGAGTTTTTGCCAAGATTGGAGCCTGGTTTGTGGATGTTTTCTTAAAAACCTGTATTGCAAAGACTCCAATCTCTCATATATTCAATAAAAAAGTTAAGAAAACCATTTCAGATTTGTGCACCTGACACGTATTGCACTTTACTGATGTAATCAGTAGGGTAATCACCTTAAACTCAAGGGACAACACTTGCAAGTAAAATGAAGCACACGTACAAGGCTTTATAGACCTGAAGTCTATTAATGAAATAAATATACTTTTACAAAAAACTTTTGGGCTGTATATAACCCTTCTTGTATTTTCTCTTTAAAAAAAGTAAAAAATATAAAATTTGACTGTTAAGCAAAAAGCATGTTACCATATAATTATGGAGACATGCTTTTTAGAGTGATCAAACAAAAATTTTTTATATGTAATCCCTTAAAATATTGCAGGCAGTGTTGACTGAAGCATGCACTCTGAAAATTCCACAAGGGGTGTGAATTGGGAAAGGATTTGTGCTGCCTGCTGTGCTGAAGGTAGAAATAAATGGTTTGTCATTCAAATTTCTAAGAATCACTTAGCTCTACTTCTTGTAAAGTTTACTGAATCTTCCCATTGTGGATAGGTTGGAGAGTCATAGGCTACCAAGGTGTATATATACACTGTCATTTAATTTCAAGAACATTGCGGCCAGAGTCCAATGAATGAAGGGATACTCTGCAGTGCTGTTTTCAGGTGCATGTAAGATCTGAATAATTACTCCATATAGCTCATTTCACGAGAATATACAGAAGATGGAGAATCCAAAAAAAGAGAAGGAAGCAATCCTATAAACTGCACTAGTAGTCAGCACATTTGATTAAGCTTTCAGTTGAACAAATGCAGTTTCCAACATAATCCATAAATCCATACATAGATATTTCAAAAACCCAGGATATTTGAGGAAGTGAAAACAAAGCTAAGAAAATACTTCTATTCTTTTCTAAAACTTTGAAAGATGGCCATGTGACTGAATTTTGATCTCACCCATTAGAATCTGTACAGTATTTCAGACTCCACCTAAGTATTTCATGTGAAAGCCTAACTTTCAAGATTTCATCATTTTCTCATGGGGGGGTCTTACACTGTCCTTTAGTAATTTTTTTAAAAGGGCACACTTCAGGTTATTCCATCTAGCATACACAATGATAAAGAGATGGACTTTCTAAGGATTTACTAAGGTAAATCTTACATTGATTACATACCACGGTTGCAACAATGAAATCCGTCAGAAAGCCGACTGCTGGAGATACTCAAATTCCTCTATAATTAGCACATTGGTAAAATCCAAATGCCAAACCCTAGCAACCTCAAGGAGCGTGCAAAGAAGCTCAGTAACACAGCAAAGAAGTGACATCTACATGACCCTGGCTTTTTTACACAATATCAGGCAGCTGGAAGACTGCTGCTCCTGGAGGAGGAGGAATGGGGGAAGGGGAGCAAGAATAACTCAAGTTATTGCTTTGAAAATTTATTACTTTTCTCATTGGAACTTCAGCCTTGAGTAATTTTCCAGAATCTTTTTTGTTACAGGAACTAGGAAGTAAAATAGGAAGCATTTTTATCTTATCTTGTTTTGATTAGTCATTATGAAGATAGCAATACAAAACCAGGATTGTACTGAACTGAAGATCTATTATGAACTGAAATTGCCTGGAATTTGAGTTTTATATCTTGATTTTTTTAAAGATGCTCCTCTCAAAGTGGATGCAACTTTGCAATAATCTTTGGAAATGCCTGGTAGTATAGAACTGTGTCAATTTAAAAAAAGATAGAGTGCATAAGCTGGGATTCTACACCTGCTATTGCTGGTCCAAGTTTAGGTTTCCCGTAATATATGTGTTCATGACAACAGACCTGCACCTATTAAATGCCACATAGGTACAAAATTCCCATTAGTTTGATAAGCAGCAAAAGCTCATTTCATTATCCCTTTATTCTTCAGACTCCTAGCAATCAATGGGAGTCATCCAAGGAACACTGGTTCCAGTTGGACATTCAGGTATGGAAAATGGCACTGAAGGGGAGTGAAGAGTATGTTTCTCTATAAGCATGAATCCCCCAAAACCCAGACTACCTCAAGGCAAAGAAACTGGGCCTATATACCTTTATACCTTAGAATTTTGGACTTTACATCTACCTATACTGTGGGGACAGAGTAAGTCAGCTGGGAGAAGTTAAAAGGGAAAATAAAAGCTTTTCTTTTTTTTTTTCCCTTCACTGTCACGTTCACCTCTTTCTCAATGGCCAGTACAGGTCAGCCAGCATTTGTGTTAGGTGTTGTAATCTGTCACTAGCACAGACCAGCAGGAAAATTGCTATGTCCTAAGAGCAGCAAAAAAGCATGGAGGGAATTGTGACTCAGAGGGATGTGTTTGAATCACGGGGTCTTCTGATGGAAGGGGATGCAGTTTGTGCAATTCTTGCTCAGGGCTGTGCTTTGAGCACTGTCTAGTCTTTCAGATCACAATGGAATAGAAATAGCTGTATATGGGCTTCTGGCAAATATCACAAATGAGCATCTCATGACAGCTCAGGACAGTAAATGTTTATTACATGTTATGCAACTGACATAGCATGAAGAATTATGTCCTTGTTTATCTAATCTGTTACTGCTATTGAAATCAATGGCTTACTTGAAGAAATAAGGAAAGCATGATCTGATGGACTGTGTAACAATATTGAAGACATCTTTCAAAGCAGACTAGGAGATTAGATGCTCAGACTCTTTTAATAGAGAGACTTTGAACCCCAGCCTTGAATTTTTCCCACATATATTAGCAAACTTGAAACATTACAGAAGCCATATGTTTCTGGGCTAGGAACTTCAAATTTTCCTTTGTATGTGTGCACTACAGAATCTAGTACATAGTAGCTGATCTCCTCAAGCAATGGGTTAACTGAGGATGTATAGTAAAACAATAACTTTTTTGGAACTGAGTATGGTGCACTGAAGATTGGAATAATTTTTTTTTGTACTAAGCCTCATAATAGCACCAGAATTCAGATATACTTAGACATGAGTTTCCTTTATTTCTGGTCATTGGGCAGTTGGCTGCACAAACACAGTTGGTGTAAGTAGAGGAACATCTACTTCAAAGGAGACGAAAGCTGATACAGAGCTCCTCCAGCAGCGGATCATAAGCATGTCTTACCAATTCTATTTCATTCTCAAAATTAGTCTGAAACTCAAGAAATGGTAAAGGGAAAACCAGCCTGTTTCTACTGGTTTACTTTTTTTGGGTGTGATAAAAAATACAGAAGTGATAGTTTTCAGGCTTGTCAGAAAAACGTGACTTAGAAGCACCTCTAGTTATGGTTTAGAATAAATCCACTTTGGACTCACAAAATTTAGCTTGGGAAACAGAAGCGTTTCCTATTTAGCTACAGTTCAGGTGCAAAATTAAAGCTGCCAGCTCAGGAAGCATTCTAGCAGCTCCCTCCATCCAGCCACTGAAACCTCCTGTAGGCTCTAGCTATACTTCTGAGAGAGTCTTGCAGCCTGCAGTTAAGAACCTTTTCATGCTAGTTTGTCACAGAGACAGTGCATCAGAGCTGTCTAGCATGCTGGAAGGCTGTAACTTGTAGAAGGTTTTCTTGTTACTTAACTGTACACACTGTACCCTTGTTCCTAGATGAGCAGCAGCAGCAAAAAGGCCTCTGCTAGACTGGCAGGGTTATTTTACATTACATATATAATGTGTGACCCTGTTCAGGGTCATTATCTAGACTGGCAAAATCAATTTGATCTGTATTGAAGTTATAGTATTCATATATGGACTTGTAACCATGTCCAAATACAGCAGTATTCTACTCCAAAGAGCCAAATAATGCTCCAAGGAACCTCCACTGATTTCATTAAGGCTTGCATGGATACAGCTATAAACCTTAAATGGTAATTTATGTGATGAGAGCATTTTCTTCTTCAGATTTCTTTCAGTGCTTTAGATTACCATATTGAAGAAGTTTAAGATTTCATCCTGATTGACGGAGGGAAAATTTTAGATCTACTCTACACCCTTTAGCACGGAGCTAGAGAAAAGCAGGAGAGTTACCCCAAGAACATCAAAACTAAATACTGAATTTCATGCTGCCTCTTGTCTGGATTTCAAAATAAAGTCACATTAAAGTTGTGCTGAATACACTGAAGTAATTATTTAAGTTTACACATTAAATTTACAGTTAAACATATTTTAGCAAGTTTCCAGTTTTTTTCTTTTTCTACTTTTATCTTCTTTGTCCTTCCTTCATTTCACTATTTGGAGTGCAGCTCACATTTCCGAAGATTTAATCTTTGATGGAAAAAGGAACACAAAATACTGCACTCCCCCACCCTCCAGCAGTGTTTTACAGCAGACCAGACAGTTATGCCCATTTTTCTGTCATTTCTTCCATTCTCTCAATCATGCACCCTTCCTTTGACAATAAAACAACTGGGGTTGTAACATTCAAATATTCACAAACATCTTTGGTAAACCTATTTTTTATAATATTTTGTATTTTTAAGTTAACATAGACATCTTCATGGTCAAAATATCGTATGTAGAAACAAATGAAACACAAATTAGCTCTCTGTGATATCAGTGCTTTTTCCAACACATTATTTTCACTCCTAAAGACACTTTTATGAACCAATGCAAGAAGCAAAACAGCAAGATTATCTTTACATAAAGTACCAAAGCAGATATAACTGGGAATGGTCAGTGAATAAGGCACTATGCCTTCAGCTCCTTATCTGAAGTTACTTTTATAGACCAGTGCAAAGTGTGATGCATCATTAAGCCTCTAACAAAAGCCTGTATCCCACCATATTTATATGCCAACTGAAACACTTCTATTAATTTTTAATCAGTAACATTATGCACAAGTTTCTTAAGTCTACTTGCAGCCCAGCTTTAGCCATCTTCTGTATAATGCTTTTGCATGCTTTACGTTGTGTGTTATATCATATTATGGAAGGCTACTGCCTCAGAAGTACGGCATTAACATAAAATCAGTCAGAATTTCAGGGCTGGACACTTAGTTGTCATGCCAAAATTCTCTTGACAAACCAGTCGAGAAATACTTGGAACTTAAATGACTCCATCCATCACTACTTTATTGTCCCAAGTATAAAATGGGAATAATTATCAGCTACTTATCAGGTGTGATTTGCAGTTTAATGGCTATTATCACATCCCTTGGTATTCTCAGATAAAAGGTGTTAAGTAGTCTTTACTTATTTTAATGAACAATATTTAGTAAGTACAGAACAAAGGAAACCAAAAGCCAAAGGTAAATTACCATCTTTTCGCAGATACTTTTTGTAGTAGTTTCTCTAGACAACCAAGTAAATCTGTCACATTATACCATTACGTACTATTAGTAAGACAGAATCTGATCTGAAGTAGCTAGGTAGTCCAGCAGAAAACACATTTATAAGCAGCTGATGACAATGGGGAAACCTTATTGAATCCTATTGCCACTGACTTGCTATGAACCTTGAAACAGACTGCTTTATTCCTCTGCTTCCACCACATTCCCTTTTGTGTGTCTATTTAGACTGTAATTGTTCTGAGACAGAAACTGTCACAGCTTCAATTACAGTCAATAACCAGCCTCTCTAATAATTCTTAAAAATGTCTTTCTGAAGCTACTACGTTATAGAAAATAGCATGTTTATTCTGTGATAATTAGCATAGTTTGACCTGCCTCTTACCATCTTCTTTAATCTAAATAGCAGACAAACATTTGGAGGTACAGAGGCAGAAAGAAATAAAAAGTGATTTGCCCAAGATTACTTGGCAGGTCAGTGACTGAATCAGGAACAGAAATCCTGCTTCCTGACACCCGCTGGAGGTTGTACCTCCTGGATGGCATCAGCGCTCCAAAGATCCCAATAGTTCACTCTTCCACAATTGCGCCATTCATCCAGGAAGTTACAGGCACAGCATTTTACTCTGCAGAACCCATGTGAAGCAGATAAGGATTGTATACTGTGCATTTTGAAAACATGAAAGAAACAACCTCTGTTTAGAATGATTGTATTTAGTCCAAGCAGCTACTTGGAATGACTGAAACCAAATCCATGTAAGAGTGCTAAGAAGTTAAGTGTGTGCTCAGCTCTCCAAAGGTTTAAGAAAAACATTAAAAGAAGCTATTTTCATATATGGTTTAGAGAACAGCTCAATAGTTTGCAGGAAGGTTAGAAATAAATACAGTTCTGTGCCAGGAATATTTTAACAGAGCTGAAAAATGCCTATATCCCTACTAAAGCCAAGATGATGTGAAAATACTTCCTAGTATACTGTCTGTACTGTTGTATAGCTTTCCCATGTATAATAATATCAAAACTTTTTAAACACACTTTAATAGAGAGAGAGACATCAGGTGACAAAATGATGTAAATACTGGGACAAGGAAGAAAGAAAAAGTTACCTCATCAGTGCTAAAATTCTGACCACCCTGGGCATCTTTAGCAGTGGGGCTGGCTATTCAGAAACAACTCACACAGCAACCACCGACTGATAACAGAATCAATTAAAAGCTTCAGGCTTCATTTTCACTTTTGTTTCTCCTTAATTATCCTTGAGGATTGATATAATTGAAATAGAAATCCTAGATTTCATCACAAGTGACAGCAATATCAGCTTCCCATACCAATCCATAAATATCCTCTCTCTCTGACAAGACAGTAACATTCTCTTTCTCAGGGTATTCTCACCTTTCCTTTATTCTACATTCTAACATAAAGTGGGCTTAAAATGCAGCCAATCAAGCAACTTCACGATCTGAGGTTACTTTCTGCTTCTGTGTTGCTGTTCTAGGAAATTAAAAGCAAGAACTACTTACACTGTACGCATCCTTATAGCAAGTCATGTTAGAGAGAATAATAAATACAAGAAGGATGATGTACTTAAACGGAATTAAAAAATCAAGAAAGTAGTAAAGTTGAGGTCAAGAATATAGTTGCCCTGATTCGCTTCACAGAGTATTGTGGGTTTTTTTTGTCTCTTGCCCTTCCACAACGGAGCTGCAATAATTTAACCCTTTATTTAGCTCTGTAAAGCACTAAGGAATGCTCAGTAAATCAAACAGGTGTGAAGTGGGTGCAATAAGCCTAACCCTTGCTTTCCACATAGAGAGATTTTGTACAAAGGAACTGTGTCTGAAAAGAAATGTAGGTTTTTAAAATTAGATTTATATACTGAAGGTAAAAAAATTTAAAGGATGTGAAGTGCTTTCTACTAAGTCTAGATGTCACTGTAAGGTTTCTTGGAATTAGAGGATTTCTTGAGGAATGTAGATACTGCTTTATGTGTGAAAAAAGCTAAACATGTTTCTAAACACAATACCTACACTATTCACAAGGCAGCTTCTGATTCCAATCAAAGTAACCTAGGACTAACATACATGGATGGTATATAACAAATGGAGAAATCAAAAGGTGGCAAAGCTTCTTCCTCCTTTCCCTGGTTCTGTGCAGCTTACCGCAGGCATTATGACACCTTAATGCCATTCAGCAGCTAGAAGTAAGTGATCTTCCTTTCCTGCAGGCTTGGTATGCACTGTAGTTCTGTAGTTTCTTCTCCAACTCTCGCACACTATTGCAGTGCATTTTTTAAAAAAAATAAAAGTATTTTATTTCTCTTTTGGTTGATTTCATACAAAATTAAATCTGAAACTTTACTTTAAAAAACCTATATTCCAAGATGCCTAATTAGCACTGTCTCCTGATCCCTGAGGACCCTAGGAGCTACTAATATTAATATCAATACTTTAAATTGACAGTAATCATTGACTCAGTGCCATGGAGGCTGGATTTAATCCATGAGCATTTTGAACAACAGTCTTATCGGTGGTTTCTAGATACAGCTTTGCTAATCAGAACCATAATTGAGGTTCTGATACATTGTACTACTTAGTCTGGAATGATTTGCCTTCTAATTTCCTGTTTTCAGTTGTTCCTAGGTTTCTAAAAGATCATAAAAGATCATGGAAACTTTTCTTTCTAAGGGTGGCAGGATAACTGCTCCCTGTTTGATATAATAGGATATAATTCCTAAATATAGGAAATACATCACTTCTATTTTATAAGGAGAGAACAGTTGTTTGTGCCTGGCTGAAACTGTTATTACATATTACCAGTACTCAGTGAAGCACAGTTGCTGGACGGATGTGAGAGAAGACACAAAGATGTTCTTATTAAAAATGGTTTCCTATGCACCCACCACAATAAATCCAGCTCTCCTCCTTACGTTCTATATTGCATGCCCTTCTTTTTATTATAACACTGGCACAATATCCATTTCTCTGGATTCCCTGTATGTCCTTTTCACTAGAGGGTTAGTGGCAGCACGGGCTTTTATTGGTTCCAAATTGTGGATATGCTGACTGGTTAGCCTACACTAGAACGCTTAGTGGTTGAAAGGCAGGGCAAACAAGAGAACTGTTGATATTATTGATAATATTAACATATAAACAAACATTTAAATACATAATACTGAAAAAGATAACAATAAATGGATACTTCTAAATATGCAGTCATGTAACATTGCTTTCTCATAGGTAAGCTTTTGTTGACTTGTTCACAATTCTGCCCAAATTGTGATCACCACAAAACAGCACTGAACACAAGGTTTGCAGGGAGTAGTACTTTTTATTGGATCTGTTGACTAGAAAATACATATGGGCCCATGGTCCTTTCATCAGTTCTGACAACAAAGCAGCTAAAACAGGTTTAACCTAATTATGTTAATCAGCTAGACAATTTAAAAAAAAATGTTAGTTAAGTCACTGTGGAGGAAAGAAACTGCTAGCAAAGGAAGAGGTGAAAATCCCTGAAATAAACTTTAAAAATCTGTCTAATAAAGTCAAACCATATGAAGTTCCTGAGCTCCTGTGAATGCCTGCCAATATTTCCAGCGATTACATTAGTTCATTTTGTGACACCATATCTTCATTAAAGCTTAAAAAAACCCAACCTCAACAAAAAAAAAACCCTCCAGCAAACCTCTATTTTCTATTTGTCTTTCTGCCTTTGTCTTTAAACTCACTGATAAGAGCAGGTGAACAAAAAAATAAGTGCTATGATTTGCAGAATCCCCCTCTTTCTGCTTCTTTAAAGCTACTTTTGTGGTGGAACCAACAAAAAATATTCCCCTACTATCTTTTTTTAACAAGGCCAATGGAAAATAACACTTGATCTAAAATAATCATCACTGAATGAACATTTGGCAAATAGTTTGTATGACAACAAAATGAGGTACATCAAAGAAAGGACAGCAGGAAAAGGAATGTGGGATAAGGGCATGGAGCATCATTATAAATACAATGACATTAAACTCAATAGTTTAGGGCAGAAGGGGCGATACAGCCCCCAGAAAGCCATCTGAGCAAGATAAGAACTTACCTTGTTAAAGGGACCATGCTATTAGTTTCTAAAAAGATAAGAAGATGAGCTCCTAATCTAAGGAATCTGTCAAGTAGCCTATCAACACAAAATATGGATTAAGGGCATGTTTGACTGGATTATCAGATATCTAATTTACATCAACTTTATCTGAAATCATGTCACTAACACCCCACGGGAGAGTACAGTATTTGCAAATTAACCGATAGGACATTGATCTTTCATTTTTTCATTTATACTCTACGTTTTTACTTAATTAAAGTCTGTCTGGCATTTATATCCCTAACTGCAATGGTATTTGCATGCTTGTGTGTTGTTAGATGGAATTCTCCAAGGTATATTTAGCGCCTATGGATAGTAAATATAAGAAAGCAAAATTATAGAGATACATCTTTTTATTCTTATTTTTAAATTAATCTTGTAAAAATCATTTCTGTGTCAGTATCCACCATGGGATGTATACTTCAGCTTTAAAGAATGTTAGACTGATAACACTGCCCCTATGTGGCCATAATTACATAGGGATAAAAAGCAATATGTGTTTAACCTGACTTTCCTAGCTCACTTCATTTAGTGGAAAGTAACATTTAGTGAAACTCATCTTAGGTGAGTTACAGCAGATGCTCCATGGAAGCTAAGAGTAGTGTGAACACTTCTTAAATACATTTCTGTGTCTCTTCAAAAACCATCTTGGGCATTTTAAAAAATCCTACTTATCTGCTGAAACACTGAATGAATTAAAGAAATACATTTTGGGACAAGTTTCTGAGAGCAAATTCTTACTTTTACAGCTTTCATATGCACAGACTTTTTGGAAGAATGGGAATATGAAGAAAATTAAAACAAAAACACCAGGGACAAAGATAAAGAATGTTCAAGTACCTGTGCTCATGCATGTCAATCCTATCACTTTTACCAAGAAACTGCAAGTTTGCTGATAATCTACCTTAACACTACATTTACTGGCAATATATAAGCTTATCAATCTTCTCAAATTCACAAATAATCACTGGAATGAGTAGACAAATATCTATATGTTGCAGAATTGACCTGCAAATATGTAGCACATTTGATAATATCAGGAATGTTTAAAGACCTGAAAAGTATACATACTTTTCCAGATGGTCTTCCTCTGCAAGAGTCCAAAGTTTTTTTGTAGTTTTGGAAATACAAAGCTTTGAACGTGTAACCCCCTTCAGCTGACTGTACAATTTACACAGTGATTTTTTATTTACATTTGCCAAGTCTTTTTGTAGGATTAAAGTTTTTTTGGAGAAAGATAGCCAGTAGCAGATAGAAGGCTTTATTCTTCCACTGATTTCAGGGAGTTTGGCATTTAACTTGTTTCAAAATTTACCTTTCTTAGTTGCAGCTTCACAAAAATCTTAATCTGCAGAAAGGGAATGATGGAACTGTTCTACTTGAAAGAGACAGTGGGAAGATACCTTCTCTGGGGACACGCTTATACTGCTTGACAAGACCAAAAGAATAAAAATGAACAGACCAAAAGAGTAGAAATCCCATGTGTTCATGACATCTTTGACACAAGACAGCAAAGTAGCATATTTCCGTTGATATAGCTTGGTTGTGTTTATTAGGATAGTACAAAGGTATTTTGTATCAGGATCTGGACACAAGCTGTACTGGAACTATGATTTGAATTACAGTGTAGTAGAGGCCAAAGGCTTTCACTTATGCTTAGACCTGTATTCTTATGGGAAAACTACCTATTGCATATTGTAATGACTATGGGGCTACCTAAAACTGCACGCATTATCATTTTTACCAAATGCAGACTAGACTAAGGGGATGAAACAGGGGGGAAATGATGTATACTAACATATACATCTAAAGTCTATCAAACTAACGATACAATAGACTTTATGAGTTACAAGTAATTTACCTTTCAGTATCCCACAGATATCCCCTCTGCTGACTGTGCCCAAAGGATATGCTTTCAACTTAGTTACAATCTGTTCTATTCTGTTACAGATTCAATTTATATTAGTTTTCATATCTACAGACTTATATGTAACTTTCAGAATCAGGGAGGATTACCACATTGCTGTGGGGTACTTAGCCGAAATGGAGCATATGGCTATTAATATTATTATGAATCTGTTGCTTTAGGCTACATTAGATTGCCTTTGGGGTTCTGATTCTTAAGAAGAAAGGATTGAACTTCAGTCATCCTCTTTTGCTGCAAAAGATTTGGAATAAATATTCATGCCTGTATTATTTTTTTTTTTTCATTTACATGCCTTGTTTAGGTAACCTTCAACATGGCAAAAATTTAGACAGGGTTCTGGCTCATCATATTGTTTGTGGCATATTTAGCTTTAAGCATTTGCATTTGTTTTCCTTTTGTTAATAAAAGTTCATAATACTTTTAAAGGGCTTTATATTTTTAAGTCATTGTATTGAGTCATATTTAGATTTAGAATTGTCTGCTTTTCTTCAGTTCAATGTCTTGAATGACTGCACTTTTATTCACTATAACAGCTGACATGAGTTACTTTCTTGAAATAACGTATTTTGAACTATTGTATCTTGCTTAAGAACAACCAATCTGAAAGGCGTTGGTCTGCAGAGAGAAGCTAAATTAACATTTTATAAGCTGGGTAACTGGAATTGCTGAGAGCCAATTACATCAGGCATGAGTTGCAATCAAAGCTTCAACTTCTCTCTTCAACAGACTAACTAGCTTGAATTTAAAGCATCAGATAAACTGAGCTAGATATTTGCATGTGTGAATAAGAGTTGAATTAGAAACAAATCTTAAGGGCTATTTTGGTCTTAAAAAGTACTGAAGATAAATCCTAGATTTTCACCTGACACTCACCTCCATCAAGCTGGGCAACAATACAACACAGTAACAAAATTATGTGGGGTCTGGAAACTGTCAAAGGGTATTTAAGGCAAATTGAAAAGTGGTATTTGGAGGGATAGATTTACATAGAATTACAGAACTGGACTTTCTAACTTTTGTCTCTACTGACAATCCCCCTTTCTCTTCTCAGTAAAATGAGAATAAAGGAATTTTCAGAGAAAGGGAGAGAACTGAGATTGCTTAGTACTTTAAGTCCCACAGCATAAAAAACAAACCCTCTTTTAAAAATGAAAGAGAAAAAGAAGGAATGAAAAGATAGATTTACTAGAATAGGAGAATGTGAGCAGGTACTGAAGCTCTGGACTGGCTTTGATTTGCAAGGCATAAAAAAGATTCAAAAAAGAAGAAACTGTGCAACCATTTTTTGTTTAAGACTTGACATTATGATTGTTCAATACCTTTCCTTAAACAAGAATAACAACCTAATGTGACTATGCTTAATTGAGAAAAAGGAAAAGAATGTGAGTGATGGTATTATAGTACATAGTTACCTGAAAATGAACTGTCAGCAGATATAGCTGACAAGAGCAAGATTAAAATCAAGCCTCACCTAGTACATACATAGCCCTGTCCTCAGGGAACTGTGCTCCTTGTATATGGGGTTGATCTTATTCAACAGTCTGGTAATACTCTGCATGGATTGAAACAACTGTGATTTTATATAAACAACTTACCACTGAGCTCACACAGGGCTAAATGTCCCAAGCAGTAATACCCACAAAAAACCCAGAAGTCATCAACTAATTGCAAACTGCAAAACTGCATGTCTGAACAAGTCCTTGAAAGTGCTAATTTTAATCTGCAAGTACAAATAATAATTTTACACACAATGAAGTATGCTGTCTCCTGAGGCATGTAGTATAATTTTGCAGGTACCAGTTTGCAAACTGACCTGCAAAATCCAGACACTACTATTTAAAAATATCTCAGGTGTAACCTCACTATATAAGACCTGTTCTGCACTTTAGTTTATGGCACATCTTGCACAATATTTCACAATGATCACTCACATTTTTAAAACCTCCTTCAAACTGCCACAGCCTGAGTGCCTTGTCCCTTATACAGAGCATTTTCAAAGAAATGTCGATTCAAAAACATGATTTACCTTCTCCCTCCCTCTCAAAATAAGAGATATACATTCTCCCTGTAACTGACACTTTCTCATAAGATTTTATTTTGATATGTCTTTTTGTCCTGCAATGTTTCACCACCTAGCAGCACTCCGCTAATCTACACTTCAATGGTAGAATTCACCAGAGATACAGGTTTAAATAGCACATCTTGAGATGGGAACAATGAAGGGGGGTGGCTCTACAATAAATAAATAAATAAAGCCCTATCACACACTTAAAGCCAAATGCCTGGTGGGACTTAGGTTCAAAAGCACATTTGGAAACTGATCCCTTGAGAAGATATGTTTGTTACGGTGTTTGGCCTCAGGATTTAAAAGGATTTGCTTTTAAGCTGTTACTTTACTGCAAGTATGTGACTGGAGGCCTCAGGTGTGAAAGTCCTTTGATAAAAGGGACTATTTTGTGCCCAATACAGGGAATGAAAAGCATTAAGACTAACAGGAGCTAGGAAGTGGAAAGCAGGGAAAGGATGTGGACAATGTCCATCAAGTTTAAGGCAAGCAAATGCTTGGGATGCAAGAGGGATGAGAAACCATAAAAGCCCTTGAACTTCTTGCTTTTCATACATGAGTGATTACACTAACAAACTCTTAAGGAACTGAATCAACGTTGCAAGGAAAGGTCATTTCCACTTAATCAGGTGAAGCCTGGCTGCACACAAAAAACTCCATAAAATACTATGGCTCGAAGAAACCACAGGGGTCATCTAGGCGCTTTGCTCTACTGCAAGATCAGCTCTACTTAGGTCACTCCAGCCAGGCAAATGTTTATCTACCTGCACTTAAAGACCTTTAACACTGGAGACACTGCAGCTTCACTGCATTAAATCTATTCCAATGCTTCATTTTATTTCCATTAGAAAGTGCTTCTTCTGAGTTGGACACTTCGTGCTGCAGCCCGTGCCTGTTACTGCTCATCCTGTCTGTAAGGGATAAAGAGTCCTTTCTCTTTGCCAGTCTTTTATGTATTTGAAGATCTTTCGGTCTCTGAACTGTGTCAGTCTCATCATACTGTGATCCTCATACACCACTCTGATTACATGTGCAAAACTGCATCAGTTCTCTAATCAGAGAATCTCTGCATCATTTGCCTCTTAGAAGTGAGGTGGACCACTCTTCTCTTTCCTCAAGATAATTATACTTTGTTTCCTCAACCCCGCCTATATAGCAGAGAAACTTTCCTTCCATACCAAAAATTGCTCTCAAACTACAGTAAGCACAGCATGTTGCACTGAAATTTGCAAAACTCATACTTCTCCACAATTTACTTCATACTGGAGCTGAGCACTGTAAATTGTATTTTCAGCATATTTCATGGAAGACTACTCTTTCAGTGCTCTAAAATGGCTGCAGGTGCCAAACCTCTAGGCTGCACTTGTAGTCTACTAGATACTGTACAGATTCATGGTTGTTCGGTATCAAAAGCTTATCCTGGATAGTATATGCAATATATTTATGGGTTGTTTCAGCTTGAAAACCCTGACCAAAACTAGAGGTAGACATATAATGAAAAAATTACAGTCCTTGTTACATATAACAGAAATTTGACCTAATCTGGAGAAAGTGCATACAGTCCTAGAACAGAACTCTTGTTAACTGTCAATCCTATACTGAAATAACAAGAAATAATAACTGGAGCACTGCAACATCTGAACTACTTCAGGTCATTCAGCCACATATTTGTTGTCAGTACCCATGCTGTCACTTTCAGAGCAACAAAGAATTCTCAGTTATCATTACTATAAACTCCTTAGCATCAAAACTATGCTTATCACATTGCAGGTGCAACTACAAATAGGTTACAGGTGCCTGGCTTCCATGAAAAATCAGGCTATCTACCTTCTGCGCAAGAATGTTCTCAGGGGCATTACTTCACCATAACAGGTTGCCAAAATATACAGATACCTTGCTCTGGAATGCCACATATGCATTAAGCTGACTGAATGGAAAAGAACATTTTATTTATGACATTTCATAATCTACAGCAATGAATTCAGAGCTGCATTGCACTGCATATACTGTTACATGTTGCACAGCATTCAAGATCAAACTTAGAAGATACACTCTATAGCATATAGGTATGAACAAATTTTTTTCTTTCTGACAAACAGTTGCATTCTGGGAGAGAAGAGAAATGTATTTACTTTTTAGATGAAGATTACACGAGACAGAGAAGATGACAAATGTAACAGACAAACTACAATGGGGAGCCCAATGTTAATCATATTAGACTTCATAAATTTTGGTGAAATGTTTAATGTAAAACCAAAAAAAAATTCCAAAATATATATTAAGAAATAGTTATAGTATGTCATACCTGTGATAGCCCTAATGATACAAGCACACTGAGGAAAAGCATGCAAGCTTTCCGGGCTACAAGTCCACAGCTGTGAAATAGCTCTGAAGAAACTCTTGCATTCATGAAAGGACAACCTGTTTTCTTAGCATATCATGTCATTAGATATATTGTGTCTAATATAAATATTACCTCAGTCACCAAGTCATTCTCTTGTTTGAGGCAAAAATATTTCAGGAAAGTTTCTGCAGTCAAAATCAAGCAATGACCTACCCTCTAACAGCTTAGTTATTAGGAGAACATCTATCTTAAATGTAAAATACTCAGTCTTAGGGCAAGAACTGGAATCTGAATCTTTTCAATAATATCTTAAATACTATGCTAATGAAAGTCTCTGAATAGTCACAAGTATTTCTCTCATGGTACTAAAAAAGAAAACCCTGGATATTTTTTGAAATTGTAGTCCATTTCAGCTTTGGTGACCAAATGGTATTTATGAATGTCCTTTTTCACCATTTTACTTTTTCAACTACAAAGAAAAAGGAAAATCTCTCCACTAACAAGTATACAGCCATTATTTCACATTACTTCAGAGAGTGAAAAGCCATTCCCAAATATACTTGCCACAACAGTGACTAAACCCCTTGAAAGTTTACATAGCACACAATCTGATGCTAATCCTTGTATGTCGCTCCACCTCGTGGCCTGATGTATGTACTGCAACAGCATTAGCCAAAAAGAAACCACTTGCAACAAAAAAGAATTTATTGAGTTGGCAGTTGCTTCGATCATTGATGTTATATAGTTGTATTCAGTTATAATTTAGTGCAAAAATATGATCTGGCTCTTTAATGTTAGAAGTGCCTATGGTTTACATAGTTATTTCACTTCCTCATTTCACTTTCACTGTCAAAACCCACTTTAATTCAGCATTAAGTTATTCCTTTTATGACAGGGAATAGGAACACAGGATCTAGATATATGCATAAACACAACTGGGATCTAGAAACTGTGTTTTTATTTGTTAGATTCCCATTACGGCCTCAGTCTATGAACTAATGTCTTGATATGGGCTGTAATGAACTCCACGGGTGAAAAAAAAAGTATGTAACATCAGCTTTCTTTTAAGTTAGAAAGGCAGCCCTCACATTTTTATTACACAATCTTCATGTAATTATGATATACATACAGAAACTAGGAGATACAGGTTAAATTTCTACCTTAAGAGTTTCTGTTCCATACACCTTTTCTTCCAGGAGTGGACCCAGACATTTATATTGTTCTGTGTAAGACATGATTGACATTTTCTACTGCAGCTATGTGGAAAATCCAAAAATCAGAAAGATAAAGAACTTTACAATCAATGTGCACTGAAACAGTAATTTGGGCAGTTATATCAGGGTTGGAGATGTGGGGTTTGCTTCATTTCCAAGGTCTGTTTTGTATTTTATTCAATCATGATTTCAAGGGAAATACAGGAAGGAATCCTTGCTCTAAGGACGGAACAAAGTCTTCCCCTCTCCCCAGCCAATGATTTTACAATTATATTAGCAAGTATGACCTGGGTATTCTTTTTCTCTCTATCTCTGGCACAAACCCTTTCCTTCATTGTGGTAAAGCTACAAGTACAGCTGTAGAAAGAGCTTGATGCTTGCCTTAAGATGTCAATAAGGGAATTTCTTCTGAAAAAAAAGAAATACAAGTCTGAATCACTGTCAAATGGCAGGATAAAATGAATTAAGGCTACAGTTTGTTACACAATAAGGTCTGAGACGGCAACACCATTGTCTTTTACTTCTCTGCTTGCAAGGTTTTTAAAAGAAAACGGAACTTTGTTCATTTCCTTGAAAGAAATGAAAGAAATACAGCCACAGGGAGAGGTGAAGATTACAGCTATAGATGCAGGTATGAAAGCCTTTTCTGGCAGACATGATTAAAGAACTGTTGGGATGGAATTAGAAGTTAATTCTTGTGAATTGTTCCTGTTGCCTTGCTCTAAGTAGCTAGTCAACTGATGAATAGCTGTCTCCCCAGTTAGCACACTGGTTTAAACTCCATCATCTGCAGTCTGTTCTACACATCACACAGGGAAAGGCCTGCAGCCAACTAAGTCCTTTCCTGGAATTTAACTTTATTTTGTCTCCATTCTCAATCCGTTGGACACAGAAGAAACAGCACTGACTACCTTCATAGAAGTGTTACAAAGAAATGCAGAGCAAGGGTATCAGGGGGGTATAGGACACAGCATACTATTCTGAATAGGAGATGCAATTCCATACTTTGCATAAAATGGGTTGTTAACAACTTCACTGCATTTTGCTTTTCACCTTTCCTGCTATAGTCTATTATCTATAAGGAAAATACTACAAAAATAGGGTTGTTATTTCTACGGCCTCTAATGTCAATTGCAATGACTAGTGTCACTAGAATTGGAAGATTCAATACTTTCTACCTACTTTTTTCTTACCCTTTTGATCGCAGAGGAATGAAACTAATCATGGTCTGACATCTAACTGTCATTGTGTAGTGCAGTTGCAGGTCTTATTTGGTAGACTATTCAGAGTCAATACTAGAGGAAAATCAAATTAAGCAGAGTAGTAAAGATAGAGATCATTTAAAAACAAAATTTTATTTGTACACTAAAAGTCTTGAACCATGAATTTTTAAGACCGTGCTCTTCCAACAATAAAACTTCACAAAGTGTTTTGGTATTTCCAGATCTAGATTATTCACTAAAACCAGCTTCAAATAAAAAATGCAGTTTAGTTGCAGCTGCAAAAACTAATGTAATATATGTAATCATACCAACAGAAATCATGACTCATTTTTCTTTAAGATAACTTAGCAAATACTTCCAAAAGCTCTCACACAGAGGACTGCTGTAACATTATGTGTCACTGCTCTGCAACAGTGCATAACTGAGTGGATTAAGGCCTTTAAACATCAAGGAATACAGGTGGCTGACACCTATTCTCATAGTGCAGCAACAGATCTAAAATCTCATCAAAAGTATATGATGAAAACAGAGGTAGAGGCCAATGTGCCTGATTTTGGCAACATTCAGCCCTAAAATTTTGCAGTATTTAAGCTTGAAAAATAGCAATTTTTTAATTTTTTTTTTTTAGTTTTAGCTAGCTGAGATTCTGCACACAGTAGCATTAAATGCTAAAGGGAGCATCTTGACATTCTCTGTATTTCCTTTTTCCATTGATCTCTTTCCAAAGAAGGAAATTAAACTGACATAACACAAGTGACAGAATACAGATGAAGAAAATGGTTAATCACATCAGACACAATTTTGGACTCAGCAGCTCATGTATGCCAGGCAATATGGATTTATGTGGCATTTAGAATGTAACACAATCTTTTGCATTTCTCTATATGGGGGCATTTTCTAAATTTTTATTCATTAGACAGAGCTGCAAAGTACATCTCCAAAATGTGACACACAAATCAAGTTAGCTCACTAAATGTAACAAAATGGGAAAAGATAGTTGTGATACTTAGTTAAGGATGTTACAACACAGAAGGCAAAAAATATTATTCCCTTAACCATAAAGAATGATTTATTAGGTCATACCAAAAATACAGTAGCGCAGCACCCGGTTTTTGGTCATGGCTCCAGCAAAAGCATAAGAACAAGGCAAAAAGATAGTGATACTTCTCAGAATACCTCACCAGCTTTCAAAAATTTGTGACACTAGGAGCTTCCAAACCAGTAAACATGCTTGAATTTAACGGTTCTTGGTCATTGTTTCCTACATGAATTTGTCCATTTGCTTTTTAAGTATTAGCACCAATGGCTGACAAAGTACCAAATACATATTGTCACTATTGCTTTTGGAAAGCCAATAGAAATTCTTAAAGTACTTCTCTGAACTGGATTTCAAGATTTTGTTTCAGTATCTTGGAACACAATGATTCAACAATTGGTCAGGGCTTCAAGCTTTTAATGCCTTCTGTATAATAACAGCCTATTTCTGCACAAAACAATTTAATAACCATTTAAAGGCTTTTCTACTGCATTCAGGTTAACCATGCACATTCATATGTTGAAGTCACATGAAGATGAAAGTATTTTCTTTTGCAGAGTATTTAGACTACATGACATTGAGATAAGTTACAAAGGGAAACATGTAATTAAGAATTATTTTAAAACTAGGTACTACAAAGCCTCTACAAATAAAGGATGAAGACTGAAAGAAACTGCAGTTTTAAAAACAAACCTTATTACCTAGCTGCAGTGCTGGAAAGCGTTGTTCACCCCTTTCAACACTCCTTTAGAACAACAGAGATGATGAATTATACCTTATGCTGAATAGCCACTAGATGTCAGCATCTGCCACCGTTAGCATTTAAATACATCTTTTCCGTGAGAAGCGAAAGAGTCTGAGGATGGCACGCACAAAGAATTTGGCTTTGCACCAAGTCCTGGTATGTCTGTCTATATTACTGCTCATCCTGATCATCTGAAGATATTTCAGAGCTTCAGATTTGGAATTTATACCTTTGTATAGGTAAAACTGTTTCCCAACACTGATCTCTGTAAAGCAACTACATATACATAAAAAAAAAAAAAAATTTATACATATATATCTATCTCACACCTTTCAAGCACACTCAGAGAAGGAAAAAAGCAACTATATTTCAAATTCCACATTGACAAGATGCATTGTTTTCTGTGCAAGATTTGGGGATTCTTTCTCAGTATCTGTTAGAAATTCTGACTATTTGGGTACATTAAAAAGGTGCATCTTCAATCAGTAATAGAGGATGGAGAACAATGGACTACTGCAGCAATTCTGTGAGGCTGTAACACATTGCTATCTAAACAGTAGTCAACTGTTTTTGCTTCAGAGGAGATACTCGAGCAAACATTTTCTGGAATTACACAACATAGCTGAACTTGCCTTGATCCATCTTAAAATTCTTATTGGTCTTATTTTTCCATGAGTCTGACTCATGTGAAATTAGGTCCGTAACATTGCAGCCATAAAGCTTTGTCATTTTTATAACATGGAATATACTTCCTAAGTCAGTGTGAGTGATTGGTGAAGTCCTGCATTTAAAAGATTTTTGAACAGTTCTCGAAAGCATTAAGCAACACCCACACATGTCTCATCACAAGCTAACCTGCACAAGCCTGTTACCTCCTGGTGCTTTAGCAGATACTGAAGATCACTACACAGCAAAAAGATAGCTTCTATAAAGCCAACTGCTTTTTTGCTTTCCAGCACTATTACTCCAGGCCATGGTTCATTCAGAATCTAACTTCACTTAAAGCAGACCTTTAAATAGCCTTCACTGTTTGTTTGGGGTTTTTTTATTAGTCTCTTCAAATCTTCTGTGTCAAAAATTCACCAAATACTGCTCAGGGAACCAAGGAAGTCATTGAAAGACCACAACTATTAAAAATAGTGAGAGTTCTGGGCAAGTTTAGTGTGGGGTCTGGACATGCGCTTGTCCTTGCACCATGTGCACTGCTGAAAGGGGAAGCATACTAAAGACTGCACGCTTTTCAGAATGTTAGACAGGTGAACTAAGACTCTCCTCCAGTTTCTGGATATCCCTGAGGATTTCGGCAAGCTGATGCTGAAATTCTGACAACTGACATGTTCTGAATAAAAAATCTCCAGAAAGATATTCCAATTATAGACCCAGTTTGTTTAAAGTTACTACCTTTTAAAACTTACATGATGCAAATTGAAGAACTACAGTGGGCAAAAATGGTATTGTATACTGATTTTGCGAAGTACTGACTACTTGACACTGAGAGACCCTTGGCTAATTACCCTCCTAATTACCAATTTTCTTAGGTGTGTGTGGTGACCAATTCTGCTTAGCTAAAACATTTAGGACAGAGGAAGGTTAAACACACCTGCATTCTCATGCAGATAATGGTTTGAATTCAACAAACGCTTTCTCCTAGTGATAACACCTTTGGCAGATAGTGTCCTATCACATTATTACTTTCCTGTGACTCTTAGTAAGAAATGTCATTTTATGTCTTGACTCATAACTGCATTTCATTTTTATGAGAAAAATTCTATAAAATACAAGTCTTCTTCCTTCATCAGAGAAGAGGAAAAAAAATGACAAAATTAATTAGGTATGTAGTATTGTCATTAGGTTAGGCCCCATTACTTATGGCAGCTTCAGACTTCCATGGTGGAGATACACACTCAGCTCAGCTAATGCCAAAGGATAAATTATCTATGTCATTTGCATAAAAAGTACTCCAATCAGATATCCTTTCCTGTTATGTTGTTTGATGTGGTATTTCAGAAATCATATGCATAGATCAATGAATTCAGTTACTTTAATTCCCTGAATTTTGCAATGAGGCTGAACCAAACATAAAACAGATTGGCAGATCCAGGCAAAACAAAATTCTATATTCTACAAGCTATGAATATTATACTACATCACTCTAACATCAAAGGGCTGATTAATGATCCTGGCATTTCTGAATTTAAGAATTCTTCCTTGCTAAGATATGAGGCATTGCAGAAGCTATGGTAAGTGTCCAAAGCCCTGTCCGTTTAATCTCATTAAATTATTTCCCATTCATTTATCTTTCAGATGTGTTATTTAAGAAAGGCTGCATTTTCAGGGAGAAATCTGAGCAACGACATCTTGGTAGGCTGGTGAGACATGCCTAAGTTATGAAACACTTCTTTCCAAACTTAATCCAAGACAATCTTTCTGCTGAGGAAGGACACTGGAATTTCTGTACTGATTGTAGGATCAAGGAAGGTGCCAATCTCAGCTCTAACCCTAGGTAACAAACTTGGGTCATAATTCAATCTGTGCCTAGCTTTGCATTTTAAAAATATAAAGGGTTGATTCTAGAAAGAAATAAGTGAAAAGCTTTTCTCTCCTTAAATGTGAGGTGTACCTTTTACCAATAACAATGACAATATTAAAACCATGTTGATCAAAATCTAGTGACCAGGAAGGTATCACAAAAGGCTTAAGTATAACTGACCAAAGTACGCAAGACGAAACAATAAAAGAAACAAGACCTATCCTAAGCTAAAATCCTGAGCCAATTTAGGTCAGGAAAACTTGGTATTCTCTTCAACATGCCAGGAAGTTAATTTGTATTATCTTTATGGAATATTAATAGCTTAGTTCCCAAATTAAGGGCTTTGACTCAGTCTGAAGCATATTTCTATTAGGCAGTATACTAGCAGATGAAAAGAAAATGCATAATGTAATCCACAATGTCAACATTCACACAGATTTGGCTTGATGTTTATCACAGGCCATTTCAGTATTTCTACACAAAATATATTTTCAGTATATTAGGTCATAGCTATTAATGAGCTAGGAAAAAAGTAAACAAAACCTAAGTCACACATCAAACATTTTGCAAAAGATGCTGTGATTGGAAAAAAAAATCACTGATCATTTTGTATACGTGGACTATATTTTTAAGCTACTTTCATTGGTAGAGCCAAATTTGCTATTAAACACACTCTTGTTAATTCCATTAATTTCAGTTAACAATGTCTGTGTCTCATCTCCTTTCCTTAGTCAAGCAAGTATGGGAATTTGTCTACCACTTAATCCTTATTGCAGAAACTCATAAATAGCCTCAGTTCAAGCCCTGCTGTGAGTTAACACTGTGGCTGTTCAAAGTATCCACCCATTGCCCCAAGGTCATAGAAGGGGCCTGGGAGGAGTTGCAGATCTTGCTCCCAAAGGCCTTGTTTACACTACATTCATTTTTTTTAATGCTGTTCTCCACAACTATAACATAGCTGCAGCTCAGCCAATGGGAGGCTTGGATTACACAGGCCAGTGGCACTTTAGATAAAGTTTTTGAATCTGGGCCATCTGCCAACTCCCATTAACTTCCAGAAAGCCTAACTCCGCTATGTGGCTTTGAAAACCCAAATCCTAACACTTGTTTCTTCTTGACCTCTTTTGATCTTTTTTTCTTCTGCTATTAGTTGTGAGTTCAGAATCACATCCAGAAGAATCATGGTTAAAATGCCTGCAGCAGTTGCGTCAGGACCATCTTCACTGAAAATGTAACAAAGCCAGAAGTAAATTTGGAAATTTAATATGGAATCTGGCTGGCTTGTGTACAGTAAGAACCATCTGATGTCTGGATGTTTGAGTATTAGGATCTATATCTACATCCAGAACAAACAGTTTTCAACAGTTTGGCAAAAGTTAAACTGGAAATTAAACAACCTTGCAGCTGAGCAACATGTATGTTTTGCTAAAACAGAAAAGGAAAGTGAACATAAAGTTCTACCTGATCTTTCCAGTCTAGAAATGTAATTTTTGGCATTTTGCATTACAGGTAGATGTTTTGAAAAAGTTTCTTCTATTGTGACATATTTACATACTCAGAAGTGTCATATTCAGAAATGCAAAGCAAATATACTTTAAGATACATTACCAAAAAGATACTGTCTTGCTTTTTATTAAGACCCAGTATTTGATATGATTTTACAGCACATATGCCTAAAATTAGAATTGTTGTTGCTCATGTTCATTTTCAGACATGAAGGTCTGAGTGAAGTTGTGCATTTACATTTGCTTAGTGGATAAAATATTTGCTATTGAAAGTAGTAAAATAAAGTACACAAGTTATGTAGGCTAAACAATAATGGAATGTTCTCTTTGGTGAATTAAACAAGCTCTTCCAAACTCAGATGTAGCATCACACAACATTTACCTAAAAGAAGATTTTGTGTATAATGCCGCAAAGGAGACTGTATGAACATGGAAAACACTCTGCTTGTAAGTAATTCATATTCTTTGGATGTTTTTCCCCTCTCTAGCTGTTTGTCATTACAACATTTTGTTTCACAGAAAAATTCTTACCAGTTTTTATCAGTGCAACACAACTTTCTCCATAACCAAGACTACAGTCATTCAAAAGAAGTTATTCAGACACCAGAACAACATAGTCTATAACATTGCTCCAAACACCAGCCTGTAACATTTTAATATATTCTGGCCTGATTAAGAATGAACTACAGCTGTGGTCTGGAAGTTTTGTCCCAGGCAGATTTGCACAAAGTTCTCAGAAGAAAGTGACTGTGGAAAGATCCTGAGAGGGAATTTATCTTTTTAAGGAAATTACCTGGTAATAGTCTAGAAAGCCAATACACGTTCAATCCTTATGGGAAAAATCCTGCAGAGCTTTATGTATATTATCATAGAAATATATGAAAGTAGAGCACTAAACAGAAAATGGTAAGCTGTACAGAGACTGTTGTAAGCAAATTCAGTGCTAGATCCATCTTTTAAAGATTTTTTTTTAAGAGGACTGTTACACATACAGGCTGTCTTAAAGATTCTTCAAGTTCCATTTACAAATAAGCTTAGAATCATGTTTTCTGGTGTGGAGATCATTAGCTAAACCCATAAGTATTTGTCCGTTCCTCATTCTTTGTGGTCTTAATGATACAGCGTTAAGAATAACACTTAAAATTTCTCACCAAGTAAGAGCATTGTCTTTTTATTTGTAGCTGTTTTCTAGCTATTGTTAAAGCAACTTTGTTAAGTAAGTATGATACATACTGTTAGAAATACACACAGCGATCCGATTGTCATTAACAGTGCCTGTTCCCAGTATTCTGCTAGTAACAAACTATGACATGTACCATAAGAAAATGTAAGTCTACACAAGCATATCCTGACATCATCAAGAACCACAGTTCTACACCTCACACTTTTCTTCTCCACTCTTCCCATCTGTAATTACCATTTGATTCCTCACACATTTGCTTTTGTTTCTGCTTTATGGCTGAAATGGATCCCTGTTTACATTGATACGGAACAAAGAAAAGCAAGTAGCTCTTCAAAGAATCAATTCTGCATAAGGTTAACTGTAAGAGAAAGTATAATAGTAATACACCAGGACTCTCAAAAGCTTTTAGTACTAGTCTTCATTTCTCAGAGAAGAGAGACACAGACAAAAGTCTGCATGTGCATGTAAAATACCAGTAAGAAAGTATATCATCTCCTGGACCCTAGAAATCCTTCCTTGACCAAGCTGCCTTTCCAACTGCTGTTATAAAATGAGAGCATAGGAGAAGAAAAGGTGTCTCTAAAATCTTCATATAAGCTATGTTTATAAAGCAAGCCCAGGAATTTATTATGATCTTTTTTGAGCAGAAATTAATTTAGAAAATCATAATTTGTCAAGGTTTGACTTCCTTCAGTTAAGGAGAGCAAGCTGTACATTCTAAGAGTTGATTAACATTTCTTTTTCCCCTCTTCCAAGAAATGCTCAGTAATAGTTTCTGCCCAATGACTCCATAGTCTACTGTTTCCAATGGAGACATATGAAGTTATATTCTCTGCGGACAGTGTCCTTTCCCAGGAACACATCAGTTTATCACCTGCTGTGTTGTCCTGTAGCAGAGACTTCTTTTTTTTTACTACTTATGTTTCTATTTAGCATATTTTTAGTATTATGCTTAAAACCTGATATAATCATATTGCTTAATATGCCAAAGGAGTGTGAGCTCTTGCAGGTATGACTTGGGCACTGAGGTTCATGACCAAACAAGAAATGCAAGCAAAGAACATCTGAACATGGGTTAAAAACAATCCACTTTACCAGAAAGTAGTTTTCACTGTGGGTGAAACCAAATCACCTCTGTATACACAGAACACATAGTAGTTACCAATTGCCTCTACCTCCTGATTAGCGTAAAAAAAACAGAAGATGGGACTAAACATTATTTCTGAAGGGACACTCTTATCACAGTGGCTCTTTGTTTCCCTCCCACCCCAACTTAGTGCTTGTTTAAAGCCTGAAAAAAATAGCTGTTCTTATAATTGGCCAGTTATTTTTTCACCTTTCTCGTCACCTAGAAGAGATACAGCAATCAAGACAGAGTGGCAATCTTCAAGCTGAGTCCCTATTCCTCCAACAAGAGCAACATAAAAGCTTTATGTAGGTAACAAGATAGCATGAGATGACCAGTAGGTGACAGCATATACTTAACACTAAATTGTTTCCAGTCTTAAATCTATCACTTAGTTTTTCCATTTATTAAACTGAATGAATAAACTTTTAAACTCATTAGATACATCTGATAACAGCACAGAAACCTGTTTATAAATAAAGCCAGTGTACTAATGCCGTTACAAAGAAATATTCTAACTCACCAAATTATTTTGGACTGAAGAGAATGAGACTGGTCTATCTGATATACCATGCTTAGGTTAGTGGAGTTTTAGGCAAGTACACCAAATAAAGATACACCTGTTTTCTGGTCATGAGCCTAGAAAATAGTTTCATTCCCTTGTTTCTGTTTTGGTTGTTCTCAATCTCTGGGAAACAGCACTTTTCAAAAAGGCTTAAAGTAAAATCATTAACAGTTCTCACATGCTTTGAGAAAAAGTAATTTTGATTTTTAAATCCCTAGTTACACTTAGTCCAACCTGACTGGTTGCTGCCACTGAAGCACTAACCCTGCTTGCTTCTAGTGAGAAGATCTTACTTTTTTTTTTTCCCCAAGTGACTTGTTTGCCAGCTTCTGCATCCCATGATCTTTTCACTCTTCTTTGTTGTGTCCAATTTAGAGAAATCACTCTTCTTCTTTTCATTAAATGTGCTCAGAACACTTTGTATAAAATAAATAAAAATACTGACTAGTTAAAAAAAAGTATATTTTTGATAGGAGGAGGTTTAAAGCCAAGGCACTAATTAGCCAACACAGATGCAGGAAGTTAGATTTTGATGATGTGATCAGATGTAAAAGAATATAATACACAGTGAAAGAGGGGAAAATGATACATTATACCCTCAAGAAAGGGATTTGATTTGTTTGCCTTTTAAAGTCAAGTGCTGAAGCTGAATGAGCTGAAACCCAGTTTTAATACATGGAGAGGAACATCTGTGATGGGGATGGTCCAGAATACACAACATATGGAATGATCAGACAAAAGCCCATTTCAACTTCAGAGGAAAAAAATGCAACCCTCCCCTCCAACTACAGACCCTAGAGAAAGTCCCATAGAAAGGGAGGGTCAGTAGTAACTAGCAAACTGATGTTTCAGATGTAGCTGTAAGGAATACACCTGTGTAACAGCTTGCATCTTGGCCTGTCCCTGTGCTGAAGCAGCTATTTTTCCTTTTAAGAGCAAAAGCAGACTCACTTCCTCTATGGAGCATAGAAGGAGAAAGACATAACTCCTACAGAACTGTGAAGACTCTCTTAATACGTGCAATTCAGTCATTTGGTGCACAAGATCTTTTTGCTGATAATGCTTTTTCCACCTAACTTTTAAGACAGCATAATGACATGAACATCAACAATAGGACTGGATTAAGTCAGTATGCTATTAATTAGTCTGAAGATTCACCAGACTACAGTGGTCTCAAGCTTCTCGCTTCTCCTTTTTACCTTTATTCCAGGAATTTATATACTATACAGTAGTGTAATACTCAAAGCCCTTCTGTAATAACTATATCATTAGCAAATATTCAACAAAATCATTCTGTTCTAGATTCTTTTGGGACTTAGCTGCCAAGACAGGCCAAAAGCAAATATCAGAGTCTTTCTCTTCCAGGGGACAAACTAAAAGAACACATCTGGGGCCAAGGGCTTTGTCTCCTACCCTGATGGACTTTGGCACTGCAAACTTCAGTGACAGCAGACATTTGTGAGCATCCATCACTATATAAACTGTTAAAGTGCAAAGCAACCTCATTTTTAACAATGATTTAGAGTGCTGCTAAAGCTTCATACTTTTCAACTTGGAGTGACAAATGTTGCATGCATAGTTCTTTCCTAATGATACAAGTGTTCAAGCTTTTATCATTAAGGAAAAGAAATCACATTTTATTAGAAAACTGGAACACATTAAAGAGAATTAGATTTGTTTACTCAACCACCCAGCTGGTTTGGTAGAAAAAGTAAATACTTCTTTGAAATTCCAACATATTGTTCACTATTAAGAAAGCTATTTCTGAAAACACCCTTAAGAGTATTTTTACATGGAGAAAAAGTAATTGGCAACATGAGAGAAGCCAGATTTTTTCTTCTCTCACCCAAAAGCCTTTCTTGGGCTGAAGGTCAGAAAGGTCAGATACATTGGTTTTAGGCAGAGAGTAGGCACAGGTGTTGATGCCTAATCCAAATTCTGGTTTCTTGCATGTGGTATTTAAGCAGGTGAAAGAGACAGGATCACCTCCAAAAGCTGTTAAATAAATATGTAAAGAGTATTTTGGTAAGATCAACTCTTGCCTTTCATAGAAGTTTGAAAACGTTCTTACTTCACTTGCACTTCTAGGAGTGCTTCTATGAGAGAAAAAAAGTTAAAAATTAGTATCCTTTATGTTCTAAAGTGATAAACTAGCAGACTTACTTGTCAGATCACAGAAAGTAAATCCCCCATAATTCCTTTTTTTTCCCTTTTTCCCCATGTTTTTTGGGGGAGGGTTCTTTGGTTTCAGAACAATAGCCAGGGACTTATTCCAACTGCTTATGTAGTTGATATAAAAGAACTTTTCAACAGCCTTGAAAAAAACTCTTGTAAGGTATGCCAGTATCATTACACCTGTTTTCTAGATGGGGAATAAAAAAACCCTCAAACTTGTGCTATTTCTAAAAAGTTGACAGGCATCTGTGATTGTAACAATTGGTGTAAATTCAGAATTTCTAAATGTTGTGCCTTATGTGTCCTGTTCAAGGGTGTACAGTAGACCAGCATCAGCCACAATCAGGAATCTGCATATTCTGATTTCCCAATTTGTGATCCCTTTACTAGACTATGACTTTTTTCCCCTTGGGAATAACATACAAATACTGTTATTTACTCAGTTATCCTTTTTGGATATCAAGCTGACAAACATTTTATTTAGTAAATAGCTCCCATTTGTTAATATTCCTTGTAGAACAGTGCAAAAGACTTGTGATTAAATGTCAGAGGCATCTTAAACCAGGGCTAAAGGACTGCCATAAGCATTAAGGAAACCTCACTGTCAGTGATATTTACAGTGGCCATTTCCCACCAATAAGTATGGCAATGTGCTTGTGGAGATATCTTGCATTCCGGCTTCTTCTCAGCCTCATTTTAATGCTGTTCTGATTCATGAATATACAACTGTAGACACAGCAAAATAAATCTGTGCAAGTCACAGGAGACTTTTTTTGAAGTATAAGTAATAATACATGCAGGTCTTCTCCTGTTCAAATGACAAAGCAGCACTTAAGGCAGTTCTCACATGAAATATCCTTTTTTAAGCCCTGAATATAGAATCAGGCTTTAAATTCACATAGGCAAAGTTGTATTGGCTAGAATGCTGTATTGGCTAGAATGGAAAATCAGATTTGTGCATGTCAAAAAACAGAATAATTGCATTAGGATTAAAGGCAGACTGAGAAGGGTTATTAAGGAGAATAGAAAAAGAAGCTTTCTTTTAATTGCTTAAGTGCTCAAATAACAGGTAATAAATCATTAAAGTTCTTGTGACGTTTTAATCAGAAAACCAAATACAGGCATGTTTAAACAGAAGTGACTTAGGCAATTATTTTAAGTTTTTAAAATTTATTTGTTTTGCATTACCTCATACTTGAAGTTGTGCATTAATACCAAATAGTTTTCCAGTAAGGCCATGAGAACATACTCTTGGTATTTAAAAGCAGCTAAGAGTTAACTACTTATGACATATAAACAGCAATAAATTGAAACATTACAATTGAAATTCTTACCTACAGCCAGGACCACCACAGTAATCTGGAGAAGAGTATAAAAGCAGTTTTTATAGACTATGTCTAGCACATGAAGGTGTATACCAACTCCCTGTTACTTGAAATTACACCTGTTGGCAATGACCCACAAGAGACATTACAGCTCACAGGACTTATAGTGTAGGAAGCTCCAGCTACTACTCTTTGTACTTTTGACATTTGTGCATTAGAAGCAAGAAGTGTAGAGAAGTACAAGGTTACAACTGAGCACCTTTGCTAAACTGTCTTGTCTGCTGATCACGGGCATGTTGTCCCCATAGACACTCATTTTTGGATGACTCGCAGACATTACCTTAAAAAACTAGGTGATATTTGGCTCCGACATCTCAAACACTGGATCCTTGCAGAAGACTGCAATCAGAAATTTAACAGTTCTTCAAAGGTGAACACAGTTAATGACATTCTCTAAGTCCACTAAACCCTTTGCATTAAATCCTAAGGAAATAAGCTTTGATTCACTAGTATTTTGCACTTTGCTGTAACCTCTTCTACCCACAGAAATCCAACATAATAGTAGTACTTACCTCCAAACTGTACAGTACAGATTTCTACAAAACCTTCAGTAGTACTCTGAGAAGACTTAAGTTTTTATCTGAAAGCAGTATAATAGAAATTAAAAGATACATGTTCGCACAAAGTAGAATGATGGATCATAAATTTTAGAGATCCTACTCTGCAGGATACAGTCAATAGTGAAAACTTACTGGTAATGAAAAGTTGCATGTAGCTGTTTATCACTAATATGCCAACTATTTGTTTTCATCTGGAACTGCCTATTTACAAATTGGGACATACAAAAAACTTTCTTAAGAACTAAGGCTTAAATTTCTTAAAAAAAGTTGCTTAAATGATATTAAATAAAAAAAAATATGATTCATCTTCTGTGTGTGAAATGCAAGGAGGTATCACTGTTCATGTTTTATAACTCAAATAATAAGCCTTTAATCTCAATTCTTACTCAAGCAGGAAGCTTCTGTGCCTTGCCCTGGTCTATCACAGAACAGCTTCAGCACTGTTTCCATTTACACCCAAATAAAGCATACTAAGATTTTAGTTATTACTTTGAGTGTTCCTCTTTTACTGGTGACAGCACTACTAGTTATTCAGGACAGTGTGCTTGTTTATATAACAAGACAGTGTGTCTTGTTATTCAAGACAGTGTGCTTGTTTGTTTGCCCTCTATAGCACAGGGCAAGCCATTTCACATCTGAGTGCCCTTCTGGCAACCCCATAGTGAGGATTACCAAATATTTCCAAAATGCTCCTGGAAACTTAAACAATTTCTAATTAAGAAAGATATGGTACCTCCTGCACCTGCAAGAGCAGGAAGCATGCATGACAAAGTATCCCAAGTAGTTTTCAGAAAAAGCTCTGAAAAAACCTCCTGGAAAGGAAATATCCCATTCTCACTTTGCACTTTAGTGCAAACTAAATCCTTGCACTGCTCATGTCCTGATTACTATAATTATTTATTAATTTTAAAATACACTTATGACAGTTGAGACTTACTAACTTGTGGCACATATCTGAAAGAAAGTGCAAAGCTATTTTAGGACATGAAGCACAAAACTATTACTGTTCTTGTATTCCCCCCCCCTCCCCCCCCCCAAGTCCTTTGTATGCTG
>JANZLQ010000092.1:19246713-19258986 GCA_026212715.1 Elanus axillaris | reverse complement strand
CCTCCCCCCCCCCAAAGTCCTTTGTATGCTGAAAAATATTTCCACAAAGGAAAGCATTATTCTTAGAAGACATCCTAAGGAAAAGAAAAACTCATGTTCTCAGACTTAAAGGTAAACTCCAAATAGCAACAGTAAGCTTAAAACATTTGGTTTCATTATTTATTTGGGGGAAATTAGAATGCTAAACTCACCTATAGCCTCTTACCACTGTCTTTTAGGTGCAGAGGAGAATAAGAATAGTGCAATAGTTGATTTTTCCTTTTAAAAAGAGTATTAATCCTATTCTATGCACAGCTAACAGTACTAAGCATAGGGGAAGAACAAGCAAAGATATCCTCTTCATTTGTCCTACAGTAAAACAGCAAAAGACTTCAAAACAAAGAGGTCAGTTAAACAACAGCTTCTCTATTGGTTGGGATCAGAGCTATTATTTTTCTAAACAATCTTTAAAACTAAGATGCACTATGATAATCAGTTTTCAACTCTTCAGTGAAAAAAAATGAAGTCTAAGAAGCTAGGCCTATCCCTTAATGCTTTTCGGTCAATAATAAAAAAAAAAAATCACCTTTTGTTCTGATTCAACATAAACAACAGCTGTAAAACAGGTTATCAGCTGAAGCACACTTTCATGAACCTGAATGCAATATGAAAGTACTTGATGCCTTTTAGAAAATAAAGGATTATTGCTATTTCCATATATGAGGGGCTGAGGGAGAAATGCATATTGATGATGATAGCAGATCTGTTCCAAAAAGGAAGGAGTAAGAAACCATTGAAGACTTTATTATATATTTTATGGATGTTGGATTATCCAACTTTATCAGTGACATAAGGAGAGCTTTGGTATTTTACCAGACAAGATGGCTCAGCTGCTTTTACCCATGGTCAGTCACTTCTGAAAACTCTGCTGGCAAGATCTTGAGCCCAAAGAGATCAACAGCAAGTTTTATCTCAATTTCAACAAAGACAGGTTTTATTTTTGTTAACATACTCAGCCTTTAACTACTACCATAGAGACATAAAACTTCATAAAGTACACAAATGTACTGTATGATACATTCCCCCAAAAGATAGCTTAGTATTAACAAAATTACAGCTTCTTTCCAATCACCATGAGTATTTTTTTTTAAATTCTTAAATGGGAATTACTTAGACAGAAGCATTATGCTTAATTTGCTCATTTGCAGTGCTGGCAAGCAGTACACCAACTAGATACAGTTATCAGCTATAAAAGCATTATTAAGCAGAAATAGGAATTAATTAGGGTTGTAACTCTGGAATCAAAGACAGTCAACATCCTAAGGTTGCTAGAGGACTTTTGTTGGATCTAGAGATGATTACTATAATAAAATACCCTCAGGAAGTTAACTCAGTGGGGAATGTTTTATTTGTCACTTACATATACTATATGACTAAACAGCATGATTGCAAGTCAGGTTAAAATTATTTATAAGAAGGCCTTAAATTTTGAGTCCAGACCTTATTGTTGCATAACACATAGCAACTGTCTGCCACATCAGCAGTCAAAAACCAGACACATAGGATTGCTAGAGCTTTTAATTTCTATTGTAGTTGCATGTATAGTGGCAAGCCATATCTTTAGAAGTTGTTAAGAGAGTTCTCGAGTAGTAACTACACACTTTTGAAGAACAGGAAAGAACTTTAAAGTTTCACACTATTTTGATATAACGCTTCTCTTCTGAGATGCTCACATCACAACATATTAAAAATATTTTTGAAATCATGTCAATCACCTAGCTAAACTCAGGAAGAAAGCCTTAGCACACTAATAAAAAAAATTGCCACAGTGTCAAAGTAGAAGGAAACCCACAAAAATTCTAAGGAAACTATTTTGGCAAAGAAGAGATTGCACTAGTAACATAAACTGTGCCTCTACCAACAGGACAGAGTGCTTTTTTACAGACAAATGGAGCCTAAATGTGACAGGACCACCATTTGATTGCAGGTTCTCCTCTTGCAGAATAAGGGAAGGCCATTACAGACCCATAAGCACCATGTAGAGTCTGCTGGACTAGCTTCACCACACCAACATACAAAAGAAAAATTTCCCTCCTCCTGCCTACTCAGCACAGGTAGATAGGGCTGATACCTGACGATGGCAAACCAAACTGGAAAGCCTGCTGTCCTGGGTTATCTCAAGCACTACACCCTCCCATTTCCACAGAGATTCTTATTTATTGGAGCAGGGAGGACACAGGCACTGAAGCCACAATTATGAGGAACACAAAGAGGGTGCCTGTAGCCACCTCCAGTGCCCAGGCAGTGAGGGAGGTCTCCCTCCCAGCTACACCAGAGAGAAGCATACCGCTGGGGTACAGCAAGCTGCTCACGACGACAGCAGAGCTAAAAATCACCGCTACAGGCCCTCGTCTCACAGGAACTACCGTTACCGCCACCCCCCACCCCAGCGGGGCGAACGACGCTCCCACACCCCACCCTTTCCTCCCGCCCAGCCCTTTGATCCCACGTGCGAGCCCTGATTGGCTGCTGACTGCCCCTGCTGGCTCTTGGGCCGCTGGGGGAGGCGCTGCGGCCTTTATGGGGGTGGGGGTGGCTCTCGGCGGCTTCTCCCGCCCTCTACCCTCACGGGAGCTCTGGGTTGCACGGGCAGGGGGGCGAGGGCAGCCCTGGGGCGGGCGGTACTGAGGGGCTCTGGGAACGGCTGGAGAAGCGCTGGCGGGGGAAAGTCCCTGTCCGTGGGCAGTGCCCGGCGTTCTTGGGGTGAGCCGCGGTCCCCCTGGGAGGAGGGAGAGGAGTGGGGGGGCTGTGTCGTGAGACAGGTGGAAGCAGGGCTGTGAGGTAAAGCCGGGAGCTAGAGGGTGATGCTAGGCTGATGGCACCCTTTTCCCTTCGGAAGCACCTGTAGTGCAGGCGGGTGCTGTGCTGCCCCTCTTCCCTTGTAGGTGGTGTGAGAAGGGAGGAGATTCTCGCACAGGTGCTGGGGAACCCTCCCTTAGGCCATCTCCTCCGAACTGGTGCTTGGTAAGGTGCTGTGGCCCGCTGGACCTGTGGTAAGGAGGATAGAGGTTAAATCAGTGAGCAGGCCTTGTGGAGAAGGAAACTAGAGCACTCAGCCAGAAGCGAGATGGCTGTTCTGTGCTGGTAGAAATGACTGTTGCTTTCCTTCTGCCTGTGTTAAGCTGTGCTTGGCTTGGACTAACAGGCATCTCACTCGCAGCTGGGCCCAGCATCATACCGAATGCCACAATTATCCCAGATGTATATTTCATTTAAACTGTTTAATAGGCCATAAAATAATACAGGCCACACCATGTAAGACTGTTGTTCATATTGGGATAAACCTTTTCTTTTTCTATCATTATAACAAGCCACAGACAGTGATAGACTTATCTGTGATGTAATACACAGTTACTATTTGTTGTAAAATTGTGAGGAAGATCCTCTATAAAGAGGATCCAACTCGATCAGAAACAAACTGATGAAGCAAACTGTGCTGATGTATTGTACTGATGCGAGAACCAGCTGAAAGATAGGAGTGCACACACAGCATTCTGCTTTCCACCCACTGGTCAGGACTGTGACAGGGAAGAGATGTCCTGAGATCAAAGTGGCACATAGGCCAGGTTTAGCCTGTGGGCCAATAGCTGAACCATGTTAACCAAAATCAAGATTCATGGTTTTGTTAATGCTAAATATTTGTTTTGGTAACAAGCAAAATGCTTAAGGCTGTGCATTATCTGGGTGCTATGCCATTGAAAGAGCACAAATGACAACTAGTGCTATAACTGTATGGTCCAGGACAGCTGTCAAGATGCTATTAAATTTAGTTGATAGCAGGGGGTATAAATCCTGTGGCACAGTGCGGTATTTCAGGATTCTGTATTAAAGTGACAGTGTCTTTTTGTGGATTGTCTTTTGCAATACAAGACAAACTCATGATAACTTGTTCACAACTGAAGCTGTAAAATGTGAAAATAGGCTGTCTCTCTTCCACTGTATAAACTGAGAAGCTCAAATTTAATGAATGCTCAATTGCACTTAGTCAGCCAGTAGCTGAATAAAGAAAAATGAAACTAACCATGGTCAACTCTCCATGTTTGGATATCAGTAGATTTCATGATGATAAAACTGAATAGGATGCAGAACTGGCAAAGCTTATATACCTTTATAGTTCATAAAATAGCTCATGGGAAGCTGTGATTTAGCAAAAGTTTTGGCTGTCCCCAAGGGGGACGAAACCAACAATAGTCTTGAGTGTTTATAGTTTGAGTTCTCCTTGCTCCTATGATAATCTTGTTCCTGTCTTCAGGAACCCCCAAACAGTTGTTGTTGAAAGCTACATAGTATGTCATGTAAATACGGTGTCATTGTGTAGCTGAAGTTGTGATCCCTAAAAGGAGAATGGGAGCTTGAAGCACTTTAGTAGCACATACAAATTTACGGTTTTGAATGTATCCATATATTTTCAGACCTTGGATAGTCAGGATTTCAAATAAAATCTAACAAAATTTAAAAAATTAATTCTTTGGAAAATTCATATTGTACACAGAAAAACTTTGGAACACAAACTCACCAGGATACAGAGACATAATAGGACAGGAAGGAGAAAAAAAAAAAGCATCATCTGATACAGCTTACATTAAAGAATAAGCAAAGAGGACAGCTGGATGATCTGACAAGGAATCAGATAGTAGTAATCAGGTAGTTTCTGACAAGGACTAAGAAGGAGGGGAATTCATTGCATCTTTGTTTTTTCTGAACATCCATTAATAGGCAGTTTAAACACAAAAAATATTTTATGCTATCAGTGCTTATTTATTTTTATAGGAGAGGACAAAATATAAGATATAAATATGCAGCAGCATGAAAAAGTTATGATGCAGCAGAAGCATTGGATATTTGATAGTAGTACAGAAAAAAGACCCTGCAGCTTCCTCTTGTTAGCTTGGCTTCTCTTGAAAGCTGACACGAACAATGTATTTTTGCCATATTTGTTGTGACAACACAGGTGTCTTGCCCAGTATATGCTAAGTCTTTCTAGTGTGGCAGTGCTTCAAACAATATAACTGTTTAATTAGGCAAATTGCCTTTTCTTCCTTTTTTTCCTTATCTTCCTCAGAAAATTCTGTAAAATTACTACTTTGTACCTAAAGGTCAATAATGTCACTACATCTAAGTCACTGTTGGTCTATCAATGAAACACTGCAGAGACAGAGTTTCAGCCCACCTATATTAAAGGAATGGGAGAGAGCTGGCTATAAGCATTTGTTTCTTCTTGATCTGTTCTTTTGTTAGTTCCTTTTAAAATAAAATATTCTATACTGTCCCTGTATTTTGTCTGCCATCCCCTTTTCCATTTTGGTGGTTTTGCTGAAGTTACTGTTCACTTCAAATATCAAACAGGTAGCTGACATTGATTTCTAGCCTCTAGTGCACTGAAATTTAAATGAATGTGAAACAGCCTCTACTGGAAAGAGAACCCATGACACTTATCATAGAATGGTTTGGATTGGAAGGGACCTTAAAGATTATCTAGTTCCAGCCCTGCCCCCTGCCATTGGCAGGGATACCTTCCACTAGACCAGTTTGCTTAATGCCCCATCCAACCTGGCCTTGAACACTACCAGGGATAGGACATATAACAACTTCTCTGGGCAACCTGTTCCAGTGTCTCACCACCCTCACAGTGAAGAACTTCTTCCTTATATCTAATCTCAATCTACCCTCTTTCAATTTAAAACCATTACACCTCATCCTGTCACTACCCTCATTTTCTAAAAGACTGATTACCTTCTCTGCTCAGCACAGTTATGCTGATGCCAGAAATCCATGACGTGTTCTTTTGATAGAAGGATTTAGACTTATCTGGTCTCATTGACAAAAACATACGGAAAACTGGTTTTCTCTCAGCATGATATTTTTTAGTAGTATAATTGCTGACAGAGGTAGACCTGGCATCATAGAGAAAAAGAGCAGAAATTAACTTCTCAAAGAGTACCAGACTTTTTTCACATCCTGAAACTGAAGTATTTAACTATTAAAATGAACTATTTTGCCAGCAATTTTTCTTGGAAAAAAAATCCAAGCATACACATTTGAAAAGGAACAGATCTTCCACAGTATCTGGATTTTTGACCCTGCTTTTGTTTTGGGGGATAGGTTTGAAATATTTTTTTTTTCTCCAGAAAGTCATTGCAGTGGAATAGACTTCTGAGACATAATTAAAGTAATGGCTTCAAATCCACTGAAACTCCTAAGTGTTTGTTACAGACTCTTAGTTTTCCATAATTGAATACACAGTTAAGATTTTAGTCAATTTGTCTGAAAGTATTTCAGTTCATTGGCTTTATAAAATCTCCTGGGTTCATCATTACCTTAGCTGCATACCTTCCCTCATCCCTTTCATTTTCCAGTTAATGCTCAAGACTATTTCCATGCAAAGAGCTGTTGCTTAAGACATGAACAAACTGCATCTTAGTCTTACTTGCGTACATTTAGGTCCCAATGAAAACCCTCATTCTGAAAACATTTGGCTTAATTTTAGGCATTAAATTTAGCAGGAATATTCATACAAGTAAATATTTTCCCAATTACTTTTGTCCCAGAGGATAGAGATAAAATGGAATTTGATGGCTAATATATTACTTTTTCCTGTGAATATAAATATCATAGCAGAACACCACTTTTTCATTCTTTTCCTTTAAAAGGATAGTTCAAATGATGAGATTTATTAAAGGGAATCTATCAGGACACAGTTTATTAATTGATAATGTGACAATATAAAAAAATCAAATCCATACTTCCTTTATGTTGGTAATCCTCAGTTTTCTGTAAGACCAAAGTTCAGCCTCTGTAAATCACACTATGTTTTTGCATTTGGACTGGACAAAGAAACAGCGTAATTTTCTGACAAATTTCTTTTTTTTTACTTCTAATGAGCCAGCAAATGTAGGTGTGGCTTTTATTACTATTCTTGCTTACATGCCGGTGTTGTTTTTCCTTCTGAACCATAAAGAATTTTTTGACATGTCTTAGGCTTAATAAACTGCATAGGTTCTGGTATCTGTGATGGTGTCCATTATCTGTATTTTAAAGAAGAGAAAATGGCATTGAAAGAGGGAAGGACTAATTGTTCATATACTGCTTACACAAATGTACTCCTTCAGTGTGGTTCACTTTTATATCCACATGGAATTGAACTGAGATTGTTATTCTCAGCTTACACACAGGGATATATTTTTGAAAGCATTGGAGTTAAAGGCTGTGGCATTCAAACTTAATTTTTTTTAAAGCTCACATCGTTGATGTACATTATGCTGTAATTTGTCTAAGAGATGCAGATGCAAAATTATATGGCATTTATTCTGATTACAGTTAAACTACCATCATTGTGCCCTTTTACCATGCGGTAAAGGGTCCTTCCCAGGCTTTTGTTACTTTGCCATCAGGAAGGCGGTGTCATCTACTTTCTGCAGCTTTTTAGCTGACTGCATTTTTCATGTTAAATCAAATGAAAAGTATTCAATAGTTAACTGTTGTGGCTGTTTTGTTACCTGAAGCGTTTGCCTGATGAAAAAATAATTTAAAAATTCACTGAAATATCCCATAAGACTTCCTACCATTATCAGCTTGACAGCAGCATAGTGTTTTGATTTAGATTAGTGGCTTATGATGACTGCTGTTAAAACTTCTGCTTTCCCTGAAAACTGTATTTCAGTTACTTTTTTTTTTGTGAGAAGCTGAAGGAGCTGGTCTTGAAGGTGAATTGGGTTACTTTGGTTAGGATTCAAGTTCTTTCTATTCTGTCATTTGCATTCTTTATAAAACATGGCTTTATTGGCTTTTTATCATTTAATACACTCAGTTGAAGTTGAGAGAAGTTACCTAATAATTTTGCAGCAAAGAACTCTTATGTTTCAAAGGCAAAATAATTCAACAGAGCTAAATAAACCTTGCAAAAGCAGGATGTATTTATTCCTTACCAAGGTCATATTACTTGAAGTCTTCACGTGGCATGAAACACCAGTAAGTGAACAAGTGGTTGTGATACCCCTTTCTCATTCTGATTGCTGCTAGGGAACTGCCCCAAGGCCTGCAGCAGTGATTTTCCGCAGCGTTTGGGACTACTTCTTAATTAACTATGCTTGGCTTCTATCTGACCTGACTTTAGACTTCCCTAAACAGATTCCATTATGTGCCCTGTGTTTCTGGAAAACCTCCATCATATCTTCTTTGGGTTTGATTGAGATGAGCATCAACAACAGGCCAAGTAACTGGGCAGAACAGACCTAATCAGAAATGTGAATTATGATTCAGTTTTACACTTGAATGGAACAGAAATGTTCCCAGTTCTTCCATATGCTGTATTCTCATTTAAAATAATACCAGTGAAACAAAAGTATAGATGCAGTTAACTAGGAAGTTGATTATGAAAAAGACAGTCCTTTATGCAAAAACTAGAGCTTTGTACATTATTGCCTCAATAGCTCGCTCTGTGCAGGCAGTGCTGTGCTAACATGTCTGTGTTGCTTCCAGAGTTGAGCTAATCCCAGACACTTCTTAGCCGTGCTTACTAGGTATTCAGGTCTGAGCTAGCTCACTCCCTATGCAAGCAAGCTGAAGAGTCTTCATACCTGGTGCTAATAATCTGTAAATAAATTGCCTGCAGACATTGCTTGTGAAAGGTGATAGCTCTAGTGCCTGATGCTTCTCATTTAATCAAATCTTGCAGTCTCAAGCTTTCCATGAAACTAAAGACAATTTTATCTGAACAAACTTGGGTGTGCTCTTGATAGCAGAGAGACCATGAATTACTAACAACTGGATAAGTTTAAATAGCTAAATCACTCGCTAGGTTGAAAATACCACCCTTGGCTTCTGCTTTCTTGAATCAGACCATAGAGCACAGAATTCAAGGCTAACCTGTGGTTCCTCTTTGCCTCACATCCCAAGCCTACCAGTCTTCAAGTATTCAGCACTGAACATCATACAAAGTGCTGTTCAAGCCACCACATGCAGCTCAAGACATATGCATGCTTGCAGTGCCATACAGCAGTTACCCAGTAATTTCATGGCTAACACAAGATTTATTGTGAAATTGTGCTCCATTTGCAAACATTCTCCACACCCCCCACCAGCCCCCCTACCCCGAGTTAAGATAGAGAAATGACAGTCTCTCCCTAAGCATATTTTCAGGGGGGCTGCATTGTGAGTCCTGCTTTCAGTCACAAAAATAAGTACGCTTTTTAGCTATACCTACCAAAATTAGCAGTCACTCCAGTAGAATCAAAGGAGTTTTGTTAGAATCAAATTGACTATGTCCTCTGCAGTGTAATTGTAGAGATTGCTCTGTTACACTGAGGCAAAGAAGAACACCTATTGCTCTTTCTTTGTGTAACAGTCAGAACAGAATAACAGCAACCAGTGTTTTGTACCTGTTCTGCCTAATAGTACAGGTTAGGAAGTATTTCTCCCCACTGGAGTGTGAAACAGAACACTTAACAGCTCATATTTTCTTCCAGTGAAAAAATAACTTAAAATTTTCTTTTAGCTTTCTAGCCCAATTAATGATTATTTAGAGATTGTACTTGTCTTACGTCCTACGCCAAAGAACATAGATTTTCAGAAGTTCAGTGGTCCATCTTCCTATTGCTGAAATAAAAATAACAATAACCAAAATCCCCACAACAGTTTATGTAAGTTAGGAAGTGGGATATAATATCCTGAGTCCACATAAGGTAGACTCACACATAAGGTAGACTTCACCACTAACAAATTGGTCATTTGTTCTGCTTTCAAAAGATGATTTAGAAAGCTAGATTTAAGTAGTAAAGTTATCCTCAAATCATCTCCCCTTTCATTGGAAAGACCAACAGGAAATAATGTTCAGGGATTTACAAGATTTTTGTTCCAGTAGCAGGTGACTTCAGTAACTCTTCAATAAAAATCTACTAGTCTCTGTTGACATGGCAGTGCCTTTAATTTTAATGACTCTCTTAAGTATGTGAAGCTGGTGGAAGATCATACTGAAAGATAGCTAGAAAAATTGACTTGGAAGAGACCTTTTTCTGGGGAAAGTTTTTTCAGATACTAATTCAAACTAAGTTTGCACAAGCTTTTCCGTTGTACTAGTTTGAATTGTTTCATACAATTAATGAAGCTATGTTGATTTACAAATGTGATACTCCTGATTATATTGCAGCTATAAACTCCTTAGAGCTTGATTGATTTCTCCAAACATTAAAACAAACAGAGGTGAAAACATTGCTTCATCTCTTAGCTAAATTTTGCATAGTTTCAGCAAACATACATTAAAAAAAAATTAAATAGCACCTACTGAAACTGCTGGCACAGTGTGTTAAGCTTTTCTTTCATGGCCTACCCTACGGATAGTCTCTATCACCTGGAGAGAAAGACCTATTACTCAGTTGTTAAGGGCTACAATTTTTACCCATACAATTCTTCAGACTGCAGCTATTTTGTGCGTATGATGTACCAAAGAGTCTGGCACCCTACTCATTGTTTTCTCCACTTCCTACTCAGGTCTATTACTTACATGCAATGCTAACACTTGGATTTTAGGAGCAGATCTTTCCATTCCCAGTTGAAGGATACTGACTTTTACATGTAATTCTCTCAGCTTAATCTATATTTCCAGAGATACCTGTTACCTGCCATAATATAGAAATTAGTATAGCAGAAGGTGGGAAAGAGATGTGAATTTTCTTTGTAAACTGTGAGTTACAAATAATAAAGATGTCTGTAACTAACACATGCACAAGCTGCTAGAGTTTAGTATAGATAAAACATGGTATTTGGATTATGCTATTAAATCTGCACTTAGAACAGGGAATAACTATACTATCTGACATTTTGCCATGTTATGTATCAGAAAATACTACTTTTAACAATGTCAGTTGCAGATCAAATTCTTACTATATATCTTTCTCCAAAGAATATGTGCAAGTGACAAACCACTTGCTAGGGTTGCCATCAGTTATCCAGAATTATGAAAATATTCTTAAATCATGAAAAACTGAAATTAACTGGGAACTGAGTTGTAAAAAGATATTAATACTTAGCCAACAGATCTCCACTAGTGTTTCACAATATATTCTTTTAAATGGTTGGTAGTAAGTGTGTAGTGAGAAAACAGTTATGAACTGAAGCAAAGATGTCAGGTCATCTAATGAAACTGATGTCAGAATGAACCAGCATGATGAGGGATTATATTTAGAGGCAGTGGAAAGCATTTGAATCTCTATTGGGTAAAATAGTTGCCTTTTCTGATTTGATTTAGCTGTGACTAAGAAACCTTTATGCACCATTTTCTGAGCAAGAAGGCAGATTCAAAACTGAGCACAAGGAAGATGTTCCATTCAGATATAGTAGCAAAAGTCAGAAAATGTACTTTGAGTATCCAAATCCTGTTTTAGAAAAATCAGTCTTCATGATAGAAGATGCTAGCGCTCCCATAGTATACAGTCATTCCTCCAGTCCTCAGAAATACTGCTTTTTAGAGATTTCAAAAGCCAGAACAAGTATAAAGGCCATATAGGATATATTTCATCAACTGTGCAGTTATGCAAAGCTGCTAAGAATGTGCTTAGGTTGAAGTAAGGGGTAATTCTCTCCTATAGAATTATTCATTCTTTTAATCTAAACACACTTAATACTCCCACATTGGTTCTGTTCCTTGCAAATGTTTAACACTTTTGTATTAGCCAGGCTGCATATGAAAGGACAGTTTTCTTCCTAAAATTTATGCACAGTCTTGCAGGACATGTATGGTTTGCTAATGTTTCTTTGAAGCCTGGGGCAAAACATCCTAACTCCCCATTAGGTCCACTAACTCATTTTTCCCCTTTAAGTGAGGGAACAATAAAAATAAACAAATAGGAGAACTCTAAAGAGGAAGGAGAAATAGGAAACAGTTTGAAATGCTGTTTTGATAACATTTTCTCTTTTTTTTAATGCATGATATACAGATCTTACAGCTTTAGTTACATGTTCACTGCTTTCTCATGTTGATGTTGCTCTGGAAAAAAAAGCACTCACGTTACTACAAAATGACACATAACAATTACCAAAAATACAGTTGTCATTGTGTCTCACAAATGATGTGTAATTATTTTCTAAGATATTTGCATTTTCTCATGATGTGTGGCATAAATGAAACAATTTCCAACTGTCTCAGTCTTGAGAAAGAATAATAATTATATTTAACAGATGCACTTAATGATTGCAACTGTATTAACAGAAACTAAGGTGCAAAAAGCACTGCAACCCCCC
>JANZLQ010000092.1:19209518-19236160 GCA_026212715.1 Elanus axillaris | reverse complement strand
CAAGAAGTTGGGAGGGGACACAGCCAGGGCAGCTGACCCCAACTGGCCAAGGGGGTATTCCAGACCATGGGACATCATGGCCAGTATATAAACTGGGGGGAGTGGGGGCGAGGGATCATCACTGAGGAACTAATCGGGCGTCGGTCGGCAGGTGGCAATCAGTTGCACTGTGCATCACTTGTATATTCCAATCTTTTTATTATTACTATTGTCATTTTATTAGTGTTATCATTACCATTATTAGTTTCTTCTTTTCTGTTCTATTAACCGTTCTTATCTCAACCCATGAGTTCTACTTCTTTTCCTGATTCTGTCCCTATCCCACTGGGTGTGGGGGGAAGTGAGTGAGCAGCTGCGTGGGGTTAAACCATGACACAAATTCAGCGCTGGAAGCCTCTGGAATCCAGCAAACTCCTGAATACACAAATACCTGAAGCTCCAAGTAGTGCCACTGCTCAAATTTTGGCCATTTAACAACAGTGGTGTAAGTGCTTCATTAAGAATGACTTTCTGTTTCCTTTGAAGTTCTCTGTACCGCTTACTGTTCCCAACACAGCTCTCTAGTATGCAGGTGCTTATAATGCTCTCTGAAATATATTTTGAGTTGGTATTTTCAAAGTGAAAGGCTGTAAACCTGACTGGTTTCTTCTGGTTTACATAAGCATGTAAGAAAACCGTTCAGGAGTTGGTAAAGTATATTTAAGGTACTGAGATAAACTTAGCAAATTGAGTACTTTTTACACTTGAATTTTAGTAGATTCCATATAGTTTGGAGGTTTATATTAAATATTTTTTTCTAAATTTTTTTCATGGTTAGTCTAGGGTATGCTGGCAGAGTTGCAATATGGGATGTTAGGAGTTAGCAAGAGACAGGTAACATATACGCTCTCCAGCAAAAATGTTGTGGGAAACATTGAAGTTCCAGCTTTAAAATGGGTCATGGTGTGAATGGGAACTGATGTTCCTGTAAGTGCAGACTGGCCATTCATGTGTGACTAAATAAATAAATAAACAGATGAACTCACAAGCTACTTTCCAGACAGGTAAGGCTGTCCTATTAAATTACCATTTAAACTGTGCTAACCCACTTTAACGTTCCCTTCTATTTCATCATGTTAACTAAAACTGCAGCTTCAAATGTTCTCAGCACTCTTGTTCAGACTTCTCTTTTGAGCAAGACATTCTGTTTGGTGTGCCACTGTGAGAGGAAGAATTCTTTGTTGCTCCCCTTCTTTTTAATGAAGTGATTTATCAAGTTGTGTGAGTGAAATTCGTTTCCTTCAACTCTTCTAGAGGTAATGGCAAGGATAATGACACTCATAACAGCACCGCCGAACTGTAAAAACTGATCAAACGTCATCTTGAAATTTAATTGCCAACAAAGCCATGAACTCTGCACACCATGGTGGAGAAAGCCAATGCGCTCAGCTTAGACAAAAAGATTACTGTATTGAGGCACTAGATGTTAAGAAATTTGTCTTCATTTTTTAAATGTGCTTGAGTTGACTAAGTGGATTTATATAATGCCAAATTATTCTGTGTGTCAGATGATAATGCCACATTTTGCAAATTAATTCTCTGAAATGTGAACTGAGTTTGTAATTGTAATTTTCTTTATTAATGACCTGCTTGCTAATCTTGATGAACTAGGTTAACACAAAAGTAACAGAGAATCCTAGCTTTAAGGGAAGGAGTCAGAACTTCTGGCAACAGGTCTGAAGTGATAACCACTTTTGCGATGGTTTGCTGTAGAGACATTTACATGTGGCAGAATGGCAGCCTCAGTCAATGCATGTTGAAATGGGTGGCAACTTTCCATTAAAGTTTTGGTGATTTTAATCAGAGCTGTAGATGCTTCTATGATGTGGTGGATTCACAGTGGAAGATGATAGTCGAATTTATGAAGTTCAGAAAGAGAAGAGCAAGACATCATAAAGGATAAATTTACAAAATATCCACTTAATGAATTTGTCTAACTTTACAAATGTCACTTCATTAGAATTGCAATAAAAATACCAGTTTGCATCTTTTTCTGTTTTAGAGATGCATTATTAACTTCCTAAGATTATAGTTTCAGGTAGTTCAATTGATTCTCAAGAACACTTTTTGTTTTACAAGAACAAAGCTTTCTTGACAGTCTGTTCAAGACATATTTAGAACAATTAAGCCATTTTAGGCTAACTTCAGCAACAAAGAAACCCATAGACTTTAATAGGAGCAGGATCAGCTTTGAACAAAGCTTAGGCATAATTTTTTCTTATTCCTTTGAAGACACAAATAAAATAATCTCTCTCACATGGGTGAATTTGCTAGTTAATTCTCCACAGCATCTGCAACACAGAATTCAGTCTTATGCCATTTAAGGTTTGGCAAGAGAGATATATGACTCTGCAATAAGAAAATTGCATCCTTGCTAAAAACACTTTGACATCTGAAATTACCAAGAGCCAGGTGCTGGCTTGATTTGGTGGACTTACATGTAGGTACATCTATTGCAATGTGAGTACACATTCAACACCAGTTTATCCATGTCTGTGCTTCCCACTGTGATATGCTTTGAAAATCTTGAAATTCTTTTAATTCTTGCTAGAGGTAGCATCCAATATCCTGAAAAAATGTAGAGGTTTTCCTACAATAAAATAGCAAAAAATCTTGTACTTGATATGGAGTTTGAATGGCAAACTTCTGATTTGGAACTGTACCTCACCAAGGTTTTAGAAGTGTTGAGAAAGAAAACTGGAGTTTGTCCTGTGTAACAGAGGCTGTCATAATGTCCAGATCATATGGCAGTACAACATTTAAAGATAGTTGTAACTGTGGTATTATTTCCCTCTATATGGACAGACCTTTTTTCGCAATTACATCTGTATATACGTAAACCTGACAGGAACATTTCTCTTCTGGTCATCTGTGTAACAGCTGGTTCCAACCCAAAAATGTCTCTATCAGAGCTAATAGGAACACTCTGGACATACTAAATAATGTCCCATACATAGCTTTCCTTAAATGGTTCTAATGACCAATGCTCCTCTTTGTTAAAATTTGTGTGTCATTTCTAGTACAAACATGGTCAATGACTACTTACCTGTCTCTAAATACTCTGTCTTTTTTTTTTTTGAAAACTTGGCTTTAGGACTCTCTGATATTGTTTTATATTGGTGAAATGCTGTTTGGTTCATTGCTGCTATGGCTGATATTCAATGTTGAAAGTGCAATAGGCCCCACTTTGTTAGCATTATCTCTACAGTCCTATTATTGAGAGAGAGGCTACTCAGAAAAAGGTATTTTTCACCATTTTGGGAAGCGTTGCTGTTCCCTAAGGAAATGCAAACATCCCACACTCAGTTACTTTTTTCAAGTGTAATTTAAAACCGGCTCTCAAGCATAATGGGATGTTACAGCCAATATTTATTTTTCTTTCATTAGATAAATAGTATTAAATTGCAATCCTTGAGAAAATTGTACAGACTGTATCACATCTGAATGTGTTTGAGCTTGAGTCTCGCTCAGGCAAATTCTCATCATATTCAAATAACCATCATTATGCAAATAAGAACATCCTTCTTGCCAAGCAAGTTTAAAATGGATGTTTGTTTTTATCATGATGAATTTTCTTCCTCCTGGTAGCAGACAGCTATGTGCAGCTCAGAAGAGCTGTACAGGTCCTGTTTATTCTTCAGACTTCTTTTGCCAGTTGCAAGCTGATTTTTTTGCTAGCTAGGCTACGTTTTGGTTGTTCTTCTTCCCATGTATCTTGCTTGAAAAACAGCACAGCCAAGCTTTTTTTTATCACCAGAGTTTTTGGCTTGTTGGTGCTACCAAATTTGCTCATAACAAATCTTTTTTTGTGAATTGGGCAGTAGCAACCCAAGGTCATCATCTTCCAAAGGGAGACCAGCATTTCATATCAGCATATGTATACCCTGTGACTGAAGAGTAAATCCTGGATTTAGCGCTCAGCTTCAGCACTTATCCCAAACACTAGAGCAAAGAAAGGAGTGTTTCTTCTAACCACCTTCGGCCTGCAAATCAGCTGTGAGCTGTTCTGCAGCTATTACAGGTTCAAAACTGAAACAACCTCTGCAACCTCAATAGATACCCCTCCTTTTTTCCTAAGGTCAAGAGAATATTCCCCCAGCAATTGTAAAACATGTAGACCTTGAAACCCAAATGCCAATGGATACCTCCTTTTATAGATTAGACGAATAATCTTGGATTTAATGCAATATCTACAGTTAATAGCTGTGTAAGGTCCTCATGCAGAGTTTGCCACTCCTATTTGTTGAAGATTTTGTATCTATAGTATTTCTAGGACTCTTGTCTCCTTAGCGTAACAGAGCCTCTGCTATGCCCTGTGTTCAGCTATACCTGTAGTGCATGGGAAAGGATGTAATTTGACATCCATGGGAACTGGCAGCGCTCCCAGGCCATCCAAATATTCACACACTGATCTTGATCTCTGGTTAGTTCAAAGGTTCTGCTGGTTTATAAAAAAACCTTACCAAATGCATTGGGCAATATTGTTATGCCTTGGCTCCACCCTGGAGCAACTTATTGCAAGTGTTTGATATTTAAAATACAATTAATTTGTTTTGCATTTATGCTACAACCTGCACAATGGAGTCCCACTTATGGCTGAGGTCCTATGCACTGCTACAATTAAAATGATGTATACGCTAATGATGTATGGGTCACAAAGGAAAAGACTGTAACAGTTAATTTTTTTGCTTTATTGTTTTCTGTGTTATCTGCCTGGATTTCAAAAAAATTTACTTCAGCAATGGCCAGTCTACATGGTAGATCCCCAGTTTGCAGAATGTTAACTCACAGTGGGCTTTTTTAGACTTTAATTTGATATTTCTTGTAGTTATTTTCCACAGTACATGAAAACAGATTAAATATGACTACTGCAATGATCGCTATGTCAGAGGTACTGTACAAAGTTTGCAAATTGCAGTTTCCTTATATAAAATAAGGTTCTTCTGTGAGAGCCATTTTATTCTATCAGTGAGTGCCTCAAGGTAGAAATTAATTATAATTCAGAAAAGCATAAATAAAAGGCTGCAAAAGTCATCTTCATTTTTCCTCTTTGATGTATATGTTGTGCAAAAGGAATGGTAGTTGTAATAAGAGTTATAGTATTTAGCCAAAACTTAGGATCTCTATTATCACACTAATTTTTAATACTTAAAAATAAATGGATTGTTATGGAGATGACAGTCTCACAAAGATCTCTTACTTGCTTTGTTAGACTATTGCCAGATTCATCTCTAAACAGTGCAAAAAATGACTAATTTTAGTCCAGTTACAGATATTGTAAATGAAATGTACTGCCTCACTTATTTATGACAAACAGAGATGCAAAGTGAAACATGACACTAGAACTAATATCTGTTGCAGGACATATTTTATGCAGATGATGATCCATCTAACTTAAAAAAATACTAGTTCTGTGAAATCAGGAGAAATAAACCTCATCAGAATCCCAACTTTTCTACATGATACAGGGTTCAATATGAATTCAGTAGTGCTGTCTACATCTAAACCTGTAAAACCATGGGTTCTTCACTCAAAGAACATATCTGCAATATGTTGCATATTAAATGATTTCTTATTTTTGCTTCTATAATATTTAGAAGACAAAAGGTATGCAGCAGGAATAATTCCTTTTGTTCTAGCTTTACAAATTTGCTAATGTGATGAACAATAAATTACAAAAACAATCCCTCTAATATTTGGATTAACTGCAACCTTCCATGCCCTTTCTGTTCTTTTTTCTCAGTTTTTCTGCCACGCATACGGAGGATTAAGAAATCAAAATAAATAGCTGGAAAAGAAGTGCTTAATTTTCTGCAGAGGCATAATAGAATGTGTAAGTGAGCTATAGGCCAAGGGTTCTTGTTATGATAGCAACATTGCTCTTATTTATATTTACAGTTAATGTTATAGCTTCTGTAATTTTAAAATGCCACCAAACTACTTGAAAAGGAAATGTAATCTATAAATAGCTACTTTATGCACACTGTATAGTTTTCAGTTCAGTTAAGCAAAAAGATTTTTCATCCCCTAGTCTAACAGCTTATCCTATGAAGTTATGTCTGCATGCAAGTACGTGCTATAGGCCAAAATCTGCTTTCATTTATATCTTTGTAAGATCACTACCTTAAAAGAATTTGAACGGGATATTTTCTATGACCAGACACTACCTGTAGCCATTTTTGTGTGTGATCCTGAAATAACCACAGTTCCTAAAGCATGGTTGGTTATAAGAAGTTGCTAGTGTGTTTCATTTATTAAAAGACTGATTTGTGTATATTCTCTTATGGATGTTTCAATTTCTTTGAAACTGGTTCTTTCAGTAGAGTAGTTAGATGTCCCTCAGATTGCCAAATGAACAAAAGATTTGTTTTAGAGTAGATCTTCACAGATATATGAAATCATAAAATGTAAACCATTCTAATCAGGGTGGGGGGCTTTTGACATCTTAGGCTTTTTCTCTTTAAAAAAATACTTTAGAACAAAACATCTGAGGATTCTTGTAGATACTGAATACAAGAGGGGAAAGTCATGGGAGGGAATATTAAATTTGTAGACTTTTCCAATAGCATTGATTTGAAACTGCTTGGTCCCATCAACCATGGAGTGGATAATAAAATTTGCACTTTTAGTCTTAATACACAGCTAAATCCTGGAGTGCTCAAATTTGCTTTGTTTTGGAAGGATCAAAGATCTGACTGAGTTCTTGTATGCAGTATGCTGTCTGGTTTCACTTTGATTCAATTAGGAAATAGATGATAAGCTTTTACAACACTCAAGGGGTCACTTGGATGGAGTTAATGAGGAAACAAAAGGTGTAATAAGGCAATGCTCTTTTCTGAGTGACTGATGTTTGAAGGGGGGCCAGCTCTATTAGGAGCAGATGAAGGGGAAGAAAAACATAAGTCAAGTCTGCCCCAACCATTTATTGACATGCAGTCTTAGTTTATATGAAAAAGCAGCCATAAATGCTCACTGGAATTAAAAGATACAGCTTTTAAATTTGTAATTCTTTGTTCTGGTCTTGGAAAAATAACTTAATGACAAGAAACTGTTGCAGTCTCTACATTTTTTTAAAAATCACATTTGGGTCTCAAAATTGTAGACAAAGAGTAGGGTCCAGAGCAGTCATGCTGAGTAGTTATATAATGCCTGTCTATATCCAGTGAAACTTTTTATAAAAAAAGGTATGTAGAATAGCTCATATTGGAGGAGAAGGAAAGTGTATACACACATGCTGATATTTTGCATAAGGCAACAATGTATAGTTGCATTTTAAAAGGGAAAAAAGAACATACTGGATATATAAAATTTTATTTTTGTTTTGCTTTATTGATTGCAAGAACCCTCTAACTATTTGGGGTTTTGGTTTTGGGTTTGTTTTTTTTTTTTCTGTGTGTGTGTGTGGTTTTTTTTTTTAATCTAAAAGCAATTATAGAAACTTGGGATATTTTCTAAACAGAAGAGAAAAACTACATTGAAAAACAGTCCAGTTTTGCTTCCACAACTGATTTTACAGGGGTATTGACAGTGTTAAGAGAAAGAAACAACTATTTTGGAAAATGTGGCTGCACCACTAAAATGAAAGAAATGAGCTATGGCCTCTTTTTCATTATAGAACTGAAGTCAGCTTTGAAAATTCTGTAAATTTTTGCCCAGCTTCAGCAGTCTGTGTGTATTTCACTATATGGTTCTTTACACAAAGAAAATTGAGCTCTAACACAGGGCTTTAGAGAAATGGTTAAAAATAGAATCTGTGGAATTTATTAGAGTTGTTGAGGTGCCAGTTAAACCTGATTAAGTTTAATTAGGCTAAGAACGTATTACATCTTTGTCCAGATATGAAGTTATGCCAAGTGTGACCCAAGTAAGAAAGTGCTAGGGCTGGCGAACTTCCGAAAACCATCTATAGTCTTCGTTCTGGAGGGCATCGGGCAGATCCCTGCCACAGTGACAGTGTGAGCGGTATGCCTGCAGCGTGCTGTGCTGCAGCACGCAGTGAGGATAGCTTTGGTCCAGAACTATAACCGTATCAGTGCAGCCCTGCAGCTGACAAAGCCTGCTCCCTAGCACTGCCAGGAAGGACAACATAGTTCCTCGTCCCACCACACTTAGCTTGGCGGATGGTGGGCTGGCATGCCATCTGATCTGCATTCAGTTTTATCTGGACGTGGCCTCTGGCAACTCCCATGCTAAAGATCATATGGGTAGAGAGGCATATCTCCTACCATTGCCTTTGCCACTAAAACACATTACTTTCTTGTATAGTCTGGGATTAAAATTATTTTTTTCTTTTGCTAATCTGAAGGTTCTTAATTCCTATAATGCAAGTGTTGTCTAACATAGGCAAAATTATCTAAATTATTTATTAATGGCACATTTAATTGAATATTTCAGCTGCTTAATGTGCATAGAGTACATAATTTGTGTCCTTAAATGACAAATAGTTTCTTTATTTTCATCTTTTTAACTTGATGGAATGGACGTGTATGTTAACTATTTATGCTGTTTGGTTTGCTTCATTCTCTTGAGAGGCTAATAACCCACTTTGCTGAGGAGTGCATAGCTTTAATTTCTATCATTAACTGGAATGACTGTAGAAAGAAAACAAATGGTGACATTGTTTGGGTGACATAAATATTCCATTTTCCTGATCAGACCACTTACAAAGTTTAGCGTAATCTTAACTACTATGTTGTGGTTTAATATTTAATCCAGTGATGTTTATAACAGACTTAATGAATAGGACAAATACTTGGTTCAAATGTAGTTTTTGGCACGCACAATGCCTCTTAGCGTCCTGCAGCATAAGAGTTGTTATTGTACTAAGCTCACATAGAAAGAGTAGAACAAATAAATGAAAGTGAAATCAACTCCTCTTTAATAAAATAAGAATTGCCAAAGGATGTATCTTACCTTGTGAGCTCCATTTTATAATGACAGCTGTTTTATTACACCTTTTACTGACCATATGTTTAATCAATATAAAACTCAATAAATGTAACAAGATCCTGCAATGTTTTCTGACAAATACGTGTAAATTTTTCTGGAATTCTACTTGTTAAACAAAGATTAAACGTGGCTATTAAAAGCTGGCAATAATGTTCCAGGAAGAGAGCTTTATTTCTGCACATGAAATGGGTACTGGGAAAGGATTGTTAAACTCTGTAAACTTAAAAAAATGAGGTAGTGACAGAATAGCTATTACTTTATATAAATTGTCCAATAAGCAAAATTGCACTTGCCTTGGACTACATGACTACAAGATTCTCAGCAGCACAGAAAGAAAAGAAAAATTGTATTCATTCCTATATAGCATCACTTCAGATAAAATAATATGAATTGTAATATGTAAGATGAATATTACATGTCCTAATTGATATTGTCTGATTAAATCACCTAAACATGCATTGCTGAGATTATTACTTACTGTGTAATGGTGGCACTAGCCTGACTGTTATCAGTTTAAGCTTCTAAGTATACAACAACTTGAAATGATGCTGGACATAATTTAAGATTTAATTTGTTTTCTAGGTCACAGATTAGAAAATCAATGAGTGCCAGATTATGAATATCCTCACTCCCACTGATGATCAGCTATGCACATAAAAAGTCTTTCTGATCTGCATGTAACCACTTGTATGAGCTGATGGTCACTATAGAAGTAGAGGGTTCAAATTCTTGGACTTAGAACAAGAGTTAGAAGGTGTGGTGGTGCATTTCTTTCCCCCTCTCCAGGCTGATTTACGAACTCAGGAAGGCTTGCTAGGCCGTAGCATAGTATAATGAGTCAGGCAGTTAAGTGACCCTTGTGCCAGGAACTCTTTCACAGCCGACAGGGAGATACGCTGTGTGTCTCAAGGACTCCTGCTGCCCGGCAGAGGTGGGGGGACGGGAATAGAGATAGCCAGTTCTCTTAACAACCTGCAGCCCAATCTCATAACAACTTTGAGACACTACCGTCCTCCCCTGATATCCCATATCTAGGTTTTAAGTTATTCTCAGACAGCTTCGGAGCTTTCCTTACCTGCATGTGAAACGGTACCAGCGCAGCTGGGATCCCAGCGATTTGTTGATGACAAAAGTCAATTATGTCCCAAACCTATAAACAGTGGTACTAAGTGAGGCCCTTTGGGCTCTCCTGGACAGCAGCGGGCTGTGGCCAGCATGTCCCCCTGGGTGGGACACCTCTCACAGCTTGCAAACTTTCCTGTTTGTGAAAATCAGGGGTCTGTCACTGAAAGCTGACACGACCTGGGCTGATAGTCTCCACTCATTGAGGCTTGACCCTTCACCCATTAAGAAAGATGCTAAAGCATTTGAAGTGAATCTTTTCACTGACCTCAAGGGTCATTTTTAACAGGTATAACTCTTTTTTCTCTCTTTCATTTTCTTTTATTTTCTTTTACTCTCTTACATGCAGATCTCTCAATGTCTTTACACATGCACGTGTACTAACCTGAACAGTATCTATTAAATATATTATAGCAAGTATATTATGTTATTACTTTCAAATTTATACTTAAATTATTGTCATGATTTCCATGCAACTGTGAATGAATTTTAGGCTGCTATTATACTCATAATCCTTTTAGATATAAACCATTGACGAAGTCTGGGACTAGGAGTCTATCCAGCTGCACCTAGACTCCAACAGGATTTAGAAAGCAAGGGGGTCTTCTCTGAATCTTGTGACTCAATAGGAGGGTTTCCCTTACCCTTTTCCACATTTCTGATCTTTGTACAAATCACAAGGAATGAATCCTTTGTAACATTCCCTTTTACCCTATTACATTTTTGGTCCCTATATACATAAGTTTAGTATGATTCTAATTTAATTTTCCTGTGTGCGTTTCATCCGCGTACTAAGTAATCGAGTGAACCTTGCCATCGAATTCTGTGAAGTCACACTTTTCTATAAATTTCTATTAAATAATTTTTCTATTCTAATACAATTGGAGGTGATTCTTTAAACATTCTGAACCCCCTCTCCCTCTCTTTAAATCCCCCCATGACAGAAGGTTGCAATGCTGCAGAATAACTACTTAAGGATTAAACAAATGCTAAGAGCATGTCCAAAGCTTATACTTCTCTTAGGAAAGAAAGTTAAGATGATATCGATAAGCAAGAAGATTAGCTGCATGATAGAAATTGAGTGTCTCAGAAATTTGAAGTTAGCAGTTAATCTTGTGGTTGAAACAAAAGCCTACAGGATGGCAAAAACATTTCCTGGCTTTTCCCAGGCAGATTTTATGGATCAGACCCCATAAAGAGCCTAATTTTGCCTAGGTTTGATGGGACTGACACCCACATCTCCAGCTATAGGCTGTCCTTCCTTTTGAAGCTAAGTCTAGCGCAACAAAGAATGAAAAACACATGAGTCTGGAAGGGGAAACAAAAAAGAGCTTAACTGTCCTGTAGTGTTTGGGGCATCTAACTGAGAATGGAGACTCCAGGTACTGCTTATCTAATTACTGTTGAGTGTTGAATATAAAATTAACCTGAGAAAAAGACTCTTTATTCCCTCCCAGCTGAGTGCCTTAACCACTAGATTTAAGAGTCACTACAGTGTCATACTCCTGAAAGAAAAATATAATTTTTAATTCTCATTGAAAATTATTCCAGACTTGTTCAGGCTAGATCTAGATGTTTGCTGCATGTTGCCAGTTATGTAATTCAGTGTTAAATATAGATTTGTGTGATTTTGAAGTAAAGATTACATTTGATCTAATCCTGGGATACACCTTGCTTATTTTTGGAGATCCATGAAAACAAACTCTGTAACAAGATCTATTCATAACTATTCTTACAAACTTAAGATGATCAATTAACAGCAACTCACTTTTTTTTGGCAGTTCTGCTGACCAAATAAAGTCTTTTGGTGCTCATCCAAAGATGTAAGAGGTTATATTTTTCTCCTTGTGCAAATCACAACCCAGACTTCTGAAGTTAATAATGTTTTAATGATATAAACTAATATGGATTAGAAGAGAAGTGCTTAAACCCAAGTAATGAAGGAATTCTGTTTTAAAAAACAACGCCAACTAATTTCTTTGTAAAATTAATGAAGCAATGATTTTGGAAGATAAAACACTTCAGAAAAACAAAATTTTATTTATACTCCTTAAGCATTTATATAGCCTGCTTAGTAGCTATAAAATAACGTTAGAAACAGTATCAGTTTTGCAGAGTATAAAATGAGGCTTTACTGTGCCGTGTCATGTGTTGTCGCCCCCCCCTTCCCCTTTTTAATATTTAACACCAGTAGAGACCCCAGCACCAGAAGAAGAAGGATCACTTTATTAGCTATGCCCCCCTAAAACATTATCTACATCTGGACATTTAGGATAGAGATGGTATAAGAGGGGGAGACACTCTAAGGGTCATTTTTTAAGCATTTCTTACTCATATATACTAATTTTCTATATAATTTTACCTGTAGGTATTGGAATATAAGATTTGACATCTTACCCTTCCATGTGACCTTTTAAAATATAGGCAAATATGGTGGCACCAGTCTTAGCTTGGCTCTAGACTCTGTGGCCTATAAATGAAAAATGATTTCTCCAAGCAGTGATTTGTTGTATGTCACTTTTCTCCCATCTCTCCTGGGAAAGGCGGTAAGGATAGATTCCCCAATAGAAAGCAAGAAAGACAGAAGTAGAAGCTGAGTCAGGATGCTCCCTTTTACTTTTTATCTTTCATTTGAAAAGGATAAAGCTCATACAACTGTCTTACTCAGTCTTTTTTTGGATGGATTTCTTGTGAAAATAAAAAAGACTAGGTCAAAGTAGAAAACAACCCAAATAGTTTTGTGAAGGTCAGAACGAAGCCTGTTTTTTCTAAGACTTCGTTGTGATAGTCGATTTTAATTGGTGTCTAAACCTTTTTGTGTATCACGACACTAATATTGGTCAGTCTTATGTTAGAGGAGTTTTCATGATGGCTTTGAGTACTTCTTCAGTGTTCTTCCTGGGAGTGTATCATGGCAATTATTATTCTTTTATTAATCTCTTGAAAATCCCCTCTTATTGTGGTCCAGTGTAGCTTACTAGCCGCAATGCAGAAAAGGGGGAAATTAGCTGTAATCTCAAACTAAGCACAGAAAGTCTTTTCCCTAGGATTTTAGCTTTACTTGCGACTCTGTTTTGGAAACAAAACACTAGTAGTGACTCTAACTGCCAGACCTTCCATCCCCAAGTGACCATGCTGTGCCCACTTGGCAAAGTCCTGTTCCTTGTCTAACCCAGCTGTACCTGTTTACTTCACAGATGACCTAGGTTCATCTGCACCTGGTTACCTACGGCTGATGAACTATGAGCAGCTGTAACTGATCTGGGCATTGACTAGCTCACCCTACCCAGCCATGACTTTGGGAAGGTCAGTGGTTCGGAGCTGTTGCTGGATGAGGGTTGGCAGCCTTTCAAATCTCAGGGAGAGCAGGCAGTTGGAAACAATTCCTCACTGATGGCAGGGTTTCTCGCAGACAGCCAGCTACTCTGCTAGACATTTAATTACTTACAGTTAACTTCCTGCTTCTTGAGAAGGTTGTACTAGAGAAGACTTAGTTCTCGCTGTTTTAGAAAACTCTTGGTCTTTTCTTTTTACTGGAAAACAAGCTTCAGACAGGTGAAGTAAAAATGGTTTTATACAAGTAAGGCTTTGACAGAGAGACAGTAGGTTGTTGTGCTTGTACTACAATGCTTGTAGTATGCTTATGGCAAAATATCAGCAGTGGTATGGCAATTCACGTGGTATACCAGCACCTTAACTCTACTGGTATGTTAAAAAAATCACAGGACCTTCAAAGGTATCACACAATTAGAACTACAGAGGACTAATTGAATCCTGGTACTTCTGACAGTCATGTCTCTCAGTTGCCCTACTCTTTTTAATGTGCCTGAACGATCAAAGTTGGACAATATTGCGTATGTTTCACTGATGCTCAAAGACTGCATCTCAAAGAAAGGTCATAAATGAGCTATAGATTTAATAATGCTGTTTCTCCTGTGACCTGAAGGAGTTGGGTGTTCTTGTTGATCTTTGTAACAGAGAAAAGAATTCTCTTTCTATACTTTACCTCCTATGGGTCTTCACGGAGCTTTTATAAGAGCTATCAGATCATTGACTACATCTTTTAAGTCTTTTTGGCAGGTTTCTGAAAGTGCTAGAAGTAAATCATAACTTGTCCTAAGCTCTTTTAAGTGGCTGAAGGCTTTAGATAAACTGAGTCATGCCAACATGATTAAGTACAGTCACTGTCTGTCCCATTCCTTATGGTCAGTGCAACAATATGTACTTTAAATTTGTTTGTCATAAAGACTACTCTTTGTTAAAAATATCTGTAATAATAAGTCCAATTATGAGATTTTCCTAGGAATTCTACATTCAGAAAATGGAGCTAGTAGTAGAAATACAGCCTTTGTCTTTCGCCCTGTGAAAACACGTATTCAATTTTGCAGTCAGTGGAACTCTTCAAAGAAAGCAAGCGTTGGCAGGAGCTTCTATCACGAACGCCTCCTATATGTCTGCAAAGTAAAATCTATGGGCTTCATCCTGCACTCTTTGTGTGCTGTAACTCCTTGTCCTAGCTGCAGTGAAGAAATTCTGCCCAGTTTGGCAGAAATAGGTTGTAAATGGGAAGATTTTATTGAGAAGGTGATGTTAACTTCTGAAGATTTATTTGAAGAAGAGAGAGGCAAAGATGCTAGTGACATCTTGTCTATGGCAAGAAAGATTGAATAAGCAAAATTTACAATCAGAACAACTGTACAGGTGTTAGATTTACCCCAAGAAATAGTTTAGTCTGTGAAACAGGGTTTTTAAGTGCTTATATTTACTTGTAACTTTCTTATAACTATGTATGAGATTATGACAGTGAAACTACCAGGTTAGTGAGGCTCTTACAGCACTGTATTAATGTAATATATTACATTCTGGTAAATCCTTGTAAACATGTAATTAATTACTATTTGCAAACAACTGTCAGAAGGTACATACTAGTTTTTTATAATAGGGTAAATAGGAATTTAATATTTAGTTAGCCTTTTTAAGATCATCTAGTGAAACTGGGGAAAAAGTGAAAATATAATCCAACCTTCCTATTTCCAATCATTTGCTTTAACTACTAGGTAACATAAAATAATTTTTTTTTTTTAGTTGGTGTTGTTAATGGTTTACTTTTTTTTAAGTAGAGAGTTTCTCTTCATAGCACTGGCCAGCAGCAGATAACTTGGGTAGAAATATATTAATGGGGCTATAATGCAACTTTCTTCCCTTGAGGTTTTATATTCTCTCAGCTTCAGCAGCTTGAAAACTTAAAGACTATGTTTAATAGTCACTTTTGACATATACTCCATGAATTTTTCCATGGAAACAAATGGACAAATTTTGTCCATTCTCATGCTTGAACTGGTTTTTATTTTTGGCCTCCACAAGTTCTTGTGCCAATGAGTTTGGCAACAGCTTATCTTGCCTTGTCTGAAAGAGATATCCCTCCCCCCCCCTTTTTTTTTCCTTAAGTTCTCATTTTGTGAGGAAAAAAATTAACAGTATTTCCCCATGCATTTCCTTTACACCAGTCATGTTTGGGTTTCTTTTTATAGTCTCTGTTAGGCCTACTTCAGTACTTTTGTTTTTAAAATAGAGTCCTGTTCTATTTGATTTATTTTATTTCACAGCTTGCATGATCTTGCTTTCACTTCATTCTCTCTTCTGTCTTCCGTATGTGTTTTTGAGGCAATGACATGAATTGAATGTAGTATTTAAAAGGTGTGCTGTGCATATATATGATAGCTTTAACTTTATTCTCTATTTCTTTTGTAATTTTTTAACCTATATTTTCTAGAGGAATAACCATGCCATCTCCTCTCTTCTTGCAAATATTTTCTTCTAATTCCACATGTAGCATTTATGGTTTTTTTCAGGTATAATGGATAAATGTGTCTGGTAACGTTCAGAGGTGCTGATCTTAACTTAGGAATCTGTGCTTCGAGTCTGAAGAGAAAACTCTTTACCTGAATATTTATATTTGCCTACTTTTTAAACTTAGACAAATGTTGCTTCTGCCCCTATGCATTGTCTTCCTCATGTCTTTACACTATTGTGATTACAGCATCATTTACTCATAAGCATTTGCAAATTCCTACTAGCCTTTTGGACTACTGGTGAGCACTGAGCTGATTTTTATTTTTTTAATAAATCTATAATGACTCTAATATCTGTCTTTCAAGTGTTAAGAGCTAGTGTCTATCAGGGTATATTTACTCTTAAAGTATCTTTTTCCCCATATTCATCTTTTTACACTTTATCTGCTTACAGGTATCATACTGCCATTCACACTGGTCAGGGAAACACAGATGGAACCATATTTAGTTATGCTGATACAAAAATCTCTCGTGAGATTTGGACAGTTTAGCTGGAATCTTGTCTTGGAAGAATATGAAGAAAAATAGTTGAACCTACAATGATGAAATTTTTTTGTCTTTCAGTTTGTAATGACTTCATTTTTAGATATCATTTTTGTATTTGTTATAAAAGTTGATACAGAAAGAAAAGATTTTTACAGAGTGTATCAAATATAAAAACCTTTCTGAAATCGAACTAGTATTCTGCATATTGTTAGCGCACATGTAAAGCTAACTGGAAAAAATGAGTATGTGGCACAATAGACTTTCTAAAAAAACTCTCAAGATTAGGTATAACTAAGAAAAGCCATGTTTTGCGCCCACAAAGTACTACAGTACTGGTTTTTATTTTTGGCCTCCACAAGTTCTTGTGGCAATGAGTTTGGCAACAGCTTATCTTGCCTTGTCTGAAAGAGATATCCCCCCTCCCCCCCCCCCTTTTTTTTTCTTTAATACTACAGTACTTTGTGATCTAGCTGTGTTACTTCATTTCCCATTCTGTTTAAAATTTCCACCTTCTTAAGATGTGGAAATAAGAATGCTATTTGTAAGCCATCCTGAGATGCTGAGGTAGAAAATGCTATAAATGGAATGCAAAGCATTTTTACCGAATGTAAATTGTAGTCATGATCATGACTCAGGGCATTTCTTGGGAGCATTAACTCCACAGATGATGTTTGCTTCTGTTCATTAACCTCAGGAAAAGCCAGCTGTTAATGACCTTAGGCACTAAGGTGCTCTCTGAGCTGTGTGTTTGCCCTCAGTAGACTCTGAGCTGGTAGCTGAGAACTGTCTGTTATGTTTTCAGGGGATTTTATTTTTGTGCTCATATTACAGCATTATTGGGCATTTGCATGAGTTAATACCCTCACGTGTTAGATTGAATCAAGGTTTCAGAGAAAGTAATCTAGAATCTATTAAAACTAGATGCTTCTGAGCCCAAGGGGCTACAGGTGAGGCCCTGGGAACCTTTGCAAGGGAGGATGGTCTGGAGAACAGCAGCAACAGCAAAGGCAAGGCTGTTACGTCCAGGACTGGGGCTTGCGCATATCACAAAGCAGAAATCAATTAAACTTCAAGCAGCTTCTATCAGCAATGGCTGACCTAGCTGGAAAAAAAGTGACTTGAAATGTGCCAGCATTCGGTTTAGTACTCGTAAAAAATGTAGTGAATTTAAAATACTATTCAGAATGATGGCACTTCACAGAAAGTTTTAATCTGCGCTTAGTCCTTGTGTTGACTGTGAGCCTGGGCATCCCTTACTGGTCTCGTACAGGTTGAAACAGGATAGGTAATGATAGACTAGCATTCTGGATAGCTGCAGCTTTATATTCCAAAATAAAAAATTTGCTCAAGTTTTGGTGGCTCACGTAGTCATAGATATCTTTCAGCCTTATGAGAATATATCTTTCAGTGTTATGAGAATATAAGAAAAATCTTTCTTGTTTTTTTTTTTTTAATTAACACTGCAGGAAAATAATATAGTTTTGAAGCCTCTGTGTGTGGAAGTACATGAATAACACCTTGGGTGGCATCCCAAATCATGAAAACACAAGCTATGTGGAGGAGGGGAATTTGCAGATGCAAGTATAAAGTGGAGTTAACATTGTTCAGCCCAACAAAAAGGATAGTGTTCTTCCTATACTTTCTTTCTAGTGCATTTTAGCTGGATGACAGCTGTGGGAAGGCTTCTAATTACAGAACAACAAGCTGGTTCCAGGAAGATACCTGTAGACTGATGTTGAATTGATTTTTTGGAAACTTTGTTTATATATGAAAGATTTTCGTAGGGAAAGACTTTGTCCTATGTTAGTTTGTACTGGGGAATAACAAACCCAAACTATTTTGGAGGATAGCAGGTCAGGCTAACTCATTGATGTTCTGGTTTGTGCTTTTTAAAGTTGGCTTGGCATTAATCTGTGTTGTCTGGTGCCTGAAGAAAATGATAGTTTGACTACTTCCTTTGCCTGTTCTCCATCAGCCAGCCTCCATGGCAGGCCTGTTTCTCCTATGATACACTAGAGTGCAGTATGAACTCAGTTGACTGTATTTAAACGTTTACATTTAATTTTCCCAGTAGAAACTGAAAGAGGAAACCAAACTTTCACTTCCCCCATATGGGTTTTAGTAGGCTTTTAGAGTTGCTGTGCAGCTTTTTATTCACAAAACAAATGTACCAGCCAACAAAGTTGTGCCACTTCTGCGCGTTGGGGACTGCTAATTAGAACAGCAGTGTTGTCAAACTGAATGCCAGCAAATCCCTGCAGGTGGAATTTTGAGCATCTTGAGGTAGTTCCTGATAAACCTGGTTTAGCATCAAGCCACAAAAAAATCAAGCTTCTTGTTAATCTCCTAAACCATCTTATACTCTCCCTTTATTTTATCTTTCAGTTTTGCTACTGTAAATTCATTGCGGATTCGAATTCCTCAGCTTTCCAATTTTGCATGTAATTTTGTATCTTTTTAGCAGACTCTTGTTTTCAAAGTTGGTTTTTTTGCCACACATTCATGGAGCTAGTGTAATTTTCCCCTCCTCAATTTCCTTCTCCGGCAGCTCCAAGTGCAAGGAGAGCCAATGTTTATAGTGAGGTTAAAATATTCTAGATATCTTTGGTTGCTTCCTCCCATTTACTGACTCTGCAGTTTCAAGATGAAATCTACTATAATGTGGAAGCTGTTTCCAATATACTATAAGGGCTTCCTACCATATGCTCTCCCATCTGTGATAAGAATGAGGGTTTAGGGAAAAAAGGCAAAAATTTCAGTGTGTGACTGGAGTTGAACTGTGTGCAATATCTGTCTGCTTTAAGGAAGTCTCGAAAAGTAAATACGTCTGTTATGTCACGGATTCTTCTACCTCCTGTTTATTCCACGTGGCTGATCAAGCACTTTCTGTGCAAAAAATAATGGTTATGAGGCCTGGAGAATTAGTGGAACTGAATACATCTTGGGAACTGTAGTTTAGTAAACAGTTTGCAGTCACTTCAATTGATTGAAGTGGCTTTTAGGCCTTCAGTGATGACTGACACTTTGGAGAGGGTATAACTTTGCCAGAGATTAACAGCAACAGTATGTTAAGCTTAAACACAAGTGTCATTACAACAACTTTAAGATTTTCTGCAAAGCCCACCTGCCCTGGTTACATCTGATATTTCTAATCTAAGTGAGGCTAGGGCAGGAAGAGTTATGTAGGTCTGTACTATGCATCTTAAACACCTCCCCAAACAAATAAACAAACAAAAAACCCACAGGAGAAGGGGAAAAGAGGAACGGTTTAATTTTAAATGTCTTTATGGAAATTACCTTTAAATCTTAAAAGTTTCTCTGTTACAAAGATTTTTCATTTTTATGTCTTTATGTTACTCCTATCTCTTACCATACCAAAAGAATGAAATTAGCAAAATTAGATTTGGTGTTAAAAGGTACACTTTCTTATACAGTAGGTTTGAATTTTGCTCTATATAACTACTTACTTTGCTACACTTAATCTTCCATTCATAAGTAGTTTATAAAGAGCCGATAAATTATTAAACTCTAATAGCATTGCAACATAGATGTAATACTAAAAATCGTAATAAGCACATCACTGTTGGGTATTACCTGTAAGCATGTAACAGAACCCACCATACATAACAATCGTTTATCCTTCATTAAAAAATCTATTACACTTACACTTTATAGATCAACCCTTAATATATACAGTGAGATCTAAAATGTGTAGAATTCAGTATGCAGACAAAAATATTTCAGAGAAACATCGCCAATATTTTGGGCAACAACAATTTTTCAATAGCCAATAGAGGTCCAGGAAGGGAAGCAGAGAAATATTTTCTATGTCCTTCAAAACAGCATTTGCTTAGCTAATGTAAGTAATCCCATTCTTTTTGAGACCGTGTCAAGCAATATAGTCAGTCAGCATGCTTTAAGGGACTATACCGACTCTATTCTGTGGTATTTATAAATAGAGAACTTTACAAAATGGAAGTTATACCTTTTGTTTTAATGCCTTCTTTTTACTGTTTCCTCATCTTCACACTTCTATCTGTCACTTATTTCAGTAGATGCCAATTCTTGTTTAATTTTAGAGGAGTAAATGTGTTTCGCCTCCTGCAATGAACCTCGGCTGTATGAACTCTCACAGACTAACCGCAGCACTAGGGGTCACTAGCACTGCATTGGTGAAAAACATGGTTCATTTTTGTCATGGCAACAAGGCTATTTTGCTCTGAAGTTTAGTAATATTTGTACTGCCAAACAGGCAACTGTTTTAAGGTCTAATGTATACACACGAGTAGACACCATATGTGTTTACAAAGATATGTTTATGAAAGATCACAAACTATTGAAAGCTACTATTCTTTGCGTATTTGTGTTTCTCATTCCTTCCAAATTCTTGGGCTGTACTGTGTTTCTTTGTGTATTTCATACTAACCTACAGTCAGCCTATAAATTACTATACTCATATTTCACTGGGTCTTGGGAAACTGCATACCTTTTAAATCTAACTCACAGTAATTGATATGTGGCACTAATAAATGCTGTACCTGAGAGTTTTAGCAGGACTAGGCCCCTTGATTCTAAGATGTTGGGCACAGCATGTGAACTTGTTCTCAGAAAAAATTTCAAATCCCTTGAAAATCTGGCCTCTACTCACAGTATTGTGTTACAAAAATATAATTAGTGTCTTTAATGACACTTGTACTAAAAAATGTCACTTGATTACGCATAAAGGTTGCATTTTTTAATCCTGTTTAATAAAATTGCTTTTTTTGGGGTCTTTTTTTCTATTAAAATTCAAGGTCTAAATGATGAATTAAAACCCCTCTGTAATAAATCACTATCTGTAGTAGCATATTAATTAATATGTGGAAAAAGTCTTGGGGTGGAATTTAGCAGGGAAGATGGAAAATAATTTTTTTTTGTATACACTACATGTCAGGGGTGTTCCAATTAGAAGTTTTTTATTCAGTCTATATAAAGATAAGTACATTTTTATAAAGCAGAGATTTTATTTCTGGCTCATATTGATAACACGGTAGGTTTTTCAGGGGTGATATAGCTGGGTCCTGTTCTTTCTCAAAACAAAACAACACTAGCATATAGTAAAGGTCAGAAGTTCTTGGGTGCAGAGTGGATAGTGAGGGTTGTGGGTACTGGTTGTACATGTGAGGTGTAGTCAAGCTGTGGAGATCCTTTTCTTGTGAACCAAGATGTTGATGCCCAAAGTTAACATGGGTTCAAGAGGAGACCTATAAAAAGAAAAGTTGTGAGGGTTTCTAAATACATAAGACACCACCTCTGGCTCAGGTATTGAAGGCTGAGAGTGCATTCAAGAGAATTTTAATGTATTCTGGCCTTATTCTTACATTCTTCCCTATGCATCGGCTTTTGGCTACTGTGGGAGGCAGCATAGCAGGCTACACAGCCCTTTGATCTGTCCTATTCCTCTGTTCATTTTCATTTGATATAAACAAAGGTATTAAAAAAAAAAAAAGGAAGCTGGCAGTGCATGCAAGCAAATGTTTTCATCATGTCCATAGTAATTTTAATGGGCTTTGCCACCTTTACTTGTAAGGCATCGTGCCAACTTGTCTTTTGTTGTATCTCAGAACAGTCAGGGTAACCTCTTCTGCTCTGTTATTTCATGTTATGCGCTCCTACAAACTACTGTCAGCTTCCAGTTACATCGCTGAGATCGTTTCCAGATTTCAGGTTGGACACTGTTGCATGTTAACACACAGATTCCAGCCATTTAGATCACTTCGCCTGTTTTAACTTGGCAAGTACTGGTACTAATACATAGCATTTCACTGCTGTGGAGGCTTGAGTTCAACCCGACCAGGAAGAAGGAATTTTATTTATACCAATTAAGTTGCTCTTTCTCTCTCTTTATATATATATTTCTTCCTATAGTGACTTTTTTTCCTGATGTGCACACATACTGGTTAGTTTATTTATTGAGCTTTTATTCAAGCTGGCCTCTGCATCTTACAAGATTTGATCCTTGTAAATCACTGCATTTTATTGTACTGTGAGTACAGTATCATGCAGCCAAAGCAGCTTTTCAAATCCTACCATCAAAGCAGGTTAATATTTTAGTTCATTAATTCAAATAAAAAAGCCCTCTTAGATACTCTTTTTGTCGATTAGAGTGCTGCTGATTTGGCTGATAACAGCCTATCTGTGTTGCGATAAGCTTCTTTGTAATTTTTAGAAGTCATTTGGAACTAAACTATTTCTGAGTTTTCATTGGGAACAAGTGAAGGAGGGTGAAAACTGTGACTGACATCATGTACTTTTTCAGCTATTGTGAACTGACAGCAAGCCCAGCAACATAAAGTAGCCTGATAGGAATACTATTCACTGCTAAGGTTAGCATTTGATCATTAAAGAGATAGGCACTCCAAGGGGTATTACCATTGACAGTAGAACTACAAGCTGTCAAATAGATTTTTATTTCAGCCTGGTGAAGATTTCAAACTGAATCTGCTTTTCTCACACAACAGAAGCTTTATAACCCAAAGTGTTTTTATTTTATTTTTTATTTTCCTATGTCGTATGAGTGAACAGACGAGTATTAGTTTTAAACGAATTAACAAAGATTTAATGCTTCATCTTGCTGTCACTGAAACAAACATCTAAGTGCTGGTTAATGTCAAAAGAGAGTAAAATACAGAAATTAAAATGAAATTGAAGAGTGTGACTCAGTTTGGTCTTTGCAGCGTCTCCCATTATCTTGTTCTGACTTTCATATTATTTATGTGGGAGGATCGCAAAAAGACTTCAGCTGCTGACTGTGACTCAGCTGGCCAAGATGTAGTATACACAAGCAACAGAAAGGAGTTCCTTCCCATAAGACTCTGCATTACCCAGGCAGAAAAGACCACAGATAGATGGGATGAAGAAATGAGTGATAGAAATGTAACAGTGGAACAATTTTTGTTTTGTCTTATGAATGGGAGTCACACTATACCTGCTGCTTCATGACTACTATATGTTTTGAAGACAATACATTAAATTGTATAAAATTGCTGGGACGTCAAATTGATCGTGCTGATTCCTTTTCATCTTCCGAATCTACGATTCTAATTGCTTCTTATTTTGGATGTTGTGCAGTAACAAACCCAGATAATCCATGTCAATGCCCTCTGTGAAATCTTCAAGCAATGTAGGGGGGTGGGGAAATACAGGAGTAAAAATCTGTCTCTCTAAAGATCAATGGTAAAGTATGCACTGGCTTCAGCAGCACCAAGATTTTTCTCTTGGAGTTTAATGGAAATTGAAAAATAGTTTTGGAGGAAAATGTGTAACTGCTCAGTTTAAAAAGACTCAATAACATGCCCTGCTATTCCAGGACTGTGGGCACTGAGCGATAATTGTTAGAATGCAATTGTCCTTTGAAATTAATTGTTTGCCTTCAGATCACTGGACACATTCTGTACTTCCATGTCTGTATCTATAAAAGAGTGTGGAGCATTGGGCAGAGGAACAGTTTTGCCAGTCTACCTGGCTACAGTCTTTTCTCTAGTCTGCTGTTCTTTGCTGTGTCAATAGGGCTTCTCCCAGACTTGCATTTCTAGCCTGACAATGAGGGAAAACTACTGGCTCAAAAAAAAAATTAAAAAAAACCTCTAAAATGTGAAGTGATAAACTGATTAGAACAATTAGCAATTTTAATTACATAAAGCAGTTTATATATATCAGTTGATATATCACATTGCAGATGAAACAAGAAGTCTCAGGGTAACGATGGATTTTCTCATTAACTTGTTGGATGCAGACGAATCAGTTTTCTACCTTTACAGTTAGCCCTATGTTGTGGGGATGCAGGTCTCTTTGTTCTCTCTTGTGTTTTCCTAAAGCCAGTTCTTCCTTCACAATTAGTTGTGTTAATTACCCAGAGAAGATTAGGCATACTTGCCAAAGTAACATATTGCTAATAAAACAGGAAGATGTTTTCTCATTACAGAGTATGAATTGATGTGGTTTTCCATGAGTGGTGTCTAGGAAAGGTTTTCATCACAAAAGCATTAGGTAGCCAGGCTAGAGTTTGTACGGCTGAAGTGTTGTCACCTGCGCTCATAGGAAGAAACTAGAATTGGGACACCCGCTCTGCAGAGTGAAATTTGGAAAGTGGCCTAACCTTCAGCTGTCACTTCAGTAAAATGTCCACTGAAGCGAAGGGAAGATTATTTCTGCGCAGGGCACACACAAGAAATGAGTACGCTTATTCATTTCTGAAGGGACTGGAGACAACAGTTTATTCATAAGTCAGTTGGCTTTGAGAAGGCTTGAGACCGAAAGCTGGTTCATGGGGATAACAGGATAGTGGAAGAGGAGGGGGATGTTGGCGAAATATTATGTGTCCATTACTACCTACTAAAAGTAGAATGTCTGCAAAGTGTTTTGGAGTGAAAAGGGTATTGATGCATAAAACTTAATAATTAGTTAGTGACCTTTCAGAGTGACTTTTAAAAACATGAGGAAAAAATAATAGCCCAGACTGGTTTTTTTTTTTCTTTCACAAGACCAAATTTGGAAATTACTCTATTCAGTGAGCAGCATCATTTTGGATCTGAATAAAGGATCCTAGGTTCCCTAGGTTCCATATTTTTTGCTGGAAAATTAAGTAAGTGTTTCCAAGTCTGCCATTTCAACAATGATGTGGCAAAATATGAAAAGAAGGAAAAGAACCTAGTCTTGCAAATATGAGATGGCTGCCATTAAAACTGTGCAATGCTGTAACTGCTTCTGCCATTCTTTCAGACTAGTTACCCGTGAATGACTGGAAGGCATAGGAAACCCCTATGTACAAAATATTTCCAAATGTCGCACAAAATAACAATGAGTAAAAGCCAGGTACTGGCCATAGAGTCAGAAACTGTAAAAGTAAAGAGAAGGATATCTTGTGAGGTTTTTTTATTATTATTTATTGCCATAATTTTTTTTCCTTAAAGACAATTTGGTAACAAAGCCCCTCACACCTGTGTCCGGAGAGAAAGCTCTTCCTTCTTTGCACTTTTCTTTTTGTAGCCTATAAGAAGCTTTTCCTTATCCATCGGAATACAGATTAACCTGTATGTTATGCTGGCATATTTCACGCTGCTACTAAATGAAGCTGGGCATTGGCTTCCTCCTCCAGATGATGATCGTTTTATCTTGATAGAGACTAGTATTTTATAATAATTCTCCTATGTTGGACAAAACTGTAAGTTTTTGGCCACAACATACTATCACGTCAATAACAATTTTTTCATCTTCTTTCCATAGTGGATGTTCTGAGATGATACATTTATGTTTCAGATATAAGGTCAGTTCTAGAGGTATGCTTCATTTCAGGTCTGGGGAACTTCTGTGGGATTGGTAATACTTCTAAAACTGATGTGAGCTTCCAAAATGAATCCACAGCATCACACAAAATACAGCCTTTTCTCATTGCACGGTTGATGATCTATTTCTCAGTGTTGGCAGACAGAAAGTGTACAGTTTCAAAGTATAGTTTGCTAGACCTGTTTTAAAGCTTCAGCATTGTGGATGTTAACATAAAAGAACCTCTTTGTTGCTCCCAAACATGTACTACATGAAGGAATAAGGTAGTGACTGTAAGTTCTTGTAGCTACCGGGGGTTTTTGTTCTCTGGTTTGGGGTTTTTTGGTTTTTTTTGGGTTTTTTTTTTTTTTTTTGGTTTCTGTTTGTTTTGGATGGTGGTAAAATGCATTTTGCTGCCATTCTATCTGCCAAGGATAATATAAATCTCATTATTACCTTGACTAAAGGGCTGTGTTAGCAGAACGGTTCTTGCATTGACACCTTCGGTAATGGGAAAATCTGAGGTCCGTTATCCTTCCCCAGCAGTTTTGAGCACTATCTAGACCAAACGTAGGCATTTTCCCCGCTGTTCTCGCACTATGTATGAAGTGTTCTACCACAGCCTTCGCGTTCTTTCCCTCCTCCGGCTGCGCCAGGCACTCCGCTGGGCTCACGGCTGTCTCGGGGCGTCACGGAGAGCTGAGCACACGACCCACGCGGACGAGGGAAGGAGCCCAAACCTGACCCGCCTGCCGCAGCCCAACCGTGCCAAGGCGGCGGGCCGGGCCGCTTCTGCCAGCCGGAGGGACGCGGTTTGTTTGGGTGCCGGGCGGAGCCAGCCTTCTGCCCGCCCCGGGGCGGCCCGGGAGCTGCGGGCGGCCGGTCTCGCTG
>JANZLQ010000092.1:19170440-19208970 GCA_026212715.1 Elanus axillaris | reverse complement strand
GGCCCCGGCGGCAGTAAGCCCATCGGTGGCAATGACCTTCGGGAGGGAGCCGCGCTCGCCCCCTCCCTCTCTTGCAGAAAGTCAAACAAGTCAACGAGGAAATTGAGAACTTACCACCCCCCCCTCCCCCCCCAAACCAAACCGAACGGAACCCAGAGAGAGCGCGCAACAACGAAAACCCTGCCTCCGTGCCTGGACGATCTCGGGGCTGAGCAGCGTCACCTAAAGGAAAACTTTGGGGAGCCGACGGGCTTTTCCGCCGGGGTGCGGGCGCTGGCGCTGTGAGCGCAGCCCGGCTCTCCGCCCCGAGGAGCCGGGGGGGGGCTCGGCGCGGAGCCCCCCAGCCCCTGCCCTGCGCGCCGGACCCTGCCGGCTTTGGGGGGGGGGTCGGGGTCGGGGGGTGCTTGCCCGCCTCTGGCAACTGAGGCTTGGGAGCGAGGTTTTAACCAGAACTGCTTCCGATTTCTGAAGAGGAGGGGGTTTTTCTTTCACAGCATCCTCTGTTTTGAAGAAAGGAGGGAGGAAGGGGGAGGGTTAAAGCTAAAGAAGTAAGTCCTTTCTCCGAAGGAAATGCCGTTTGAGCTTTCCAGATGACCTTTATGAAAATGCAGCCTCTCCAGCTGACCGATTTTTATTGTGACTGTGAAGTGTGTGAAACTGAGCCCTAACTTCTCCACGAACCCCAGGATGTGCGCTTCTGGGATTAGCAATATGGGGCATCTGTTGTCACCTCTCCTCTTGAGCCTGGCAGCAGTTCTGTCCAAAGGTAAGTCTCAACCTCTTCTGTCCGTGTCACTTCATCTTGTTTGTTTTTGCATGCACAGCCGCTCTCCCCTCTTTTTGTAATCCCTTGAATGTCGATCCCCACAATTCATGACTGAAAGACTTGGGGGGGAGTCCTGTGTTAGTCAAACCCAAAGATATCATGATGGGAAATCTAGAGCGGCAGGATTTTTTCTTGGTCGACTATGACAGTCTACCCGTTTACTGAGGCGTTTGTTACCTGCCTATTGTACTTTTGATTACGTAGTAGATGCTGGTGATGAGCTCAGCTGGTAACTCAGCTTTGTACTGCACAGGGTTTGTTATCTGGAAATTTGGAATCTTTAGAAGTGTAAGCTGTTGGAGTTAGCTGCCCCATCATTATCTTCTACGTAGTTTTTCAAATTAAAAATCCTGTATCTCAGACTGGCTGGCAATGTTTTACTGGACCAGAGAGATACATGCTTGCTGAAACGTTTAGAAGCTTTGATAAGAGCCTGAGCTAGGTGCCTGATATTCTGCATGCTGAATAGAGTTTGAATGTCCTGACAGCATGACTTCAGATGACTCAGTGATACCTTCTTGTTGCCCTCCAGTGTGTTTACAGTAAGAATCAGAAAAACCAGCATATAGCCAATGCAGACGGTTTTGTGTGCATTTAAGTCCTCCTTTTTGAACCTAGAGTTTTCATTAATGGCCTCAGCCAAAAGGTGGATGAATTTTTGCAATACTTAATTTAGATGATTCTGAGCATTCCTGTGGAATATAGGAGAAATACACATTTCTACTGAGAAGACATTGTGCATCAACAGCTGTATTTTGGCAGGCAAACAAAATTAAAATTCACATGTGGTTAGTCTTCAGAGAGGAATAAAAGCATATGCATTTATTCTATGATTTTGAAAACCTACTGATGAAGAGTTCTGCTTATAAACATCACTATTTAAAAAACGTATTAGTTACTCTTAACATCTCTTTACACTTCCAGATATCAGCACTTTCCTTTTTCTTAAGTGAGTTATTTTTACTAATTACTTTGTATCCAGAACTGAACTTACTGACAGAAGGCAAAATACACAGCTCTGTATTTCTGTGATGTTTCCCTGTATCAAATTCACTTCTTCTTTTTTCCTTAGAACAGCTTAAGAAAGAAAGGAACAAAATGATAAGCGTCCTCAAATGTTACCTAAATGCAGTGCCTACATAAGTACAGTTTTAAAGTTGCAATTGAAAATGCATTAGCAGCAGGGATTGAAAGTCTGAGTCTTTTCAAAAGATTGCTTCATTCACATTGCACACCAGTAGCTTTTGATTTCCCAGCTAGGTTGTAAATTATGTATTTTATTATAAGCAACATCAGTACTTTGGGTAGGCTAACAATGCAGTAAGAATATTAACTTTTTCATCTCCTATTTTTTGGTATTTCCCTTTGCAGCCTTAATACTGCATTAACATAGTGTTTGACTGAGATTGCAGTTTATTCAAGATTGGAATATAAGTGGCATTTCAGTCCTACAGAATACAGTGTTTGTTTTATTGCCAGTTCAGCAATTACAACATTCATACATTACTGGCTTCTTAAATGTTACTTATATCTCCTCTGAAAGATAAACTTAGGCAGAAAAAGTAGACTTGGAAAGGAGATCTCTTAGGTGGAAAAAAATCACTATAAAAACTGATGAGTGAGATTTTTCCGTGTATTGTGATTGTGAAGTCTTATTACATCTAATATGTCTTGAAACCAGATACACAAGATCCCATTAAAATTACTGGTATTGTCTGTGCTATTTATTTTGCGCTTTCAATATCACAATATACTACTGCGTGATTGCTGGGACTCTTTGCTGTTTCATAATACAGGTATCTATCTTTAATGTAGTTGTCTTGTTTCCATAGTTGGTTACAGACTCCATCTGTACTGCTATGCCTTTAGTACACTCTGAAAAGACCAGAGTGTTGCAGAGATTTACAGTATAAAAAACCTTGACAGTGTGAAAGGTTGATTTCCAACCCCCCTGCACCCTCTAAGAAGATGAAAACAAAAAAAAATTGTAATCAGACTTGATTTCTACTACAGGGCATGTTTGTTTGATGCCTTTTTGTTGCTAATAGAAAAACTCTCTCATTTATGACATGATGACAAAGTTTTCCTAAAGAGATAAAAAATCTTTTAACGTGCAACAGCAATCAGCCGTCTATTGTGTATAGGTCTGTTGCTGATTACTCAGAACCATGGCACCTTTTTACTGTAGAGTTTCCAAATCTTTCAGGTAATAATGTTGAAGACTTGAGAATACTATTGTGGTTTTGCTTTGCTTTTATTTGGTAAATGCAGAAAATAGTTCCAGCCTGAGAATGAAATGCTGTTTTCAATAATGAGCTTCATGTTCTTATTGGAACCTTTTGTCACTGTTGATATAATTCACATATTTTAATATACTGCCACTATAATTATGTATATGCGTGTGCATGTTTACTTTTTATGTATAGACAAAGGACAGAGATTCTAAGGCTATGTAAGTGTGGTTATGGGGGTAATTGCCTTTCACAGCTTTGTCTTCAACTAGGAGTTTTCTGGAGTCAGTCCTAGGGAGCCAATGCTTAGCCTCAGTCAGTTGGGCATTTTGCTATTTGTTATCAACTACGAAAAAAAAAAAGTCCTTCAGAAATCTTCAATTAAAAAATAACCAAATCCAGCTGACATTAATGAAAATACAGGCCAATACAACCAGCGCAATAATGTGGGCATCGTTCCATTGTTTAAGGGGAAAGTCTCTCATTAGCTTCATTGGAGTAGAATAAAAACTTTAATATTTTCCTTGAACACTAGGTTCCCTGCTTGGCTTAAGTCTATAATGAACTGTAAGATGCCAAACAATTTTAGGATGTGTATTGTGAGACTTAAGATTGAGGAGCCTTTTACATTATGAATGTTTGTTGTCAAGATAAAAAAACTGCTTTAATTAATTTCCCATTTCAGGTCTAAGTTGACAGTAACAAAATGAGTACATATTTTAGTGACTTTTTCTGCCTGTGTTCTGCTGAGCATTCTGGGTTCTTCTCTGTCATCCTGGGCTGAAATCTCCCCACAAGTCGCTTTCTAATGAGATCTCAGGCCACATAGCTGCTGTTTTGATTTTCTTCTTCTCTCAGTTCTTATAAATGTGGAGGCTTGGCAACTGTATTAGGCAGGATTACCTTTTCTACCCCTAAGAGTGTTCCCCATTGGCTAGAGCTGTGGATAGCACATTTGCAGTGATGCCAATCTTCTATCAGAGGAAAGTGTGTGTGTGGAAATCTCCCAGAAACCAAACTCCCAAACATTTAGTTTTGGTTGCAATATAGGGGAGAAGTTTCTGGATATTTGGATGTAAATTGCCTCTGTTTCCTTTGGAATTATCCATGTTACAGTAGTCTTTGAACCGTCCTGATTTCTGTTGAATCTTATACTGTAGATTTTTTTTGTCTCATTACGGACAAACTCTATCTTTGTCTTTCTCTGAGCAATTTTCCTGATTCCATGATGATACTTAGTATCAGAATATGTCATTCTGTCCACATTGTTGAAATACTTCACTGATGATTTCAGTGGATTATATCTTTGTGACTTGTAGTTGTAGAGGAAACCCTTTTCCTTCACTTCTAATCTCACTTGTGCATCCATTGGCTTCAGTGGGGGGTAGTGGTGTACAAAGAACTATCAGACGAGCTTGTTAGTTACAGTCCATCTTCCAGAAGGCTGTGGACCATTTCTGAAGATCTTTATGTGCAGATCTTCTACTGACATTGAAGTGCATTGTGGACTTAATAGAAGTAGAAACATGGAAAATGAAAAGCTGAGGAGTGCAACCACCTATGTTTCAGCACTATTTACTTTGGAGTTCATTACTCTGGAATGCTGGTAGTATATTAGTAATGGAAAATAGTGCTGTATATGGAATTAAAATTAAAGATTATTTTATTTGATCTATGTTACATATTTCGCCCCCTCTCCTTCTTGATGGTGACCAGGCAGAAGTTCAGGGTTGAATTTCTGTTCATGTTAATAGATTTTTTTTTTTATTGTGATAATGAGGGACACATGGTTTTTCTCAAAGTAACAGCCCTGACAGTCCTTGTGGACAGACTCATCACAGGCACCTGTTGCTCTAGCTGTGCAATTGATATGCATGGAAAATGTACTGCATGCTGATTTCAGATGACCACTGCTTAGATAAGCATAAATCATAGGTGTGGTCAGTAAGAATTTTTCTTGTAAGCTTTGCCTATAGGCAGAAACCCTAAAAGATTTCTTAAAACCCTAAAAGATAAAGGAAATCTTTCTAGCTTCAGGTTCAAGCTTTTCCCATAAAACCAAAGTTTCTGTACTTTGTCCCAGCTGCATTGAGCTTACAGTCATTTGAGACATTATACAAGGGAAGGGGAAACCAAGTTCCACTTTTTTGCTCTTACTGTGTTTCTTGCTACAAGGGACTTTCGGGAGAAGACCCATTCTGATTTCTTTTCTTTCAGCCAAAATAATAAATTCAGACTAAACTAAAAATTCCTACAGCTAGACCCATGTTTTGTCAGCTGCAATACTGGCTTAATGTGATTTGGTTTCTAATATTTCCCTGTAATGTTCTCATTTTTTACTTCTGTCTTTTCTTTTATTAGTTCCATAGGACTGGCAGGCTCTGTGACACCAACCAATGTTTTAGATATTAATAAAAGCAGCTTTATTCCATAAAGATCAGCTTTATTTAATAAAAGAGAGAATCAAAAAATAATGATTTTTCATGCTGCATTCACATTAAGTCAACCTCCTGAAGTTGTTGTGGATGCCAAGTCTAGTGGCAGTCTATCACAGGTCCTAGGATACATAAACATGACTCCAGACAGATTGATTGCAGAGAAGCTGAAGAGGCAGCCGAGATTCATCGCAGGTTCGGTTTACAAAGTGTTACATTAAATTACTTGATTTTTACCAGTCTTTGTAATATTGCCTGCTGCATTATTAATGGCAGTTCAAAATGAAGTGGATTTAAAATAGTTCAGAGACATTTAGATAACACTAATTATTATGAGCAGATTTAAAGTACATATTTGAGGATGTTAGGCTACTTCACCCTCCTCAATGGGGGGAAAATTAACTGTAGAATGAGGATTGGCTTCTTCATGTCCTTGATTTCTTCTTTTATTGAATAGATTTAATTCCAGTGTAAAGTGTTAGTCTGATGGCCCCACAGAGCTAATGGATTGAAAGTCTTCATCCTCCAAAGAGGTGCAGCCTATGTAGTATCTATGCAAGCTTCCACTTTCTACTTTAGTGGTGCGACTTAAACTTGACCTAGAGGATGACATAACTTCCAGCTCTGTGATATAAGACTTTATATCCATCTATTTGATCCACAGTGGGCGTGATCCAGAGCCCATTACAGTCAGCATATGGGGTTTCATTGCTTTTGGTAGGCTTTAATTCAGAGCATAGACAGAGTTTTCTGGAGTGGTATTTTTCAGCCTGTGGCCCACACACCAGTGGTGATTCATAGAACATCTGAACAGTGTTATGAAAGCAGTGCCAGAAACCTTATGCATGCAAGCTAGAAAAACACAAAAGGAGGAAATAGAAGTAACAAGGATGCTTTCAGAGTGCATCCCAATTTGTGTTTGGTTGTAAACAAAGACCTTTGTGACAATACTGTGTTTGGTCTGGATTTCTTTCAGAAAGTTATATGGCTCTTGCCCTTAAAAGGGTTGCGAAAAACCACTGTAGTGAGACTAACTGTAGCAATTTAAAGTATTTCTCTGAACTGTTTGGTATTGCCTCAGTACTTCAGACACAATCACTGATGGTGTGAGTGTTTCTAATCCACTGCAGCGTAGGTTCACTTAAATCAACATTGAATAGTGGTTCAGTGAAGCGACGTAGGAGTAGTCTGCCAGTCACTTAATGGCATCTGCACTGTAGGGTCAATTAACTTCCTAAAAGGCTTCCGCTGTACTCACAAAGGATGTTTGTTTGTTCTTAACTCTTCAGTCTTGTTTTTTTTAATTAAGGTTTCCAGAAAGGTTTCTGGAGGGAGTTTTCTGTGTTGCAGATGATTGTCTCCCTGAAAGTTGCTCAGCAAAATGCACACATTTTTGTTTCTTGTACAGGCCATGTAGAAATGGTTGGTAGTGGATGCATCTACACTGATGCCACATTTTCCCAAATTTACAGTATTGAAGGCCTCTTCCCTCCTCCTATATTCACTTCACTTTCTCACAGGCCCATCTAGCTCTGATTTTAAAGTTACTTTGAATTGATTTAGTTTCTTCAGTTATTTGGGTTTTTATTTGTAAATAAAGACTTTTGTCACAATGCTGTGCAAGATGGTTTGGATAGGAAAGTGTTCCAGAAGTTTGCTATGGTAATGTTTAGTAACCATTTTCCAGCCTTAATTTATTCAACACAATTTTATACTCGTTTGCTTTTCTGCTAATGGTGTCTTTTAATAGCTTTTCTTCTCCTTGGTGGAATGCATTGGCCCTCATTAGTTTGCAGTTATGCAGCTAGAGCGAGCAAAATAAAACCACATGTAAAAATGACCATGCAGGCTATTAAGACATGAGAAGGGGGAATGATATTGAATAACATAGATCTCATAAAAAGAGCAAAATAAATGAGTTAGCTAGTTATGTAGAAAAAAGTAGCAGGGGTAATAATAATGAGTGCGCCAAGCAGAAGTGTGGAAAGATGTCAATGCACTCTTTATTCTTGGTGTACAACTTTTACAAGATAGACTAAGAAGCAACAGAGGAAGTGTCCTCTCTAGCTGAACCAAGATGCTCTACAGCATGCCTTTTGATCTATCTGCTTTCAAGGTAGGCAGACTGTTGAGCAGGCCGTCTGCAGACCTCTTGCTGAGGAACAAGGCAGATGTCCAGCTATTCACAAAGATGAGGCTGCATGTCTTGCATGCTAAAAAGCCCCTCTGAGTCAGTCAGAGAGTTTAGTCTCATCTAATGATAAATGATCTCAGAACCTTGACTTTTGTTGGCCCTCAACATCACTTCCTTGCTTTTTATTTATAAGTTTAAAAGTACTTTTTATGTCTTCAGTATACATTGTGTAAAGTCATTGTACAAGAGGAGGAATCCAAAGTTGTCAGAGATAACTAGCTAATAGTGTCCATGAATATTAATCCAATCCATAATATAAGAAAGGAAATAATACCACTTAGCCTTCAATCCACTCATTTATCAAAGATCCTAGATTAGCGCATAATCATATCCTCCATTTTCTACTGAGCCATAATGACTCATTCATTTGTCGTCAAGAGAAGGAAACAGTGGTGATTTGCATGTGCCTGCAGTTGAAATATCTGTAGTTATCCTTCAGAGTTTTGCATCTCTGTCTTAATGTAATCAGTCTTGCTTGGTTAATATTAATTTGGTAGTACACATTGGGTAGTTGCTTTTCTTGTCTATGCATGGCAAATTCATGCATTTAACTTCCTACGTTGCTCTTAGCAATATGGGGTGTATTGTCAGGTTTTCCTGGTATGAAGGAGGTCTTGATGTTGCTTCAGTGGATTGTGTTTTGAACTACTGTTGAAGGAACTACTCAGTTCTGACAAAACTTTCCAGTTTAATAAATGTGTAAAAACACCATGTACCAGCAGTTACCCTCCTGTCATCTTTAGCACGTTTTCAGAAATAAAAATAGGATCTAGTTTGCTTAGGTTCACAAGCCTGTAGCTCTTGAGCTGAAGAAGGACATCTTGATGTGGTCACCAATATGGGACTTTGGGCAGAATCGGGCAGTCCTGATTCTGCCCAGTGGAGGAGAGACGTATATATGCTCTGTAAGTTTATTACCACACTTTGTTACTCTGTAAGCAGCATATGAGGAATACTTTTAGAGTTTTCACTAATCTGTCCCATTTACGCTAATATTCACTATGTCTATTCTGTTTAGGATTTATTTAACTCAGATCATAGGATCTATTTAACTGAGTTAGGTGCTTATGTTAGGTGTTAAGCTCGCCTACAGAATTAGGCTCATAAGAAAACACTAGAAAAACTTGGCCTACCTTCTGTAGAAGAGAATGGAAAAGGAACATATGCAAAAGGAGTGTCTTAAAACCTACTAGTGTGCTGGTGCTCATCCCATATATGACTAATTGAAGTTTGTCAGTTTGTCATCTTGTAGACTGCAGTGGCAAGGGCGCTATTTCCAGATGTCTCTAATGAATTTCTTTGTACCCGTTCTTAGAAATCCTGCTAGAATGCCAACTGCTTAGCAATCCTGTAAATCAGGGTGTGAAAAGATGGTGATCCAAAATTTAGTGGACACTTTTCAGATCTTATTTTAGTCTTTCTGAGTTATGATATCCCTCTTAATGACAAAGAGTAGTTACACCTTCAGTGAATACCAATAAAAGCAATGTATTGCTTTTAAAGATTGATATGATGCTCTCCATAGATCTTCCCTTGTTTACTCAGGGTTTATCAGTTAAGGTTCTCATATCCGTATTCATTTCCATATTACTGGGCAAACAGTTCTAAGGCCATCATGACTTTAGCTGTGCTCTGCTCTCTCCTTTGTGGTTGACTGTCCTCCCTGCAGCAGTTGTCTGATAAGAGATGATTTCTTGCATACTGAACACTTGTGCACAGTAGGATTCTGTTATATAGTTCTGACTCTTTGACACCATCTGCCCAGTAAAGTGGTTTTAATGGGTTTCCACTGAGCCAGCCTGTACTACAGCCCTGACAGCGTGCTCTGTATTTTTAAAAATAAACAAAATCTCTTCAGAAAAGCTTTCTGTGAACATTGGCTTCTCCAACAGAATTGAGGATTACATACTGTTTGATATTTTGTGGAGGCAGAAATATTTCTATCTGATAGACTTTAAAATAGGAAAATGACTGTTGGCTTGGGATGGTCTTCTAATAGGACTAGTTTGTTATTTTTAAATGACCTTATAAAGCATTATTTCCTGTCCCATTTTTCAGTTGGGTATTGCTATCCTTTTACAGAAATGCAATCATTTTACCTTGTTGGAGTTCTCTTCTTTATGAAAGCTGGGGAATGTAGTGGTTTGTGATGGTGATTTAGGAGTCAGGGTACCCATAGGCTTTATGTAACCTTTGGAAAATCACTTCAGTTCTCTGCTTTCCCTTTCAAACTGTCTTGTCTACTCAGAATACAAGTTGTTCAGAGCAGGACCTGTTTTACTTGCTGTTTATACAGCATCTGCACCTCTTCTCAGATGAGAATGTACATTTTACCACGTTAAAATAATTAATTACTAGTGTCTGAGTTAGAAGCTGGAACGTGGCATTCTGATTGTCCTGTTTGCTGGATGACACAAACAACTCAGAGGCCTGTAAGAATAGAAAAGTAGGGTAAAGTCGGGGGAAGATATAATGAAAGCATCTCTGCGATTAAAAAATTCTAAGAGCTTAAGTAGATTCCCATCCTATGATGTTACAATTAATAAGCTATCTAAACCTTTTCAAACAGCAACATGATAAAAGGAGCATAAAAAGCTTCTTATAAAAAGATGTAATAAAGATGTTTTTATATTTCTTTCTGTTATAATCCATGTTAATAAACTATTGAAGAAACCCACCAGATTTTTAATATCTGTATTAATAATGCAACAAGCCACTTACAGTGAAAAAATGTTTTTTTGGCAGATGGTACAGATCTCAGAAATACTTCATTCCTTCTCTACCTCTTCAAGTCTTCACGGTTTACTTTAAGTTCCTTCATGTTAGTAAGTTGCAAACGTGGTGGGTAGCAGTGGTGATGAGATGGACTGGTGAAAGAAACTCTTGGCTAGTCTCTTCTGTCGTGATAGGACATGAAAATTGAAGCAGTCAAAATGAATGGATTCTTCTGAACTTCCAAGCTGACTTTATAAGAACACACAAAGAATCAGACAGAATCCTATCCTTAAGTTCTTTACTCTAAATTACATGGAGTTTGACCTCCAGCCAAGATGAAGGTTTCTACCTGAAGCATGGGTTTCTTTTGCCTTCTCTATGCCCTACTCAGTACTAGTCCTGGTTTGTAGATCTGTGTAGGGAGCCAGTACAAGGTATTTGAACCTCTATTTCTAGCTGCCCGTTCACTCGAGAATAACTGTTGCTGAGGTCCCCAAGAAAAACAATCCTCCATGCTACTGTGGCATTTTGAGTGAATAGACCATGGGGCTAAGGCAGCTTTTCAGTATATTCTGAGACATGCAATGCCTTCATATAAAAGAATCATTCACAACAGTCATTAGCTTTGGAACCTGTTGTGCAGTAAAGAAATTTAGCATCCTTAACCTGCAGAATATGCACGTGGTGGTACCACATTTGTGAGAAAATTGGCAAGATCTCGTCTTTGCAGCTTAAGAAGCATACGCTTCCATCATCATTTAATAAATGGTCAACAGCAGAGCTGTGCATATAAAGTTTTCAGATTGTGTGCATCTTTGCTGTTTGCAGGTTTTCTTACATTTTCTGGCTAGTTTAGTTGAAAGCTTGTGGACCATCTTAGCAATACTGCATCCAAGTGCAAGTTCTCTTTCTGTTCTCATGTTTGCATCCCTGTAGATTTCTTTGGACTTGCTGTCTTTTGAAATCACCCAGCTTCTCGAGGTCCAGAATTCAGACCGAATTTAATGGATCCAGTTTTAGGTTAGAAAAAATACAAAGCAAATATCACTATGAGTTCCCTTGAGAATTAATATGGTATTTCCCTAATGCTATCCAGCAGGTTGATATTTTCAGTGGTATCTCAGTGCTCCTTTCTCTTTGCTTTTGTTAATGCTTCATTTGTGTAATGGATGAAATACCAACTAAGGTAAATACCTAAGATCTGTCTGTGATCCTTACCCAGTTGTTTGCTGCTGCTGTTACCTTTTTCCCCCCCTTTGTCCCATCATAACTTTGGATATTGTTCCCTGCTGTTTCTGCTGCAGTAATTTAAAATACATATATCGGCATCAGCTGTGTCTTTTCTTGCCATTTTATTTAGACTCTTTATCTGAGTAGCAATAGATCAGAGTAATTGGTACAATAACCATTGTTGAAGCGTTTATTTGCTTTCTTTTTATTCCTATGCAGTCATATGCTCCTTTCATCCTTTCATCTATTCCTATCAGAATTATGCATGTGGTTTGGATCAGACCCTGAAAAAAGAGAAATGCTTGTAAGTGGAGAATACTATATATAGCAGACCTTTGTTATGATATTTATGTTCTTGATGTTTAGAATGTCTTTGTACACATTACAGGTTCTCATCAAATCATCAAATTGCATCAATAATAATAAAATGATGGTTCATGAAGAGATTCTTTTCAACTGTTCTCTTTTCAAAATCATCAGAAAAGAAGGATGATTTTGGCAGCATATTTGCAGTGCTAACAAATCTGGGCTTTGGCAGTCTAAATCAGGAACAGTGAATTCAAAACTGAAGATCCCTCACAGAGATGTCCTGATAGTAGCTGCCTTTAGGTGCAGGGGAGAGCGTTCACAGACCTTGGATGATTTTAGCTGTTGCAGTAGGTCATAGGATAATCTCTTGGCTATTAGTTCTGTCAAAATTTAAGTCTTTACGGCCTACAACTTCTATCTGGAAGGTTGTTGGGAGACACTGAAGATCAAGGGACGAAGAAAAATCCCCCCCCCCCCCCAAATGCAAAGAGAGCATTGCAGGATGTTATTTGGTGTAACAAGACTTTTCTAGTGTTTCAGTTCCTACTGTGGAGTGCTAAAGCCTATAATTTTTTTCCTAAGTATATTCTCATTTGTGTTCTCAACCTGAGAACAGTAGCCATCCCAGTCTTCATATCTGTGCTAACACTACCATTCCCTTAGATTCTTGGGTATGGTCTTTGACTTGTCGTAGATGTTTGCTGCCAGTTTGATCAATTTGTCAGAGAAAGTACACATTCTCACACTTGTTTTATCATCTTCTGACCGACAGGCACTATCAAATTCTCATCTGGAGCCTATGGAATTATTGTAGCAGTTTCAGTTATGTTTTATGCTTCTTTGACATCTGTCTCAGGAATAGCTGATCTATTGTGTTCATCCTGGTCTAAATCTGACTGGTCCTTTGCAAATGCTGCTTTCTGGTACCTCTTCATTTTCTTCTCCAATGACTGAATAAATGTTTCTGTCAGACACTCAGTAAGTGAATTCCTCCATAGTTCTTACACTTTCTCTTGCTTCCTCAGTTACAGGTCAGTGCCATTACTGTTTTCCTTCCAGCTGCAAGTCCAAGTCTTGTTTTTAGCACTGAGATGAACAGAAGGAATCATGGAGGAAAACAGACTATATAATCTTAGATTTTGAGATGACATTGAACTTGTAGTACTGACCTGTAGGAGTTATCAGAAAATAATTGGAAACCTAGGCTAGTAGCCCAGAAAGTTAAGATTGAGGGCAAACAAGAAGAAATTTATGAAAGTTGGAAGACAAGAAAAAAAAATCAAACTCTATATTCTGTTCTGTGCTACTACTCTGTAGAGTAAAAACTGATAGTGAAGAATGAGATTGTAAAGCTCGCATAATAAAGAAGTTCAGACTATCTGCTGCCTGTGCTCTGTGGCCTGCTTCAGACTATTGTATGTGCACAGACAATGCCCATCAGCAGAATGGTCCCAGGAGGTCTAATGTCCTCACACTCCCTCACGCATGCCTATACCATAGCCCACAGAAAAGTTACACATGTATTTGACCTCAATCTATAAAATGAGTATCCTACCAAACTGCAAAATTGCCCTCACATTGGTTGAAGCAGTTTGAGCTAAGAGGATACAACCCCTTCTATACAAAATGGCCAGGGGTCAGAGCTGTTTTTCTGAAGTGGTTCCCAGAATCACTGTAACTGCTTCTTGCAAATATATTCTGGCTAAAGACCTTAGCTGATACAGGGGGATGGGGAATCGGCCATCTACCATGCAGTCTAATACTGAAAAACTGGTAAAGAAGTTTGCTTTGTTCAGCAAAACAAGTGAAAAGCTCTGGAATTTTTAAATCAGTGGAACATCCTTGGTAGGGGACAACTGAAATTTTAACTTCAGTTTCAGACTAAAACAAATATTGAACTACCATAATTTTTCATAGAATAAGTAAATCATAATTTTGCCTATGATAAAATCAAGCCACAAACAGCCAAGATAGATTTTTGCTTTTTTTCCTGTTAATCTCATGTGAAATGGTTTGTACTTTATTTCACCCACCTGAAAGGAAAACTCAAATAATTGATGCTCAGTTACTTCTTTATATTCAGTGGTTGAAAATAACTCCTTTTGTTTTTTGCAGTAAAATATTTTCTCATTCACGTGAGCTTCTTAATTCTCACCTCTTTTTCCAGTAGTAAAGGGTTTTTCTCAGCACTCTTTCCTTTGCATAATGGAAACTCTCACACTTTGTAAACACCCTCAGTGTCCTTCCTTGACACACTGGCAATAGGTGATATTAAAAGTTTTTTGTTTCCTTCTCAATGGCAGTAGATTGCACAGCTTTCAAAATAGAACTTGCCTTCTGCCCTGGACAAGTAGTCATCAAATGTGCTGGTAACAGAAAAGGTGCATTCTGTGGTACTATAGATACCATGCAACTTAAGAGAAAGAAATAATGAAATGACATAGTATTTTATATTGCAATGAAAACTCTGCTAACTGCTGTGAAAACACAACAAGGAACAATAAGTCTTTTGGAGTCAAGGTCTAGCTTTACAGGAGAAATGTGCAGAATTTTTATAATTTGGCTGTAGAAAATGGTTATGACAGACCTCTCCTGGAAACTAAAAAAAAAGGGTATTTTACAGGTATAGTGCTAGCACAGTAGTTGAACAGTGGTGCTTTCCTGTATTTTGGGTGTAGAATTTTGTTCACTTAAATCTAGACTGTAAGCAGTCAGAAGAAAATTTGTAAGCATTCTTTACTAGGCTGAATCTGATTGGAAAATGAGCATGGGTGGTATGGCTCCTCAGTAGGTTAAGTCAGCCTCAGTTGGGCTACTGCAGTCTCTCTTTCTTGTGTGGCATTGGCATTTATGCAGTTGAGTAATGAACCATGCAGAGAGCTGACTGATCCAGCTGAAAACTAATTTTTTTTCCTCATTTATATAGGTTAGGATTTTTTTTTGCAGACACCAGCTCCAACAATACTGCAGCTGCGTATTGAGGTGGTTAAGCTCCCTGATTAGATGGAAGACTAACCCACCAAAAGAAAAGCTTTCCAACAGATGTGGGGCTGTGAATAATCCCACCCTGAGGCTACATGCTCACCAGATCTGAGATGAAAAAGGGCTGTGTGCCTCAGTAGCCTGCAATGATACTTTCTTTTTGTAATATCAAACTGTACCTCCAGTTATCTGTTCCCAGGCCTTTTCATTCTCATTCTCTTGTAGAAAAAATCATGAGTATGGAAATTGGATGTTGTTCAAGCTTATGGAGTGGCATGGAAAAAAGTTTGATAGTGATCACTTGATATATTTATAATGGCCATTTTCAGATGATAAGCCTTACCAAAGTAACATCCCATTCCTTCTACAAAACAGCAACACTTTTAAAATAAAAGCCTAATAGTAATATTTAATGATGACCAAGGTAAAGCCATGCAAGTCGGACAAATATATGATCATTTTATATAACACATACTATCAGTCCAAATTCTCCCTCAGTAAATTCCTTTTCATGGCTTGGTTGAAATTTTTGAAGGGGAGGGAGAGCCTCCCACTGTTGTTAATAATGGGGTGATCTTTGGATTCAGCTGTAATACTCCAACCTGAGAGTGGATGCTACTTAACCTGTATGCTGAGTATTTTGATGAGTGAGCTGAAATATTTTGGAAATGTCTTTATAGTCTCAATCCAGCTAAACTAATTCTGAGTAGCTGAATTCTGTAGCAGTGATGGTAGAGGCTGCAGTATGGTAATGAAGACATAAGACACAGGAGTTTCCAGGAGGAAATTTGAATTTTATTTCCTTGCTCCAGTCACATAGCTATGGTCATTTTCAGCCACCGCCAATGGCTGCTGTTGCAACCGTTTCCAAAAAGCTGAGCATCCCCTTTTCATAATCATGGATCTGGGCCAGCCTAGCATTTTCTCTTTGGCTTTCAGTTCTGTACGAAGCATTACAGACTACTATTGTATGAGATCTCTCACATCTGCCTATCACCCAGGCAGTTCCCAGTTCTTAGTCGCTTGGTTTTTTTCCTTCATTATGAACTAGTGCTGTGATTAAATTCGTAAGTCTTAATGGCTCATCATATCTCGAGTAGGCTTCCTGTTTCCGACCCCCGTTTTCTCTTCCACTGCCAGAATGTACATACTAGTAGACAAATGCCATCTGGGAATTGTAAATCTGTCACAAGTATCACTATTAGTTTGTGTGTATCAAGATGCAAGGACTCTTACAAATGCTTACAGAGGTGCATCAGTTAAAATTTTTTTAAAATTATGTCCATCTTGATCCTTAAGGCATCCATCTTTTAGGTCAAAGTCTGTAAGCTTGCAGGAGTGTTTTATTTTATTACAGTGGAATAGTTAGACCAGCATGGGGGCAAATGGCTGTTTGAGTCATGGACCAATTCCTAATTATACCTGTGTGCTTCCCTAATGGAATTCAAATAAATGATTTTGCTGTGTGAAAGAAGTGGTATTATATTTATTTCTAAATTCTTTTTAAGATGTCAGCATGTAGCCCTGAGGATGTGAAAGAAAGGTAGAGCTTGTTGGCCTCCCTGGTTGCTCTGAATTAGCCTGAACCTATTGGAAATGAAAGGTTCAGAGAGCACAGATGGAATAGATTGAAGCTTTGAGTGAATTGAAAGGGCAAGTTTACTGGCTAATCATGATCTCTATGGGCAGAAAGATAGCTAATAGATTGAAATTGTTAGACATTGTGAAGTCCTCAAAAGAACTGCTTAAGGCTTTTTGCTTTCCAATTCTGGTTTATGCTAGCTGCCTTCTTTTTAATTAAAATTATTTTGTTTTCACATAATTAAAATAAAACATGGAAGCATATAATATTTAGTGAATATGTGAGGCATGAACTGTTCTTATCTTCGGTGACTTTTTTCTTTCTTTTAAGATAACAAAATTGCTTGAAGACATCTGTTTAGAGATTTCATTTCTTCACTCTGTAGATGAAGGCTAGATTTTTAGAAGTATTTGGTTTTAAATTTAAGCTCCAAAATGAGTGGAGAGACTTTCAGTCAGTCTCAACATTGACGTGTGCTTTCCTCAAAGTCCATCCAGAGATGTTACAGAGAGAAGTGGTGAATGCTGAATGCTTGTGAACCCCCCTACACTAACTGAGGGATCAGAGCACTAGAAAATCCAGGCCTTGACTCTTTTTGACAACTGTAGTACAGCTCCCAGCTCAGTGGATAGAATCTTGACTGGAGCTTAAAGATGCTGATGTGGTATTAAGAGCTACTAATACCACAACAGAAGTTAATGAAGAGGTCTTTAAAATGTTGGCTTTAATTTGCTTCATTCAGAGAAGGGAGTGATCTCGTACTTAACAGACCATTCTATTTAAGCAGTTCTTTGAATTAAAGCAAATAGAGAAGTGCAGCCTCTGTTTTGTTATTTTATTCTGCATTTTTCTCTTCAGACTGATCTTCAAGAAATGCAGTGAGCTGTTGAGATATATAAACCACCTTCTGATAAAAAATTTAAATGTCTGAGAACAGGACACAAGACCAGAATACAGTAGGATGCCAGTGTAAGAAAACCTCAGAATAATTTGAAATTATACTACTGTTTTCATTGAAATAACAGCATACTTTTGTTTTAATTCAGAATTTCTGTTTCACTGTATATATTCAATTTCGCTCTGTTATCTTCTGCTGGCAGAATTTCTTTGTCTTGAAATTCAAAGTCACTATCAGATCAGCCACTAATACCTTAAAGTCTACAATTCACTCCAAACTCCTAATGTCCAAAATGTAGAACTTAAGATTGCTTTAAAACTGTCTTGAACTAGTTTTAGTGATCTCATTTTTCACATTTAAAATGTTAAAGCCAAGTCCAAGTTTTGCTGAAAGAATTGCATTGACGACAGAACTTTTCTACAACAGTCAGTGCTCTTACTACAAAGCCCTTTCACTTCTCCTTTCCCTCACCCAAGCATCTCCTCAAACAGAACAGCCTCATGTAATCTTAAAATGTATGATGACACTCTGAAGGTCTTGGAGGCTTTCCTGATGTCTTCTGATGCCTTTCTGAAGACCGGTGCTATTTCCATATTTTCTCACACAGACTGCAACATGTGAGATAAAATTCTAGCTCTACAAATTCAGTCATTGACTTCAGTATGACCAGGACTTCTTCCTGCCATTATTCTTGAAAAATGAGTTGGAGTGGGTAGAAATAAAGCCAAATATGTGCATTGTCCATTACATGATTTTGAAATGTCATATGAATGAAGTTGCACACTCATGCCCTGCTTTGGTTAAGTGACAAGTCCAGTTCTTCTGCTAGAATTCACCAAGAAGAAAAATCCCATTAAAATAAATTTTTTTGCTGCTTTAAGGACAGATTCAGTCATACTTTGCAAAGTCTTACTCAACAGGAACCCCCACCAAATACACAGGATGGCAGAAACTGACTTTTTTGAAAGAGAAATTATATTTGGATAATGACTAACATGGGGCAGTAAGTCTTGTATTATTTATATACAAAAAGTACCCACATTTTAGGTAAGTGCTTGGAATAGATACAATACCTGAAGACTTGTTTAGCTTTTGCACAGCAGCGGATTGTCTCCAGTATCTACACCTTCTTAATTTGTTAGCTCAGTCCTGTCATAAGCCACAACACAGTGCCTTGTTGATGCTGCAAGCTCTTTCTTGCTTTGGAAAAGGTGGAGCAATGTGTTAACAGCATGAATTCAATAAAGAATGGATGGGCGAGTGCTTTAGCCATTAGTCTGTCAACTTTATGAAGTGCAGTGTTTTCTCAAGTCTATAAGGAACCTAATGAGCTACAATCAGGGACTTTAAGCCAGCCTCCCTAGCATCATCTACCAAACTGCACTTAGCAAGAGGGTCCAAGGAGCCAAAGTGAGATGTGTAGAGGTTTTTCCATCAGACTGGGTAATTTTTCAAGCTCCCCATGCTGTCTGAAAGAATGGCTCTATACCACCACCAGCTAGGGCCACTATGATAACTCAGATTTTTTTATGAATACTAATCAAAATCTCTCTACTCACAGCAGTGGATTGTTAGTCTGAAAGGTATTAATGTCCATGAACAGTTAAATTTTGAGCCTCAGCTCGTACGTCTTTTATATCCTGTATTACAAGTTTGTTACCTCTGTTACCTGCAAGAAGTTGCTTCCAGTAATATTTCTTTTGCCTATATTTACTGATCCTTGTGGAAAGCTACAGATTCCTTTATATCTTGTACCCCTCAGCTTGGCACTACACTTGAGGTTTCTAAGATGTTAAAAAAAAAATAAAATTAAAATGAAACACCAGAATAAATTTACATCCCTTTAAAATTCTTAAGGCAAGAGAAACACCAGGTGGTGATCGAGTGTCTTAACCTGAAATGGAAGAAAATACCTCCTAACAGTGATATTGATGAGAATACAAAAATAATCCTAGGAGATGTGATAGAAGTACTGTCTGCAGCAGGAGTCTAGTATTAGAAGGGTAAGATTGGATTAGAGGATTAGAAATTTCAGGGGGCTGGGGAGGGTCAGGGCAGGGGGACCCCACATCTATGCCAAATCATCCCTCCCTTTTCTGGTTTCTATGAGGCAACATGAAGGGACTGAATATCAGCAAGTCCTGATGTCCTTTCCAAGCAGAATCACATTGGTTGGATTGTTCTTAAGACTTTCATTGCTCATAGAATTGAACTGTGTTCTCCTTTCCCCAGGATTACACAAATGACTGCTATCTTGCAAGATAGTTTATCATTCCCAAATAAACTCTCATGCTGCTTGTATGCACAGTACAGTCCATACCTGCTTCCTAAAATTAAGTTCTTGTTGCATTGTTTCAGAGCTGGTTGATATCATAATGTCCACTTTCTTATTAGGATGTCTACCTTCTGCAGGTTGATGCTTCCAGAATTAGGGATGTGCTTGGTTTTCTTCATTTTGCTTTCTGATAATGATGTTCAAAGCATTCTGTTTAACCAGACAAACTGACCAAATTTCCACTTTTTAGAAAAATCTTTTTTTCCATTATTAGGAAATTTACAGGCTGCTTTTTTTAATATGTTCTTAGAAGCTGTGGGCAGGTGAGCTGATTATATACTATTTCAGAGACATTGGATACTGAGAGATGATTTAAAACACCAGAATAATTCAATATTTATTTCCCTTATGACTTGACTTGGAATATCCAGTGGGCATCTTGTTCAGATGCAATTCTCCTTGGGAGGCTGCTTGCCTAAGTAACTCCATAGTTACCATGACAAAGACCTCTGTTTTATTTATTTATTTCGGTGGGGGGTGGGCAGAAAAAAAAGTGGGAGAAGAAAATAATGCTGAGAGAGATTAATTTAGCTACAGTTTTTGGAATATAGCACAACACCTTCGTAGCCTCCCCACAGTATATTGTAGTTGGGTGCAGTTTTGTTAGGTTTCTGTTTTTGTTTTCCTGCCCTGGATACATACAGGTATGTGACATTGCTGTCCAGAGTTAGGGGCTTAAAGCTAGTAACGAGATTTATAACTTTAGTGATTTTATGGACAGAGTGGCCTATAAGGCCATCTAGTCTCTCCGTTTATAATGTCAAACATGTAATTAGACTTTTATTCATTGTTTTATCTTTGTACTGCATGTAGTATTGTACATTTAAAAAGGAGCGTGCAAAATCAGATGTACTGTTGTTTTGGCTATGTTTGAAGAGGCAGAGCTTGTTCCTGTTGATTATCACCTTCGTAATCAAAACCACATGCTTTCCAGTTTGAATTTTTCTGGTTTCCAGTTAAACAGGTCCTGTTTTGCCTTGATAAGAATCCTTCTCTGCTACATTAAGGATATCTTTGGTGTCCAGTATCGATGCCCTTTTAATGCATCAAAATTAGCTCATAGCCAAACCTTTCTGTGACTGACAAATAGGATTTTGTACAGACCAGTCCCTTTTTTAGCCAGATGCAGCTATCATGTAAATGCCTGTAGCATTACTGGGATTACAATTAATTATATTAGGTCAGATTTCAACCTACTAACATCTTTGGGGTTATACAGCCCCAATTACAATCATAACCTGGCCCTCAGTTTTATTTTAAGGAACAAATCATGTCTACTTTTGCATGGTTCCTGGGCTCCTTTGGAGTGGTATTTCTGGAGCACATGCTGGACTACCTCCTTCAGAGCAGTCCTTGAGTGTGAGAACAGACTGCGAGATGTACGGATCCTCAGAGTGGTTTCTCCAGCTGCATCAGAGATCTTGTTGCTAAAGCATCTGCAGGAGTAATCTAAACTGAACAGCTTTATAATCACTCTTGTTGTTACCCTCAAGGAACAAGCATGCCAAAGACTTAAAGCTTTTAAGCGCAGCAAAACACTGATGGTATAGTGCATTAGAACCAAAGGATCTCCTTGTCAGGACACCTCATCTGGTAGGGTGAAAAACAGTGCTATGGTGGGTTTTTTTGGGTAGTTATTTCCCATGAAAAACATTACTAAGAAATGTGATTATCTTTCCCCTAGAGTCCCCCTCTGAGATCATATGAAATTGTTTCTCCTCCTGTGAATCTGTATCAGCATGGTCTAGCTCTAAAAAAGCACATTTGGTTTTCTATGATACCGTCCATGATGGTTATGGTTGATTTTAGAGAGGAACAGTGTGTGTGGACAGGCATCTGCATCTGTAGCCACAACTTCTTTGGGGTTTTGTATATCAAAGTTTCTTCTGGATGCCTCACCCATGCTCACATATTTATACTGTGATCAGTACAGGGAGGTAGGACTCCACTGACTTCAGAGTTGTGCAGGCCCAAGAGCTTACAGTGGGTGCATAAAATGAGAAATGATAGGTGGATGAAAAATCAGCAATTAATTCATTCCCCATTTGCAGCTACTCTGCACAATAACCAGTATTCTATTCTTACAAAAATGAAACCCAGCCTTCTTTAAACTACTTATGTGAACGAACACCTGCTTGTGGTTGGATACAATACATTAGAGCATGGAGCTACATTCCTAGCGTCTGACACCCTCTTCAGCATCCTTACAGTACTCATCTATTCTAAATGTCTTTTCTTTTTTCAGTAACATATGAGATAGATCTTGGCATAACGGAGAATATTTAAAGAAATCAGAAATTAAGTGTTTTAATAAAAAGTAGGTGAGATACTGGAATACTATTAAATTTTAGGTATTATTAATCCAAGGAGGGGAAAAAAAGTGTAGCATTAAGACAACCTTGGCTGAAGTTTATGGCTCTGAAGAAACTGGTGCCTCAGAGGAGTAGTAGGACTCAGGCTTGATTAAACTGGGATTTCAGAAATTCTCTGCACTGAATGAAATAAAAAGGCATTCAATCTAATTAGATAGTATTGTGGAGTGATAGGACGAAGAGAGGTATTTCTGACCCGTTGGCTTTTTATATAACCTTTAATCCATGGGATGTGTTTGTAACTATTTTGCTAGATTTATTTTTCTTCTCAAGGGAAACTAGCCTTGAACTCTAACCTTTTGATTACTTTGCTTAGGAAAATTTGAGGGCAAAACCATCTAATGGTCCTATTAAAATACACAGACTTTCTGGAGGCCTGTTCTGTAATTTTTCCTGATCAAAGTTCATATTTTGGTCAAATACCTTGCTTCTGTTTTGATGAGGAGAAGATATTCAGGAGGAAATGCAGCTGTCAACTTTTCTTGAGAGATTTCCTGTGTACTTTATTTGATGTTAGAAGATGCTCACAAAGAGTCTAGAATACTGGCCAGCTGAAGCCAGTAGGAGTCACCCCTTTTATATACTAAGGCCATATTTTTTTGTTACTGTGATACAAAAAGGAAACAAACCTTTTACTGGAGTTACTTTTGAGTTATGGTGACATAAAATAGAGGAGGTTTAATTAAAAAAAATTATAATTCAGTGGAGTAGTGCCTTACTCTTACATGGTGGTTTTGATCAGGTGTTTTCAAACTGCTTTACAAAGGGATTTTACAGCATGTTTTGTCCAAAAGAAGGGGAGAGGTTTGGGACTAGAGTACGGGTTTTCTAGAATCCTACTCCTTTTTGTCTCTGTTGGGTTAAACTGCTTTCCTGCAGTTTTGACCTCTAAAATATGCTTGTAGTTTAAGGACTAGTAGTTCTTATGTGCTTTTGAGGAGCTAATTGGTACTTGTTCTGCAATTGTCTATTATGGCATGAGTATAAGAAGATGTAGAGATATGTTCAGAATCAAATTTACTTTTCATTTTGTGTCTACACTACCTTAATTTAAGGGTTAATAGTGAAATTTGAGATGGCTAATGTAATGCCTGTTTACATATTTTGTAGGCACAATTTTAGAAATGCCTGATATATGTTCAGCATATTGCTGCTAAATTGTGAATTTCTTCAAGGAGAGGAACTAACAGAAAAGCCTTGTAATTATGTGTTTTGAAATGGAATTAATCCTTGACCCTCTGGAGAAGAGAAGATGCTGTTTCTGCTTGGGGAGTGATATAGATTAATTTTAAGGATTAATACAGTCATTCCAGACTTTCTGTCTTCTCATTTACAGTAACTTAGCAGGCTTCAAAATTCACACTGAACTCCATGATAAACAGGCTTAGACCAGAGAAATAGTGTTCCCAGGTGTATGGTTTAGGAGCTGACCCACTCACATTGCAGAACAATTTCCACCACTGGTGTCCTTTGGCATTTTGGTGTAAATGTATGTTCATGCAAATCCTGAAAGGCTGAGAAGCCAAATATGTGTTTTTACTGTCAAATCACTATTTGTTTGGACGGCTTGGCAATCAATGGAAATATCAACTAAGGTGCTGTGCACATTTTAGTTAAAGCCTCCAGGGAAAACTTTCTTTATCTGAACACTGCTTATGCAAGCAAATTTCTTGTGGCATAATATGTCACAAGTTTAGACAAGTGTGATCCTTTTTCACAGTCTTTTATTTCTGATGTCCTTAAATCAGGAGAATTTCAGATCTGCAACCTACTACAAAGAAAAAGTTCAAAACAGAGTTTGATTTATGATGGTTGCAGTTTGTGTTGAAGTTATTTGCTAGTCTCGTGTTTGCTGCTGTTACATTGACTACTACCTTTGGTTGCCATTTTTGCGTGGCTGAGTTGTTGAAGAACACATTACAACTGCTTGGACTTAATTAGTTTGGTGTCTAGGAAGATTTTGAAGGAAGAGAAGCTCAGCGTTCCCATGTCTCCAGACTAAAATAGTTAATGTGTTCTGCAACAAAACAGCATCAGGAAGAGGAAGACCAGATTTTGAAACATGAGCTCCACGCTTCGGGAACTGCTAGAACTGAGAGTAGGCTGTCTTCAGCATGCCAGACAATAAAAAAGCACAGGTGTGAGAAGTTTTTGGCCAGTTTTGTGCCAGTTTTTGGCACAGCTTGAGTAGACTGGCTCCTGTGCCAGGTGCCATTTGGTCACTTTGGATTTACATTGCAGCACTTGGGTCAGAATTTGGCCTACTCTTAGGAAATTTACCATTCTTTCTGCTGCTGAAGAGCCTGACTAAAATCCATTAAGCATGGATTGTAGGTTTTATTTTCAAAATTGTGAATGTTTACTTGAAAGAATAGAAGTCATGGTTTGGAGTGCTTCCTGGTTTATTTGTGACTGGTTTGTATGTACTAAGGATGGATAAGAATTAAAACAATGAAATGATTGTTATACCATTTAAAAGCCTTGCGATTAATATGGAAACATGATTTGAATGTTTTCCAAAATGTAAAGCTGCCAGTTGTGTTTCTTTCTTTTACTATACTTGATTCTATCATGTCTAAATACTTAGTTTCATCTATGTATCCAACAACAGAAACAGAAGCAAAACCTTTTTTAATAATTTATTGTATTAGTAAAAGAAGCATCTGAATCTCTGCATTAATAACAGCCCACCCACTACCTTTAAAATTCAATCACTGTAGTGGTTTATGCTGAGGAACTGGCTGCAGCAATTTGTGTAATGGAGAAAACAACTGTTACTGAGTAGTGTGAATGATTGAATTTTATTGCTTCATAAAAAAACTTGGAGGTTCATATCTTTGTTTTGTGAATCAGATGTTTAATTTCTGAGTCTGGGCAATTGGCCTTTCATGTCTGAAGAGGAAAAAAAATAGATGTTTTGGATTACAGTTGACTGCGCAATTGTATATGACAGATGTATTAAATTAGCCTTTCCCAAGCTTTTGTTGTTTTGTCTCTCTGAACTGTAAATTTTACCTGACTTTTTCATTTGTAGGTGTCATGAGACCATTCTGTGTGTGTTCCATGTTTCCCAGATAGGACAAAATATTCCAAGTTTGCTGTGAAGTTATAGACCACTTACATATGGGTAAAAGACTAATTCTCTAGCATTTGTGCTTCAGACTATAATGTAAATGAGGGGATGAAAGGAAAGAGCCCTTAAAAAAATAAATTCTGCATATGCTTTTGATTTGCTTACATCCAAAAATAGAATGCTGTCCAGGTTTAATGTTCCAGTCTGTGTCAGTCAGCTTTCACCCCTTGAGTTCACCAGGGCATTCTGTGAGCATTTAATGAATCAGATGCTTCTGAAGTTTTATTAACAATATATGAATTATATTTTAGCCCATGTCATTGTCCTCTACTGGTTAAAATATGACAAACCTTTTATAAAATGGGATGCTCTGTGTGTGTGGGTAGCACTTGTGGAGCCTAATTTTTATCTGATTTTCAAGAGCCTTGACTAAATTCAGCTCCTTGTTACCTTGATGTAAAGGCACAGCAGTTTCTAGAGAATTACTGTGGATTTACTTTGCTTTAATGGGAAACAGAATTTACCCCCTTTGATTTTAACAGGAGGAAAAACTTTCTTATTAGAGTCACTTCTGCTTTCACAGCACATACATTTGATACATGTGCTTTCCCTGATTTTATTTTCTAATACAATAAGCCTTTTTAGGATCTTTTCTTTAAAAGCTGGCATCTGTTTTGTTTCCAACTTTAAAAACTACCTTAAGAAAACTTCTATGGGAATTCCTTGTTTTATGTTTTCACCTTTTCAATATATCAAAAAGATGAATGTGAGAGTCCTATTTGGGGGAAAGTATCTTTGTTAAGGTCATATTATTACCACTCATTAACAAAAGCAGATATTTTAAAAATTATTTTTTAGGAAATGTGCCAATATATGAAATAACTAACTATACCAGATCACAAGCAGTTTAAAATACAGGTAGATTATAACAAGAAAATTAATATTCTCCATTTGGACTAAGAGCTGCTTATTTATTTAACAAAATGTTAAGTTCTCCTGCTCACAGAAAGTTGAAGAATTACTGAGACAATAACACATTCTAAGAATGGAAATCTGCAAAATCTTCCATAGCTAAACACATTCTTATATAATTATTTCCTAAAAGTATTCTTGAGATGTCTTCAAAAGATGCTTCAGAAAAATTTGATCCAATGATACTAAACAAATTACTTCAGTAAATTCTGGATTGAGTCCAAGGAGATTATTCTTCCTCAAAGAAGAACTGAAAAATTTCTTGGTTTTTTTCTGGAATGAAGACGCAATACAAAACTGAGTCCCGAGAGATTTAGTGTGATCCTTTCTCACCATTAGAGTTAACTGATGAAATAAATACATCACTCTGTGTCAGTTTATACCAGTTCAGAAGCTGACTTTTGATCCTGGAAAGCCTATTCATCCTAGTCATTTAGAGTTGCAAAAAAATCCAATCAATTTCACTGTTTCTATTCAGTTATGGTGGGTTGACCCTGGCTGGACGCCATGTGCCCACCAGAGCCAAGCTATCACTCCCCTCTTCAACTGGTCAGGGGAGAGAAAATATAACAAAAGGCTCATGGGTCAGAATAAGGATGGGGAGATCACTCAGCAATTACTGTCACAGGGATTAAGACCTGACTTGGGGAAATTAGTTTAATTTATTACCAATCAAAATCAGAGTAGAATAATGAGAAATAAAACCCAAATCTTAAAACACCTTCACCCCACCCCTCCCTTATTCCCGGGCACAGCTTCACTCCTGAATTCTCTACCTCCATCCCCTGCAGAGGCCTGGGGGGATAGGGAATAGGGGCTGGGGTCAGCTCATCACACATTATTTCTGCTGCTCCTTCCTCCTCAGGGGAGGACTCCTCACTCTTCCCCTGCTCCAGCGTCGGGTCCCTGCCACGGGGGACAGTCCTCCACGAACTTCTCCAATGTGGGTCCTTCCCACGGGCTACAGGTCTTCACGAACTGCTCCAGCATGGGTCCCTTCCACGGCAGGCAATCCTTCAGGAGCACACTGCTCCAGCGTGGGTCCCCCACGGGGTCGCAAGTCCTGCCAGAAAACCTGCTCCATGGGCTCCTCGCTCCACAGATCTGCAGGTCCTGCCAGGAGCCTGCTCCAGCGCGGGCTTCCCACGGGGTCACAGCCTCCTTTGGGGACCCACCTGCTCCGGCGTGGGCTCCTCCACGGGCTGCGGGTGGAAAACCTGCCATGGTCTTCCCTGCAGGCTGCAGAGGAATCTCTGCTCTGGCTGAAGTTGCCCTTGTGCAGTTGTTTTTCCCTCTTAAATCTGTTCTCCCAGAGGCACCACCACTGTCATTGATGGGCTCGGCCTCAGCCTTGGTGGGTCTGTCTTGAAGCTGGCTGGCATTGGCTCCATGGGACATAGGGGAAGCACCTAGCGGCTTCTTACAGAATCCACCCCTGTAGCCCCTCAATACCAAAACCTTGCCATGCAAACACAATACATCAGGTGAGTAGAAGGGAAAGCCAGCCTGACTTTAGCATTTGTTTCTTTATTCTGTTCAGGCAATACAGTGGTTAAAGAGTATTTTGTGTGCATAAATGGGGAAGAAACAAAATACATTGGAGTCAACCATAAATGAATTTTTTCTACTGTTCCCTCATCTGCCCTGCAAGCTGATACAATGTTCAAAGCAGATTTTTCTTTTGTGTGATTTCCTTATTCTTCAGAAAAGTTGAAATCAATCTGGGTGGATTTATTAATGGTTTCTTTAATTAGTTTGTTAATGGCTATATTTTCAAGACTGGCTGAGTAAGTCTTACTTCCTGCTGGTTAGAGTATAATAATTATTGATCTCTATACACTGTATTTGGAAAAAATACATAGAGATTAATTGCTAACAAAAGAAGCTTTTGAAGATGATAACTCATTCAGATTTTTGGAAGGCATTTGCCTCTTTCTTATGAGTTATTAGTACTAATGGGAGTCATATGTATAGTGGGAGGCAAAATGAGCTATTAACCTACATAGTAAGTTGTAGAATACTGTAAATCCTTCTTGTCTCAGTTATGATGGGATCCATTTGTGTGACAAGCAGGATGAAGATAAAGTAGTCGTGTACCTTTCAGAGACAAAAATAGATGGCTGAGAGAGAGAACAGACACAGAAGGGCCTCTGTGGTGTTGAAAATTCTGCCCTTCCCCATCCTGTGGGCTGAGAGGGCTGGGCAAGTTTTTGCTGAGAGACACTATTAGTCTGAACCTGAACCTGAAAGCAAGGACCACTTGTGCAAGGGCATATAGGCAGAGGGATGTAAATCTCTACTTAAATGTGTTTTACTTAGTCACATTGAATCTTCTCTGGTTTATGCGGTTAAATGATCTAATATAGCTTCATGTGAACTATAGATAGTTTCCAGCTGCTCTAGGAATCTGAGAATTTCAATGTGCATATAAGCTACTTCTATGATATGGTTTGTATTCTAATGACAATAGCCTCAAATAGGGAAATAGTGAATTCTGCAGTACTTTTCATGGGCCTCTTATGTTTTGAAATACCTAGAAAGTAATTTCCGAATAAAGTCCCTTTTTCATATACACTAGAACTAGCAGTTGAAAATTTACTCTTGGTGCAACTATTTTGAAATTAGTTTCAGCAGGAGAAAGTTTTAGTGTTCTCTTCTGGGTTTTTTTCATGGAGTAAAACTAGCTTTACAGGTTGCTGGGATTTTTCCCTAACTTCTACGAATTCTGTCTGTTACAGCACATATACATAGCCTTGAGACCATTACTAAGTCCCACTTGTCTGTGGTTGCCTAGCTGTCCTTTTGACAACATGCTTCAAATCAGTATGTGACTGGCTTTTCTGACAACAGCCTGTTGGAAACTGAGTGCTGGGTAAAGCCTTCTGTAGCAGAAATCTGTGGGGTAACTTAAAGAATCTAAGAAACGGTATTCAAAAGCCATGTTGGGATTCTGGAGTTTGAAATGCAATTTATGAAGAGAAAAATACTCCAAACCAAATCAGGCATCATACTTAAGAAGTAATACTCTCTTTGCTAGTTAGCCCTTGTCTTTTTGTTTTGTTTTATATTCGCTTTTCCATCTTACATTTGTGTATATAATAAGTCACAAGGGTTTGTTAACAGCATATTCTTAATAATTTGAGATTTGAACTGCTTAGTGCAGCCAGCTGGCTGCATAAGGCTAGCCAGAGAGAGGATGGCATACAGCAGCAATACTTTACTATCCCAGAATGACAACACAGGAGGTCATTGCAGGCACACGTTAACCACATGATTATTACTGTATTTAGTGCCTGATGGGTACATCATACTTTATGCTGAGTGTTCCTATTGGTTAGTACAGCAATAATTCTGGAATTCTGAGAATATAAATTAGGTAGGCAGGAGAAAAGGAATATGTATCTTTGTTTATAGATATGGTATCCAAATGGCCTTTAGGAGATGAAGAACCTTCCCCAAAGATGTTCGATTAATCTCTTGTGATTTTCAGAGTACATGATACTCTGTAGAGTGTGGAGGTGAAAGACTGGTTTTTATTGTCTACTTTATACCTTCTGACAATGCAGTTTCCCCCCTAAAATGCTCCTCTTGACTTTCTTGTATGATGATCCTTCATTAATTGCATTTTATTTACAAGCACATGATAAATGTAAAATCTTGGTAGAGTCCTTCTGTATCTGTGGCAAGTGGGTGTCACTATATTGATCACTTAGTCCAAGAACAATGAGAAATTGAGCTCAGGATTTTGATTAATATACAACACATCTTTTCTCTTCACTAGATTAGCATAATCATTACAATCTGGGAGTGTGTTTTCACTCAGATTATCCTTCTGTAGCGGTCAAGGATTTAATTACATGAAGGAAAGAGACAATTCTTTGTGAAGAATTTTTTAAGTTTGGTTGTTAAAGGAGCTCTGTCCTGCTGAATATTCTCTAAAGCTTGGTCAAGTGGCAGGAGTAAATTTATGGGTTGGTGATCTAATCTCTGAAGAATGATAGATGATGATCTTTCTCATTCAGATATGGAATTCAACTGTTTAATGTGGAGGGGACATGAGCAGGACAGCAGAAAACAATCAGACTCTGTCCTGGGTTCTGAAAGCCTGTGGTTGTACAGATTTGCTTCTGTTTCCAGTGAAGATTTGCAATGGACTTTAGTGGGAGCAGGGCTAAACTTTGCAAAAATAAGACCTTGATCCAAGCAAGTAGTAAATTGCAAATGTAATATGATGGGACAAAAGACATTACAGGAACATCAGGACAAGAGGAAACTGCCTCAAGTTGTGCCAGGGGAGGTTTAGATTGGATATGAGGAACAATTTCTCCACTGCAAAGGTTGTCAAGCGTTGGCACAGGCTGCCCAGGGAAGTGGTTGAGTCACCATCCTAGAGGTATTTAAAAGACATGTAGACGTGGTGCTTGGGGAATGGCTTGGTGGTGGACTTGGCAGTGCTAGGTTTACAATTGGACTCAATGATCTTAAAGGTCTTTTCCAAGCTAAATGATTTTATGATCAGAAGAACAAGGATGACCATCAGAGATAGTCTATGGCAAAAGTGGAGACTTGACTGTTACTGATGGCTTTTGACTTTCTTCAGAACTTAGTGTTCATTTTGTGTAGGCCAAAGCATTACATAATTTATGCAGAATGTAATGTTACCCAGTCCCTCTGAAAGAAATACAATATTAATGACAAGGTCTGTCTCTGTGAAGAAAGTTGTACTTACAAAGCTCAAGAGAAAATGGATTCTCACTATACACTGAAAGGAGTGTACAAGAGGAAAAAGAGCCATATAACATCTATATGTTTTGTTTAATGAAATTCTGTGTTTAGATTTTCCCACTGTGTTTTGTGTTGTTTTATACCTAGTCGTTCTGCTCTGTGCAAGTGTGTCTGGGTGAAGGTACACAGGAGGAAAAGGAAAGGAAGGAGAGGGTAAGTGTGGCTGGGGTGCAAATGTTATTTTTGATTTTGAAAATAACTTCAGTAGATACAGCTTGCTTCATGACAGCTGTGCTAACCTCATTTCATTCCAAATTTAAATTTCCCTGACATGGCCTTGCCCATTTATATCTCTTTAGAGAAAGAAAATAACTTTAGTCTTGTGTTTGCTTGCCAATGTTTCACAAATCTTTATTGTAGGAAGAAGAATTGCATAGACAAGAGGTATTCTGACACCCTTCTGTTGAACGATGCCAGTGGCAATTGGGGGCTACTCAGCATAAGGAGAGATGGCATCATCTCTCCATTTATGATTGTCTGGAAAGAAATATTGTGTAGTTTATTCGATGGTAGTTACGGGTTCAGTTTTCCATATCTGCTAATTCTGCTGCACTGGAAGGATTCTGATGGCTGAGTGAAGATGTCCTGGAATTTTACTGAGAATGAAGGAAATTTTCTAGTTACATTCTGCTCCTCATGTGTGAATCTGGAAAATGTCCCAAACACAGTGGTGTAAGCCACGTTCCCTTTTTTTAATACAACCAAAAGAGCACAAGGAGGAATGTATTGAGCCATACCTAGAGTATCATGTAAGAAATACGGACAATAACCATGAGTTTGCACAGTGACATCCTTGTTTCAGTGGCAACAAATATTTCCAGAATACAAATGACAGCACTAGAGAGGTGAAACCAAAGATGAACAAGAGCATATGTTTTAGTTCATGGCTCTGTGAGGTAAGGAACGCAGCTAGTCATAGCCACTCACCCTCTCATGGGGTCCTCATTGCCGTTTGCAAGGGAAGAAGACTAACCTCATACACTGTGCAAAACCTTGAAGGTATAAAGCTTTTAAAAAGCATGTCATTATAAGTTGGAAAGTATGTTTGTTAAGAGAAGGAGAAATAATTATATGTTTTGCATTTGTAGGCCTTGAAACATTGGGAATGGTGGTGTGCCAGACTTTAGGGCTTGCATAGCATTTTAGATAACCCTGTGATACTTTGTGTTCTTTCATCCTGATCTGCCTTAATATGTCACTCGTGCAATCATTTTCACTGCAGTCAAGACGCGTGTTTATTAGCGTACATGCTCTAAACCTGTGTGAGCAGAAGCTTTCATTTGCATGGTCTGTCTTTAGGGCACACTTCATTTCACTTAGAATAAATTGTCATACATTTATCATTAGTTAGCAAGTGATTAACATTAATATAAAGAAATACATGGGACATTTCTTCATGAAGATTGCCTTTTAATCATGTAGGGGATGTGGCAAGCACTTTTACATATGTTGTTCTTAATAGATGTGTTCTCTGTTTCCACATATGTGTATTTAAATGTGGAGAAACTTGCCAGTGATTCTTTTCTGGTAGCTCCAGATCTATTAGGAAGAGGATTATGAGGCAAAAAAACTCACCCCAAAACAAATAAGACGTATTTGTAATATATTAGAAGATGATACTCCTTTCACTGATCTATGTGGAATGCGTCAGTCTTCACCGTTATTGCTAGGTATAGGGGTTTGTGTTGGGTTTGTGATACATTGAAGCTACAAATAGAGGCATGACTGTAGCATACGTGGGTAAACCTGAATTGGCTTTCATCTAGCTGATGTATGTACCTGCATCCATGAAATTTCAGCCAGTGGAAAACTGCTATAGAATATGCTGAAGCTGTTAGTTCATGAGTTTACTGTTTCTGGCAGAGTGGGGTATTAGTGAGATCGAGACAGCACAGCTCTAAATCACATCTCTCTCTCACATTCGTCTTTCCTTTCATTTCCCTGTGAGACTGTGAAGAATGTTTCCCTCCCTCCATTCATTGTACTTCCACTTTAAGAAGATTTTTCTCCAGATTTTTCTGCTTTAAAGGCCTTTTGAAGAAGGGTGGTTGCTCTGAATGTATTTTCCTCTTCTGTGCAATATTATTTGGGTTGTGGAATCTCTGCAGAGCAGATTCAGGTCTTCTCTCTACAGTCTGTCCATCTGCGTATCATGCATATTTCCTTCTTGAACAGAAAATCCCTTCTAACAGCTGTGATCATTCATGCATGAACACAGCATTTCTTCCCATTTTACCAAAGGCTATCATGAATACCCTACTCTCAAAGCCTGGAAAATTTTGTGCAGTAATACTGATAGGCAAGATAAAAAGTAAGGTTATATTCTGCATTTGAGGGGTTGCTATGGTAGAATAATCAGTCTCATGGTATTTGGTGCTTTTGAGAAGTTAATGGATTTAGCTATGAATCCCACTTTCATTTATTAAAAAAACTTCACATTTCTGTGGTTGTGGAGGAAACCCTGAATATATTTGAGTCTTTAAGGTTTATATCTAAAGACAAATAAAGAGGAATCCTTAATATTTCTGTACAAGTTATTGAAATTCCTCCTTTCTGAGACAGGAGAAAACCAGACTGAGGCTACAGTTATTGGATGTATTAACTCCTAAGCCTCTACGTGCAAACATTAGAACTGCAATTGCTTTGTTTGTGTTTTTTTTCTTTGATGTTTTGAGTGGAAGGAGAAATTCAGGAAGGGCAATGAAAATCTATGTTGTCAGTTTGACCCCTTGTCATTTATTTTTCTGCAAATTTTCTTGGAACAGTATTATAATGCCTTCAGCATCTTCAAATAAGGGGTGTTATAAGAATACAAAGTCAGAGTATACTGTTTAGTTATTGACTAGATTTCTGGTCTTTGCAGATGAGAAAAAATGTGAAAGATACCTGCAAACTTGAAATTACAGACAATACAGATATTTATTCCAAGTATGTATTTCCTTCTCAGGCTCAACTAATAGAGTTCCCCAGGTTTTGTAGAATGCTCTACTGCTGGCAAAGTCAACAAAATCTCTGGAGCTATGCTGGGGACTTGACCCTAATATCTTACCTTCTGCTGCTTCCCTGAATTGGATCTTTATCTGCATTTAGATAATTCTTATGTCTCTGATGCAGTTAAGAATAAAAGCTACATGACACATAAGTAAGCTATGGGAGAATCAAGATAACCTATATACCACATCTTTCATATAGATCTTGCACGAATATGGATATCTCCTTGTCTCCCTCCACAAATTTTCAATTATATGCCAGTCTGTCCCTAAAAAACCAAGCAATGTAATACCAAAATACCATTGTGTAGATGTATTTTACATGCAGCCTACAAGCGTAGTGTTTTTCAGTTGCTCAGTTTCACTCACTTGAAACTTTCACTTTGTCTCATTTCTTAATTCAAGTAGTATTTTTGAGCCATTCTAACAGTGCAAAAGCCTATTATGACAAAATGTTGAAAAAAATTACTCTCTTGGTATGTATTTCTTCCAAGGTTATGGAAGAATGATAAGACTGGCGTTTTCTTCTAACCCCAGCTCCAATTTTTCCATTCCTGCTGAGCCAGAGCTAATGGATGACGGATTAGAGAAGAGCTGTACAACATTTTTGCAATGAACATATTTTGCTTTTGAGTACCTTTGTCTGGAGGGACATCTTTCTCCATAGTGAGGCATAGTTGGAGAAGTGATCTCTAGGATGAAAAAGCTATTCCAGTGCCTGACACATTTTTTTTTTCTTATTTAAAGCATTGAGGCAGCTTACCTAGTCAGCTTCAATGCACGTTATTATAATACATAGTTACTATGAAGTAAGCCTCACCACAAATCTATATTCTCCTTTGCAAGATTATAAGGCTGAGTCAAAAAATGCAGTATTGAGGAAGTATACAGAAGCCCAACAACAATGTTAATCGCAGCATTTGTTTCCTTTGATACCTCTGAATACTGCAAAACTGCTTTTTTTTCTTTTTTCTTTATATGCATGACTCTTAACAGCAGTATGATTAGCTTTTTGGAAGAAAATAGGGGAGATGTAAGTTCATTACATTAACTTTTTAAAAAAATATTTCCTTTAGTTACCAAGATGGAGTGCTTGAATATCCACCTGTATGATGTTACAGGTTATGAAAGGGAAAAGTAGAAACAGAAAACTTGCGTGTATGAATGAAGGTGTGAAGTCATGCCTGGAAAAAGGGTGAGGGTGGGGAAGGTGTTTTAATTTGTCTCTGTTTATCACTATCCAAATCTATTTTAATTGCCAATAAATTAAATTATTTTTCCCCAAGTTAGGTCTGTTTTGCTGGTGACGGTAATGAGTAAGTGATCTCCCTGTTCTTCTCTTAATCCATGAGCTTTTTCATCTTATTTTCTCCCCCATCCTATTGAGGAGGGGAAGGGAGAGAGTGGCTGGGTGGGGGTCTGGCAGCTGGCCATGGTCAACCCACCACAGTCCTGCATACATATTTTTGTATCTTGCGGGGGATAACCCAAAGTTGTGAGTAGTCTGGGATTTCATCTTGACCAATGCATTTGGTTGTGTTAAGATCTTGAACTATTTTTCTAGCATATTTGCCCTTGAGTCAACCCACTGGGATTCTGGTAAAACAGCAGGAACTTTCTGGAGTTGAATGTTGTATCTGAGTTTCTGGTCTGCTAGGTAAATATTATTATTATTAGCAATATGTATATAAAACTGTTAATTTATGCTGTGCTTTTCAAACATAGATGAGACATGTTCCCTAACCTTAGGAAGCTGCAGTTGAAAGGAAACATGCACAATTACAAATGACTATGAAAGGGTACAGGAGTATTAACAAAAAGAAATGGGAGATTTTGAGGAGGAATTGGAAGAAGAGTAGGAGTTCTGGCTAGCAGTCTGCCATCCCAGATTTATGTGAGAGCTGTGAACAGCAGAAATGGCCTTTATTCTCAGCATGTCTGGAAAGTTATGGAAGAAATTTTAGAATAATTATAAGGAAATTATGGGAGTGCAAAAGGCCTATGGTGCATCTGAGTATTGAAGACAAAAAGGCTAATTTGTTCTTCTTTAACTGATTGCTTAATGTTTAATTTCAGCCTGTGCAAATAATTGGCTGGGGGTTATGGAAGAGCACCTCAGGTATTTACTTTTTTGTGTTGCTACCTATGTGAATACACATGCAACTTAAGAGTCATTTTGCAGCATGTTTTTGCTCATACTTTTTGGAGACTATACGTTGGGTTTCCAGAATTCTTCCATTTAATTTATTACTAACCCTGTTGCAACTTTAGCTCTTTAAGTGCTATAAATAGCCCCAAAATGTCTTCCCTTATCAAGGGGGAGAAGAAAGGGTTCTTTTCATTTACATATTTGTATTTTTTATTCATTTTTTGATATGTCTTTCTACTCTGGATTTCTGGAGCGCACCATCTCTGCATAGCGTTTACTGTCATGTTGGTACCGAGGTTGAAATTACTGGGTTTTTTACAGCTTTGTCTACAGTAGGCCCTGCAGACAGTTGAAGCTAATTTGATTGTGTCTTGCTGTGGACTCTTTCAAATAGTATACTGAAATTTAAAGACACGAATGTGATATATTACAGGTGTAAAATATCCAGCCATGAATGGGAAATGGGAAATCTGTTACAAAACAGAGATTCTAAAGATTTTTAAAATGTAATCTATGGCCAGGAAGTGAAAGCTAATATAGAAACACTCATCCAGACACCTCTATGGAAAACCTTTCCATCATCTAGGCTTACCTCCAGGGCAAATGGATTGATGGCCACAGAAGACTTTCTTTGGAAACAGTCTCAGTGTCATAAAAGTCAAGTAAGATTTGACCCGTATACTAGACAGAGATCTAGTATAAGCACCAGGAATTGCCACACTCTGTACCTGATTTAAAGACAGTTGCCTGCTTTGCCTCCAGATCTTAAAACTGGATCTAATACTTCATTATTTTAAAGAGCTAACTGGTACCACAAAATTATTTCAAGAGTTTAATGTTAAGTGTTGTAATTGTGCAAAGTAACGCTGTTGTGCCACATCATTTTTACATTCTGTACTCCATCTGCTTGCCAAAGGCACTGAGTTTTCTTGTTAATAATCCTGGGTCAGATGAAGTTTGGAAGAAATGCTGGATGTGATTCTTAATATTCAGCTCTCCAACAATTTTATTGGCAAACTGACTTTCCAAAGGCTTGGGACTACAATGTTTTCCATACCTGAAGCAGTAATTTTCCTTCCACCATATATTAACAACCACATAGTAGCTTTTTCATTCTTTGCTAGGTGATAAAATGACTTGGACATTTTAATAACATCTGGAAAATTATTTTCATTTCCCCTTTTATATGATTAATAACGGTCTAGATAGACATGTAGATATTGTATCTACTTACTATGTGGGTTTGTGCATATATAATGTAATATGGAGATAGGATGGTTACAGAAAATAATAAGCAATCAGTATAATGGGTTATAGTAAAAAAATCTAATGTGAGCACTTAAAAAACTTTAAATGAAAGAATCTGGGTTTGGAATGTGAAATCAGTTTTGAATTTTACAGCTTCAGTTAATCACTATTGAAAATTGATGCCCAAGACAAAAGAGCCAAATTCTTTTGAATGAGATCTTTTGCTGGCTTTTTCTAAAGCATTTTGCCTTGTCCAGCTGGTGAATATATCCACTTTATTCACTGTAAGTATGCTTCTCACTTGGGTGGGGATACATTACAAAACAACAAACTGCTGTTGTCTTTAGATTGGCTTTAGATTTCAAATTTATTTGGCTGGGGACAACATATTACAGGAGTTTAAGAATTATTCAGAATATTTCCAAAGATGCGGTCAGCAAATTCCAGTGCTAATAAACAGTGCACTTGCATATTAAAGTGAATGGGGAGTTTATTAAATTAATTACTTAAAACTCTAAGAAGTGTATTGGAAAGAACTAGTAGAGAGCCATTCAGAAGGTGCAGGAGTAGCTAAAAAGTAGATTGCTTTAAAAGGATCGTAAACGATATATTTGGTTGCCTTTTTCTCAAGGATCTGGAACAGATGAGCCTTAGAGAATTCTGAGATGAATGAAGTAAGACATTTTGCATCATGAGCCATAGCTGACAATACAAAACTTTAATATTACTGCCAACTGCCTGCTTTTCCTGGCTTTTGACAATCGCAATCTATAGACTGCAGTTGTGTGGTTTGCATAATGTGTCACATAGTTGTACCACAGATTATGTGATACTACCTAGAACTGGTAATAAAGAAGTTCAGTTTCAGATATTAGATAGTTGTTAATTTTAGTTTGGTGTTATTTTCATTCCAAATATAAGAGACATTTGGTGTGTTCCCAACTGCACATAGTTTTAAAAATATTGTCAATAATAATGATAATAATAATAATGGCATTTGCTTTTATAGATCACAATAAATCAGTATAGAATCATAGAATCATTTAGGCTGGAAAAGACCTTCAAGACCATCAAGTCCAGCCATCGTCCATGCCCACTAGACCATGTCTTGGGGCACCTTGCCTATGCGCTTTTTGAATACCTCCAGGGATGGTGACTCAACCACTTCCCTGGGCAGCCTGTTCCAATGCCTGACAACCCTCTC
>JANZLQ010000092.1:19136484-19170340 GCA_026212715.1 Elanus axillaris | reverse complement strand
CCCAGTGAAGAGTACACTTGTCTAAGCCATGTGACGCCAGCTTCTCAAGTAGTATGCCATGAGAGACAGTGTCAAAGGTTTTGCTGAAATTGAGGTATGTGTTAGACCACTTACATTTTGTTGTTTGTTTTTTTTTTTAAACCCCATTTGGATGAAGTTTAACATTTCTGTGGAAAAAAGCTTAACATTCCTAAGCAAATCTGTGAAAAGCTATTTTAGCCTCATCCTTTATGTTTAGGAATTTTGGAGTTAGGTTCCCTTGGGATTTTGCAATTAATTCATTACCTTTTATGTGTTTGGACTCAGGAATGACATTTAAGTCTCAGTGACTTGGTTATCATAGGAGGTCATGTCTATCTGGAGCATGGAAAGTGTCTTTGTGGTTCTCAGAATTAATCAAGTTGAGAAGATGAATGTTGGGGTAACCCCCATATCTCATGATTGTGCTACAGAACATATAAGTGGTTGATTGGAAAATGATGAGACAAAAAGATTTCTTATTATTGGAGTCTAATGAAAGCCTAAATTTGCAATTTCCATTCTCTATAGGCTTCAGTTGAATTAAAACTTTGTTCTAAGATACCCAGAGATGCTGTTTTGAATGAGCAACAAATTGCTCTTTTCATGAAATTCTGGAAGTGCTGCTGAAATCAGGTACTTACAGCAGAGCAATATCTTAAGTAAACTGTATTTTAGCAGTTCTGCAGTACCCAAGAAAATTGCCTGCTGTCAACTTGATGTACTTACTTCTACTGGGTTATATCTCAACTTTACTAAGATTTTTAAAGGATTTTATTGGTTTTTAAAGGGTCTTCATTAGAAGCACAAAGATTCTTTTATCCAGTTGGTGATTTCACAGCTGTAGCTTGGAGGAAACCTGGTGTAGGAGAATGAGTGTAAGTCTTTTGAGACAAGGAGCTTGGACTTACAGTGTGTCACTGACTACTTGCTTGACCAAGGGGAACTGAAGTTTTTTCTCAGTCAGTCAGGTCACTACTGGAAATTTTATTTTCTTAAATATCCATCAGCAGAGCTGTAAAGTTGTAGTTATTCATGTTTGTGTAGTACTCAATACTTCTACACAAAACGTAGCTTGTTTTATGACGGTACTGATTTGTCTTGAAATTTGTCTTGAAAAACTAGTACAATGGGTTTTCCTTATAGCCCCATTTCAGCATGAAATTATTTTCAGTGGTAGTAATGGAATTAGGGCTGATTTGGATGTCTGGATTTGGATGGTTTGATTCATTCTTGCTCTCACCCTTTCTCCAGTCTTTCCTAGTGGCAACACAATCTGTTCCACTTAATAGGATTTTTCTTATTGTATGATTGCATGACTTAAACTTATTTGTATAATAGTGGCTGATGGTCTCCCAATAGATCAGAGATAGTCCAGCAAGGAGTTTTCAGATGCTTTCTCTCCTGCTTTTTCCCTGATGCTTGCATCTCATTTTGCTCTCTTTCTTTGTGGTAGCTTTTTTCATAATTCTTTGTCATACTGCACCATAGTGATAAAAATGGGGATCTCTGCCTCCATATGGGCAGCAAGAACAGCTTACAAAATGCTCCTTCACTAGCCTGTGAACGATTGTTTTGCAGTGCTAGTCTGTAAGCACAGCATTACTAATGTTCCTTGAGTCTTTATTAATCACAGGTCTGCCAAATCCAAGATTTGAAATATAACTTGGTAAATATCAATGCTTTATTTTTATTCTTAACTGTCTTCCAAAGGCCAGACTGAGGAGTTCAAACTGCCTTCTTCACAGCATGCAGTTTTCCAGTATTTATTTAGTGCAGAGCTGCAGACCGTACAACGTAATCCCAGTGCAATATCAACTCGCAAACAATTTTCTAAAGCATCTTTAATGTACAGTGTTACTGTACCCAGAGGTGTAGGAGAGCAGTATTAATGCAGGCATGATAGTTCTGAGTGTTCATATGAGTCCTCAAGGAATAATAAACAGCTTGAAATAACAACCAACAAATTCTCCAGATGCTTTTTATCCATGTGTCGGCAACTGTGTTGATTCCAGATCAATGTAGAGTATTAAGACATTTATACGATTGAGCTAAAAAGCTGCCAGGTTGTACAAGCATCAGGCTTGTAAAAAATAGGAGAGCTGAGTAAAGCCAACTGTATTCTATTCATAAACTGCAGGAATGGAACTTCTTGATAACATAACAGATAGTGTCAGTGGGAAGATTTTGGTTTTAATTTAGTATGCTTACTGGGAAAGTTGAGGTATATGTAAGTCACTTATTACCTGATCCCAATATTTAGAATATTTTGCTGGTATAAAATGAGACTCTTGGCAGTAAGGCACAATTCATTCTTTAGATAATGGAAACACAAAGCCTTTATTTCAGATGTAATCCCAAGAGAGCTCAAAGTATGCCTGTCATAACAATTAGTGGGTTTGCCTCATTCCTGGATCAGCATAGCTATGTGATTCTTATTGATGCCACAGTTTGGCACCATGGAACTTCTCTGTAAAGTAGTGAATATGTAGAGTACTTCTGTGACAATCAGTTGTTGTCTTGGCTTGTATCGTGGCACAAAATCTAGATAAAGAAGCTGATCTGAAGATGATGAAGTCCTTTGGAGCCCTTTTTAATTGGCTGCGTGGAGATTTGGATCAGACTGTATTTTTTGATTGCATGTGTCAAAACCAGACATAGTTGCATAAAATTGAGTTTCATCCAGCTTTTCTTTGAAATCCTTTGATAATATGAAATTCTCATGGCATAGTAGGCCCAGATAAGATATTGACACAAAATTCTATGAAGTGAAATTACTGGTTTCTGTTCAGCTCTTGTAGCCACAAACTTTTAATACAAGAAACATTATACAGAAAGCTCGAAGCGACAAAAGTTTTCAGAATCCTCCAATCCTGACTTGTGTCAACAAGAAAATCATGACATTAATCATCTTCCTTAGCTGCATGTTTTTGCATCTCCCTGAATTGAAGGGTTTGTGTTGCAATCCAGCAGTATGCAGTCTCGATTAAAAAAATGAATGTAATAAAAATCTAATGTAGAAAAGTATCCATGTAGGAATATGCTTTAAAATCTAAGCAAATATCTACCAGGCTAAGTTTTTAGTATTTAGTAGTATTTTTTCAAACTCCTTTGCTTAACATGGGTTAATTCCATCTAGGCATGTACCATAGCAGTGGCCTGGAGAAAAGAGTAAGTACTAGAGCTACCCAATCAGTGCAGAGCATGCTGGTCCCATTTGTGTAGTTGCACAGCATCCCTTATCCTCTTGTGTTAACCTCTCCTGAAAATCCACCCAGAAGTGCTGCAGACCTTCTGCATGTCAGACATTTTCATGAAGTTTTGAAATGCTTTCAGATACAAACTGCGTTTTCCTGAAAATGTTTCTGTAGCTGTGGGTGATTAGAAGCTGAAAATCTTGCCTGGGTACCTTTCTTGGAAAACGGCTATAGGTACCTCTTAGGCAAGTTGTGAAAAGTGTGGAGGGTTGTATTTTTATTTTTATTTTTATTTTGTCTTGCATGAGTAAATACAGAACCTTCCACTGTTTATTCTTAAGTTATCAAATGTATTTCACAATATTCTGAGTAGTCACACAAGTGCTCTCAGGTATTTGAATTTCATGCATTTTACTTCAGGTAACGTTTTGTGTGAAAGCATATTATTTGTTAGTTGTCATCTGCTGTTCCTCTCTTTAAAAAGTTTGTCACCAAGTTAGGATATCTAAAAGTATTTCTTTGATTTTGTTTACCTAATTTAATTTTTAATTGAATTTTTAATTTCTTTCCCAGGTGAAATCCAAATGAGGTAATGTTAATCAAATAGAGAAAACCAGCAAGAGAATAGAGACTTTATTTTTCTCACTTTTGTGCCTGAATCCTGATCAGTAGAAAATATTTTTAAAAGTGGATATTAACTTTTTCAGAACTCCAAGGCTTTCATGTCATGTGAGAGTAAAGCACTTCTTCACAGGAGTGCATTACACAGTTTTAACTAGATACCCCACAAAGAGATGCTTTCTAAATATTGTCACCTTTACCTCTTGGGGCTTATTTCTGCAGCCTTATTTCTATGACAAATTTACTCACATGAGTAATCTTGTTGGTTTAAATTAAATGCTGTCAGGAATAACAACTGTGTGAGTAAACTAGCCATTATTTTCCTCCTTTCTTTTGAAAACTGAGGTGTTAGGACTGTTCCCTCTTAAATATCTTTCCAGTGCCCCTTGCACTGTTCAAGTTACACAGCACTACATAAAATTCATTACAACTCAATTATAAGGCTTATTAGGTAGATGCTGGCATTTTGGTTATCTTACCAAGTTGTGAAACATACTCGTTTATTATCCATGGTATTGTTAAAATCAGAATTGTACAGTGAAACTAAACATAACATAAAAGATGGTTCATAGCATAAAGCTGTGGATCTTTGCCAAGAAAATGTTTTATGTAACCTGCTTTGAAATCTCCCTGTGCTATGTTCATGGCTGAAATGCAATGGGAGAACTGTACTTTGGAGGTGATAATGAAGTCAGAGCACCTTTGACAGATTGCCACCGCATGGTGGCTTATGGTGGGCTTTATCCTTTTCATCTCTTGAATTTTTCCAGCATGTAGAAAGTATATTTATCTACCTGTACACCTTTAAATATGATCTGGCTCTTGCTTTCTTTGTTAATTAGCCTTGGTTTCCACAGGAGAGTGCTGGCAACAGCAGAATCTGTGACAGGGATTCAAACTTCCTAAGCGCTCAACACAGCTAACAGAGTAATTTGTCCTGTTTCAAGCAGTCAGAGTGAGGATCCCCACCCAGGATGGCATTTACCAGCATTCAGGAGCTTCTTTACATAGCGGATCATTAAAGCAAGCTGCAGCTGATCATTTTCAATACTGAATCTACTGCTGTAGGGACACTTCCATGTATGAGGTTTGGAAACTAGGTTAGCTTTGGGGTTTAACTACTCCTTTCTAAAACTGTCGTTTTCTCTTGGTTCAGTGAGTATATGTGCTTGTAAATTATTTGTCTACTATCATTACGTGCAAATTAGTGCCATTTATGTACACCATGTCTTATCCTAAGGTGCCTATTTCATTGTGGTATTCCTTTGTTATTAACTTAAACAGAGACAGAAGAAGCCTCAGTTAAAGCTTTTTCCTCATCCTGTTATCTCTTGGGACATTTCTGTTAGTTTAATTTTTCTTCTCAGGTATTCTGAAGTTTCCAACTCCTTTATACATCTGACTAGGACCTCTCAGTATCTGGTTATGCCAACCAGTTCAGGCTGAGCTTCTGTGAACCTGCCCAGCTAGCTAGTTTCAGTAGTAGCAGTTGTACACCTGTGCAGTTATGGAGATCGGCATGGACCAGGAAAGGAAGTGAAGCATGCAAATAACAGGACGCCAACTTCAGTAGAAATAATCTTGTACCTGTGTGCAGTGATTCTTGCTATAAAGACATGTTTCTACTGTCTTTGCGGGTTATGTGGTGTCAACATTTTGTTGTACATTGTGTATTTCATTTTAACTACTATAGCTATTGTCTAGCTCATTCCTGGTGAACCCGTGTTCTGGTCATCTGAGTAAGGACCACAGATCTGCACAATCCCATTGCTCACAGTGTTTCCACCATGTTCCATGTTTCACTCCCTGCTGAAGTAAATGGAGGTAACATTTCAGTTTTGACCTGAATTCTACCATGTTCCTTTAATCCAATGAAATTCAGCCATCTTGTGTCTTGCTAGTGTTCATTAACATGTGTCTCAACATTATGAAGTCACAAGTCATTTCAGTTGTACTTCCTTTACACAGAGATTGTGTCTTGATTTGCTGTACTGTTTGCATCTCGATGGGTCTTATCATAAAATAACAGACTGAATGTAACAGCTTTGAACAGTTTGGAAACAGGTACATCCCCATTCAGGAGTGAAGGCCTCCTGGGAAATGTATCAAAGAGAGCTCTGACTGATGTTCCTGTTCCGCAGGTGAAATCTGTTACTGAGCTTGACATGGGGAATTTTATATTGATTGCCCATGAGATGTAGGCTCTTGGGGTAAAGAGAGGACTTGCATCAGTCTAGCATGTTTCATCCCCATGAGCAAAGTTGAAAGGTTCTTAGGGCCCAAAAGAGAGGAAAATACCACTGAATTGTGAGGAAATCAGAATAGATTGGTACCTTACTTCTCAAGCAGCCTGGCTGACATTCGTTGAACCACTCACACAGTAGGGTCTTTGTGAGTTCCCTACTTTGTGAGTGTGGTGTTCACAATCTGATTCCAATTAAGAGCTGCTTTTCCAGCCTAAGGCAAAAAGTGTGCTTACTTCTTAGCAAACAGACAGTCAGGTATTCCCAGGAGTGTATTGACCACGTTTTACTTATTCCCCTGCCATTCTGCCAAAGCGAGATGAAAAGCCTTGTGTTTGTTCTTTCCTCCCTTCCTCAGTGGCCAAGGTAATACATCTTCCATAGTCTGTCAATGTCTGTGTCCTCTCCGTTACTCAGAGACACTAAGCAAGATAAATGGTGCTGTGTAATGATTGTGTAAGAATTCTGGTCATGATTTGTCTAAATGGGCAGGGCAGCTCCTGGAGTTACAGACTATCATCTGCAGATCCTGTTTCAGTAGGACTTTGAACTTAGCTTTTGATGCTTAAACTGGAGCCCTACTCCCACAAATCTCAGATTAAGTGAAGCCTTTTATAACGTGTTTTCTTGCATGGTCATTTCTTGTGCTTCCTATTTGAGAAGATAATGGACACTGTAAATTCTCCTCTAAGAGCACCTGTGTCAGTGAGAAACTATGCCCCCGAAAATTAAATTCTTCTGCTGTGTTAAGTGTTCAGATTTCAAGCTCCTCAGTGCTTAGTTTCTCTATTAGCAAACTGCTGTATACACTAAATTATATTGTGAGGCTGTCTCCTGTTTAGATAAGCACATAAATGAGATGTGCTGAATCTACTCTTTTCACAGATAGTAATTCAAATTAGGTGTTACACTACAGTGGAAACTTTAAAATGGACATTATTCATATGAATGGGAGTAGTTACCAGTTAATGCTCACACCTTGATCAGGAAAGTAACACTGTCAAGAAAGGTCAAAATTCCAACAGCCCCTCTGAAATTGCTTGCAGAATTGAACAGTATAAAGTTTTCAGAGGAATATTAAAATAATACAAGGGGGACATTTATTATTCTTTCACCTAATTGTGATACATTTACCTTCTTTGGTTCTTTTCATTTCAATTTTACTTACAGACAGACATGTGTGCTATGCGTTAGTAAGTGCTCATTCTACTCTTGATAGCATCATTTCCAAGCTTGTATTTGGTACACACTGTGGTATGTATTTGAGTAGGATATATGTGACCTTTAGGTATGATGGCTGTAAATAGAAATTTACTATGCATTTTGTTTTTCCCATTAGTGTAAAGTTTTCATTGGCATGTAGGAATACAAAGCTTGATTTTTATTGTATTTTCCTTTAACTTTATTTGTAGAAATATTGTTTGGCTTTCTTATTGGCATGAAAACAAGCTACTTCAACAGAGTATTGGAACATTGTCATGAAGGAAACATTTTTTTAAAGGTTACCCTCTGTCTCTGATTGGTAATGTATGCTACTAATACCCACATGTTGGAAATTGGTCACAGACTAAACCTTCATATAGGCTATTGAATGCAGGATAACAACTTTACTTAAACTTAATCTCACTGTAGTACAATAACAAGCTAATTGATCTGCATTATAAAAGACTGGAGATCATTAAGTATTTGAAGTGATTATGTGAATTGAGCTGTATTTTGGTCAAGATACATTATCCATGAGACAAAGCCTCTATGGTTTGTAGCTTTGATTAGATAGTTTGCCTTCAGACATTGTTTTCTTTAGTTAACTGACTTCTAATGAACAGAGAATACTAATGCTAAAGAGGTCATCCTAGTTAAGGTTGAAGCAAAGAGGAGCTGTTTGGTTTTGGATCTTGACTGTGTTTGGCCATAGTTTTAGGTTTGAAATTAAAAAAAAAAGTAGACTTGGTTTCAGATGAAATTTCTTATACTCTCTTGAGATGCAAAGATCAAATATGTGGGCAATCCTAGAAAAATTCCATTGTATGGAGCTGCACTTAAATCAGAACATAAATTATAAAAATAATTTAAGATGTGGAGAAATAGTCTCTGAGTATGATCATGGAGCGCTGTCAGCTCTAACGTTCTGCTTGTCTGATTTTGATCTTCCCTTATGCCAACTGAGCCTTACTGAGTTAGTGGATTCACTCTTGGCTTCCTTGGAATAAATTTAACCACAGCCAAGCTGCATGGCACTGAATGACACTGAAATCTCTTGTCTCTAAAGTCAGAGGCAGGACATGTATCTTCAAAAGCTATGTAATTAAAGTTGTACTTTGCTTTACTTTTAACACTCTATACTAACAAAAAGCAGACTGCTGTTCATGTAGATAAGACAGAATAATAGCAACAGGTTTGGATTTCTTCTCTTGTGCAAAACTACAGTTTGGATAGTGATTTAATTCTGTGTATTATTTAGCACATTTATGATGGGAGTGGTTTTGGTGTATATATGTACATATCCACTCCAGGAGATGATGCTCAGTAAATCTATTGTGCTCACTAAAAAGAAGAATATATCTGATATTTACCTTATTGGTGAACCTTATGAAATTAATTTTAAAGACAATACTTCTCCACTACTTTACTGTAGCTTTTTAATTGTCTGTCACTCCATAATTAATTGGTGTTGGGCAGTATTAGAACTCCTGTGGTCCAGTATCTGAGCCATCTACTGCTGGTACTGGAAGGTATGCAGTGCCTAAGATTGCAGCTCTTGTATCGGTCCTGAGGGAGCTGAATATCTTTACAATTCATATCAGAGCTTTAGCTTAATACCAAATGGACCGCAATTTTTTCCTTTTCTGACTGGTCTTCTGATAGAATCATAGCAGAGCCAGCTGAAAATCATCATTATTCTAGCACTTAGGGGGGGATTTAGTGAGGAATAGCTGAAACCATTCTTCAAGGAGCTTATTCTCTTCAAATACTTGGAGAACTGTTACTTCCTCAAGAGCAGTAGTCAAATTCTTCCTCTGGTCCTCTTCTGCATAGCAAGCTTATTAGAATTGTTGGTCTTTACTTCTTCTTTCTTCCCCCCCTTAAGTAATAGGAAACCTTTCCTACTCAGGTCTCAATCCGCCTGCACACCAATTAAGCTAACTGGCAACATATTTGATACACTCTCTAATTACAGATGCAGAAATTTTCAGAGAACAACCTTTCTGCAATTTTTCCTTGAATACAAGAAATAAAAAGGAATAAACCCTCCACAACTCTATTTCCTTGCAGGACTGCTAAAATTCTTTCTGAAGAATTTGATAAGGTGACTCCCTGACTTTCTGGTTGCTGTGGCCACTTAGTATTATTTGAGTGTTTCAGTGAGGAGGTAGATACTTCCAAAGAATTTTCTCATAGGAGATTTTCCAGTGTATAACTCTGGGCAGGCAGTGATGTCACGAAAGGCATTACTGGTGCACATGGTATTCTGAGTACTGTAAGAGCATAAAAGCTTATAGAAGGCTCTCACAAACTAATTTAACCTAGGGCAGCCTTGGGGTTTTGCTAAGTTATGCAATTAGCCAAACCATCCCCTGGTGTGGGTTCTAATTAAATACAGAGTTCCTCCTCTTAGTCCCTCTTTTCATTTAAAGAGCAGCTCATGCTATCTAGTGACCTCACTTACCAGTTACAACAGCTTTGAAAGGACGATGTGTTATGTAAAAGCTGCAAATTCTGTTTATAAAGGAAGTAAGTTGTTGGGGCTTTCTTTTTTTTTTTCTTTTTTTCTTTTTTTCTTTGTCACAGTTTAATGGAGGGAGGACATTTCTAACTATATAAATTGAAATATTAATAATAACTGGTAATATACCACTTGCCATTATAGAAAAGAGCTGAGCTGCTCTGGTCTGTGAATGAGCCTGGCTTCATCTTTTGTTTTGTTTTTCAACCTAAGTGGGGGGGAAAAAATGTGTATCTTCTATTTTAAGTTCATGTTTCCTGCAGATTGTTGGTTTTATGCATAACCCCTTTCCACCTAGCATTATTTCAGCTGAGCTGCCTTGACTTATTTTTAATCAGTCTCCAAGTGCGGTTACCAGATCTAGTCTTCCTACAAAGAAGTAATTTGTTGCCTTGGGCCTTGTGACTAGAAGGGAATAATCCTTAAGCAGGGATGCACATATAGAAAGGAAGACAATGACTTCTAACACTGTTGAAATGTCAGACCGTGACCTTTAAAAAGACTGAAAGAAACCAGAGGGCATAAGCCCTAAGGGATATTTCTGCAAGAACAGGGGTGGGAGTTGACTATTTTTGTATCTATGAAAAAAGGTGATATATTGCTGCCTTCAGTTATTCAACCTATGGAATTATGCACGTTCCTAAGCAGAGATCACACTGTGCTCTGTTGAAGAAACAAGGAGTCCTCTTTTCAAAAAGTAGAGCTGAAATTAAGTGTGTATTATGGTTATACATCCTCTTAAAAGCAAATAATTTGAAACATCCTGGCAGGAGATGAGTACTTTAAAAACCAACCAAACAAAAAAGCAACAACAACAAAGAGAACAACAGCCCTCTCCCAAAACAAAAACACAGGTACTGTGCAGATAAACCAGTCTGAAATCTTTAGCTTACCTGAGAGAGAAGGTCATGGTAAGTACAGTGTGTTTCCTTGCAATGTCCAGCTGTTCTTCAGAATTAGCCTATGGGTCCTGATGTGGTCACAATACAACGTAACAGTGGATTTTAGGTGATTTAGGGAAACAACAGGCAGAAAAATGCTAATAAAACCACTGAGATGCTCCAGGTATCAAGTATTTACTTTTTAGGTTGTATTGCAGTAACAACTAGACAGAATTTAGGGGTTTTTTTTGCTGAGGAAGGAACTGCATGCCCATGCAGCAGAGATATCTACCTGAAAGGACCAGCTATATAACTTTTGTAGCACACAATCTGCTTGCACTGCTAATTCTCATGAGGTGCTATGTGCACTTTATCTGATGAACTTTTAATAAGAAACATTTCTCCTATTTCTGTACAGTATATGAGATTCTCCACCTATTACAAGTATCTCCTCCCAAGATATTACCAATGAATCTGATCTGTCTTCCTTCTTCAGGTAGAAGAGTAAGGTATCAAAATTACTTAAGATATGCAAAGTTCCTCACTTTCAGTGACTATAGTATCAGTAATGCTACTTGCCATTTATACAATTTAAAGCCCTCAAGTCTTAAATTTTATATGTGGTACCTCTGTGAACCATATGTAATTTCAGAGAACGCTTTTAATATGTCATTTTGATGCTTTTGCTTTTCTTCACTTTCAGTGGTTTGTCTTGGTTGATTTATTCCTGGATATTTCCTAAAGTGCCAGGCGGTAAATGTCTGTATGTGCTGTGATTTGTTTGAGCAACTCAAATCATTTTTCAGGGACCACAAAAGGGGTCTTAAGTATTTGTAGACTGCATGCATAGATATGTAAAGAAGCTTAGTTTAATTTGTGAAACAAGAAATAGTAACATAAATTAGATTAAGTAATCAGTACTTTTCTGCTCAGTCTAAATTATGTATTTGTTGTCTTCCAAATAGAGGTTTAATCCTTATCTTTGTTATGTAACAATACAACAGTTGGTAGTGATTTGTGGATCATGGTAACAAGGCATAGAAATATTTGCTCAACTATTTATTCCATTTATCCAGTGATTTGATCATTATCCAAATAGGACAGTGAGAGGTAGCTAGTATGTTCAAGAATGGTTCCCTATGAATATCAAGCTTTAAATGACCTGCCTTTATTATGAATGTACTAGATTAAAAAAAAAAATCCAGTACCTCTTTTACATGCCAGTTTAGTAGAAAGGCTGTGGGTTAAAACGGATACACAGAATAGCTTTCCTGTGAAAGTAATATTAAAAAAGTAAGATGGAGTTTGAGAAGAAAGGTTGGAGGCTTAAATTTTTTTCCTTTTTAACTTTTAAAGTGTAACATAAGCCTTTCTTAAGGTTTTATTAGATTTTTTTTTTCCTTCCCATTTGTAGTGATGGGGTGAAAAAAGAAATTTCACTTTGGATTGATCTGAGAGAATTGTTTTTGTTTTTTTATTAGTTTAGCTGGGCAGCTGAAAAATCAGTTATTCACACAGATTTAGAGTAGAATATTCCAAACTGTGGCATCAGTTCTATAAATTAGCCCTACTGAATAAAATGCAGTGGCCAGTGCATGTTCTAAATGCAACTTAAATCGGGTAATGCCTTTCTGCTGGTTTTCTGCTTGCAGACAAATCCTACCATCTGTTTTGCTCTACCTTGCAGATACTGCTCTTTATTCTGTAGACATTCAATTAGAGAAATTAATCTTTTAATCTGTTATTTACAAGCAGTGATGTGAAGCATCAGTCAATTATACAGTTGTAGAATCCATTTGGTACAGACTTAATGGATACAACTTGGTATGTTTGCTTGCAATAGGATTTACTCTTAACTACACACAAATGTAGACACTAAAAATAAATTAAACTATTTCAAATGTGCATATGGTTTCACATGTGCAAATATGCACTGAGACACTCATGAGGATGATTGTTTTGAATGCTCAGAGAAGCAGCCTCTAAGAGCTCGCTATGACAGGGGCTTCAGTTTGTGCTCTTTGTAAGTGTGAAGACCTGCTTGGCAGAATGTATATCTGTAATTTGTTTCAAATGTAGGATTATTGTTTCTGAGCTTTCTATTCTATGTTTTCGCCAGTGCTTCTGAAATCTCTTGTTCAAAGCTGCTCAGTGGGACTAGAATGCAAAACTATTCATGTCCCAGTAGCAGGGATTTTTAAGTATCCAAGATAATTGCAAGGTAGGGGAAAATAATCTTGAGCTGTTGGTGCCTCTTGTGCAGCTCCCCTGCAGTGTTTATTGCTGCTGAATTTCAAACATCCTCCACGTTCTCCAGGAGGAACTTTCCTGCAATTAAATAGCCAGAGTGCTCAGCTCCACGTGCCATGGCATTCTCCTCGGAGGATTCTGACTGTGACACCCAGGTATAACGTTCCAATTTCTAGTCAGGCTTCAAGAAAACAAGGTATTTATCTGAGGCAGATTTTAATATGACCTTTAGAATCTGCAAAGAGATGCGAAACTGGCTCAAAATTGACAGAACAAACTCCCAAAGAAAACATTGGAGACTTAATCAGGCAGAAAAAAAAAAAAAGTTGTAGCTTGTATTTCTATTTTTAGGTGTTTACAGAGTGTCAAACACTGTAGTATCTCTATCAGTATCACCTTATCTAGAAACCACTTTTAAATAGGTATGAGGAGGAGAAAGAGGATAATTTGAAAAGGTGAAATCAGTTTCTGAATAAGACTTTGGAGATTTGCATGAGCAAAGAACTTTGCCTAGATTTAGTTGAATGAATACCAGGTAAGTTCAGGAGTTCATGCCATTTGGAGTTTGCCTGGATAGGGGAAAAAGAATATTATGGGGCTATAAAATTATAATTTCAATCCTCTTAACTCTTTTGTCTATTACACTTTTGAGGAAGTTGAGAGAATAGCACACTGGTTTATTTTCAGAACAAGAACAGAAAGAATTTTAAAGATACAGTAATATGCTATATGTCTGTAAAATATGTTTCTAAAGTGGTAAAATTTCATTACAAAATAAACTGTCAAATTGCAAACTGGCTTTGGTTTTGAAAAATAATAAAAATTTACAGCCCTGCATAAGAGTAAGTTAGACTTTCTAAGGTACTTTAAGTCTGAAAAAGTGCATATGATGCATTATTGAATATTTAAAAGTACTTGACCTGGTTAGTGACTTGCAGTGAAATTCTACTTGTGTCTTTAAGGTTTATATAGAGTTGAAAAATCAACTCCTAAGTAAATAAATCAGCACTCTTCAAAGAATCATAATCTTTTGTGTGTCTCTTGCACTGGAAAATCAGAGTAGTCTCTCAAAGATTTGGGGGTTTGCCATGCTAACGTATTATTCCAGCAGTGTGGTTGACTTTGCTGTGCCTGGGCTAAGGCAAGGGCAGGAAACAAGCTTCATATTTGTGATTGACCAGGGGCTTGGAACTGATGCAGATTTCTGCATGGCGATGACTCCAGAAGCTGCTAGACAATCTGGAATGATCTAGCAGCCTGCTGCCACCAGAAGGAATTGGTCCCACTCTCCGACAGCTGGGCTCTGGTGTGTAACTCCACCATTGGCACCTCAGCCAGCCTCTTACTAAGCCAATACAATGTGCTTATTCGCCAGAAAATGACCCAGGAAAAAGTAGATTATTTCTGCCAATGTATATTTGCTGCATCATCTCACCTGAAAGAAGAGATGACCACCCAATCTGGCTATGGGGAGAGCGTGATTTTGCAACTGGTGGGAGGCAAAAGAGGAATGAGAACAGAGGAGCCACTTAGCAGAAAGCTTTAGACTGGATCATCTCTTCTGCTCAGTCATGATCAGGGAGTGGATTAGCATAGATACTCCTGGGGATGATAAAGCAGCTGAGGTATAGCTAGCTGCACACACAACTGCTTTAGTTAGCTCTGCAAAACATTCTTTAGAAAAAAGCACATACACTTTTTTCCTTTCTGGCATATCTAGAGACAAGATACCATGCCTGATGCTATTAGAGGATAGCATCTGTAAGCATGCTGCAGGCCTGCTACACGTTTGATGTCATTCAACAGTCAGAATAAGACTCCTGAAGAACTGCCTAGTTAGTTATTCTGATGTTTGTGTGCCTTTTTTTCAGACAAATTCTTTTTCTGAGAGATCTTAGCTTCCTACTTAGTTGACAAGATGATAAAAAGGTTTGGGAATGTGTCAGGGTTACAGATATTCCGTGTTACAAAGAGAAAACTTCATGAGAAGGATGAAGACCTTGTGATTCAGAAGCTAATAAGAACATGTTGAGAAATTTCTTGCTCTTCTCCATTAATGAGTATAGCCTTTGTATTTGGGGAAAGTTGGTGAGATGTATTAGTGGCTGCTGACAAATTTGGACTGTACATGTTATTTTAGACCAGCTTTTCAGGACAGGAATTAAACCTTTGTTTTCTGAATCTTCGAAGCAGGAGGACCCCTATGGATTCAGGACATTACATTCCCATGTTCCTAGTGTGTCTGTATCAGAGACCACAGTGAAGAACAGAAATACCCAAGAAGCAGTGTTAATTAGCTCTGGCTGTGTTGCATGCTATCGAAGTCAAGTTCTTTCTTGTATGTGTGCTTGTGTGTGTACATACATATATATATTCTACGGTGCCCTCCAATTTCTAGACTTTTCAGATACAAATACCCATGGATATCTTCACTTCCTTCTGAGAACACACATTTTTTAAAGTTGCATTTTCTTTAATGAACGTAAAATGGGTATGTATTTAGTGAAATATTGCTAGTTTTATTGACACTCCGTGAAAACTACTGCATATACCAGCATTCTGGTGTTACTTTAAAAAGACTTAACAAAAAAACCCCCATCCCCCAAACCCCCTTTTTATCTTGTTAGTGAGTGTAGCAATAGAAGATCAATATTGTAATTGTTGGTTGTACAAATTCAGTGTTAGGTACAGAGCCTACAGCAAGATGTAGAGACACAATATGGATCAACAAATTTAAAATTAATTAAAAGAAAAAACATACTCTGGAGGGGGAGAATGATCAGCCAGCAGCCACAAACACTTTTGTGCTGCATTTCACATTCCACTGGAATTGGATTAGGGTATATAGACATGGCTTGTCTTATAAAAGGCCAGCAGCAGAAACTGGCCTATTACTTTTGCTGAATCATGTGTTAATTTAATGCTTACAGTTTTTTTTTCCTCCTGTCAGTAATGGCCTGGTAGCAGAACTGCACTCACCACACAGTCCCTGGTATCCTTGCCGAAAACAAAGGGGGAGTTTTGCAGACATTTGAGGCAGAATCTGATTGACTACTGATTGTCTGAATAGAGTCTGTTTAAGCAGTATAAGGCTGTTGCATGTGTGATCCTGTATTTCTGCCTCCATCATGAGGAATTTGACAATTGGTGTTGGACTCCTGGCAGTCTGCAATCCCTCGCTATCCAGCAGCCTTACTTTACTTTTACTGGTTCCTAAACATAAGTACACTAGAAATAGTATTTAAGTCAAGATCCTCCTGGCAAGAATTTCAGCTTTCTAAGTTTGTGGGTGTTTGGCGGGTTAGGGGGTGTGTTTGTTTTGGTTTTTAAATTTTTGAAATCTTCATCGCTTCTTTCTTCCTTTGCAAGCAGAGGCATAGGAGGTGAGGGGGGGCAGAAAGGGAGACAGAAATTATTCCCATTGAAAGCCTGAGAAATCTTTCAGTACGTTAAACGCTGAAGCCCTTTTCTCTTAGTTCTTTCACCATTAGGGTGCCATAAGTGGATAGCACCTAGCCTAGTAATATTTTCATTAAAGATAGATTCTATCTTTTTATGTTTCATTAAATAAATGCATCAAAATGGCAAAAAAAGGCCAAGAGATGGCGTTTGTCAAGAGGGCCCAGTGAGTTTAGTGTTGTAAGCAATGACATGCTTAAGGGAGTGATACATCTTACCATGTCTAGTATCTTTTACTCCTGGCATCATATGCAGTTGATGGATTGGGGACAGCTCTCTGTGTGATTGTTGATGTTTTGCATCTGGAGTGTCAGAAAATTTTTTCTACCCACCCTTTCCCTATGCCCCAGTAGTTAACATGACTGTGGGTTTGGTTTGGGGTTTTGGGTTTTATTTTTTCTTCTTTTTTTTTTTTCTTCTGTTTTTCTTCCTGTAAACTTTGTGGTGCCGATCACTGCTTTGCCCTTTTATGTTCAGGCTGACATCAGATCTTGTGTGAAACAGTGCCATATCCTTTTATCTTATTATGTTTCTCTGGAATTATTACTTTGCTGCCTTTTCAGGTGGGAACTTGCCTCTGTTATATGATCTTTCTCTGATCATTTTTGTATCACTTGGTAATATAAAGGCATATGTGTTCCTCTGTGGCCCTTTTATTTAAATGATTTCTTTATCTGTCTGTCAACATGAATAATAAAATAACTTCAGGATTGTTCATCTCTCTCCTAATGAATGATGAGGTGTAGTCTGTCCTGACATCAATGATTAATTGATAAAAGTTTCTTCAAACTTCAGTAAAATGGGATATTCAGAGAAAATACTGTGTCATCAGACTATAGTGCTGTTGTCAAAAATACCTTATCTGACTGATAATCAGGCCCATTAAGGCAACTGGAATTCCTGGATTGATACAGCAACTGAGAGTACAATTTGCATCTGTGGGTGCATATCAGGAATGAGCACTTACAAACCCATCAAGTCAAATAACAGTCAAAGTATGAAAAGTGCTGGATGAGTAGATGAGCTTTAATGATCCTTGGAGTCATGCATATAAGGATCAGATGCCTGCTCTTGCTCCAGACGTGGAGGCATGAACATCCTTTGATGTCATGATTCAACTTTCAGACTTATCATTTATGGCAGTCCACAAGGAGTTCCTGGCAGGCTTGCTTGTGACACTGATAGGTTCATTTGGTTTTAGTTTATTGCCCTGCTTTTGAGGCATCATATAGTGGCTTGTGTTAAGACTAAGGATTGTTTCTGTGGTGACAGTTGCTTGGGTGGAGCAAGAGCTTTCTTTCTAGAAGACCATTTTCTGAATGTTTGTGACTTCTAAAATTTTCTGTAAAATCAAAGTTGGAGTTCCTGTGTGAAAGAGATTGTGTGGAGAGACCATATAAGTCATTGTGGTCTAGTGACATCCCATTGACAACATAGAATCAAAGAATGGTTTGGATTGGAAAGGACTTTAAAGATCATGTATTTCCAACACCCTACCATGGGCAGGGACACCTTCCACTAGACCAGGTTGCTCAAAGCCCCATGCAATCTGGCCTTGAACACTTCCAAGGATGAGGCATCCACAACATCTCTGGGCAACCTGTTCCAGTGTCTCACCACCCTCACAGTGAAGAACTTCTTCCTTACAGCTAATCTAAATCTACCCTCTTTCAGTTTAAAACTGTCACCCCTTGTCCTACCACTATACTCCCTGTTAAAGGGTCCCTCCCCATTTCCCTGTAGGTCCCCTTTAGGTACTGGAAGGCTGCTATAAATTCTTCTCAGAACCTTCTCTTCTGCAGGATAAACAACGTCAACTCTCAGCCTGTCCTCATAGATGAGATGCTCCAGCCCTCTGATCATCTTTGCGGCCCTCTTCTGGACCCGCTCGAGCATAAATAACACTGTCATGGTCACAGCAGTTGAACAGGCCAGTCACACACTTAACAGTGTGTACTTGCTCTGGGGTACAGTGGTAGTAGTTACGAAGTCTATCATCCAGATTTACTTGTCCCCCTTTAGGTAAAATTAGAAGCTTGAGCCAGAGTCCTTGAAACCTTTGAGTGACAGTTCTTTGATGTGGGCCACAATGGTACACCACTAAAGTAGTGTAGATTTCTTCACTGAGGATCACTCTGCAGGTTTATTTCATGTTTTCTGATTCAGTATTGAATATGGAGACCCTTCTGGGGTGAATTTTATACTGTATTTCATTAGGAGGTTTTCTTCCTTTCCCACTCAGGCCATGGAAACTTCTTTCTGGAGTTAATAGAGAAATTGCAAGGTGGACTACAAGATTGCTCAAGAGGAGCAATCTAGCAGGATTGATAACAGAAGCAGAAGTGGTCAAGACATGCTTTGATGGGCAGGCTGTAACATTGCCTCTTGCAAAGGAGTCCAGCTTCTGTTTCAGCAAAGCATTAACTGACTTGTCTTTCACAGGAATATTCTCATGAAGTTTAAGCACATTGTGTCAGAGTACTTCCTTCCTGGCAGGACTCAGCAATTAAAAATTCTTTCTGTTTCTGACTGTGGTAGCAATGCTTGATAGTTTCATAAAAAGAATGGTTTGCAAGTGTGTATTCCTCTTAGAAATGGTGGTGCAAATGATTTGTCTGGATCTGTGCAAAGTTTAATTTGCTTTATTCAGCATCTACTTTGTGACTGTCACTTAATATGTGCTGCACTCCCTAATAATACTCCAACTTCTTTAAAATTCTCTTACAAGAAATGAGGAGTCACCATTTTACAAAGAAGCTCTTCTACATAGTCTGTGGCATTGATGTTCCAGTAATCTTTCCCTTGCTTTGTAACAAGCTCTGCACAGACATGCAGAACTGGAACAAGAGTTGTAATAACTTGGGGAGAGGAGGGGATGTTGGGATGTTCCCAGGTTGAGAACAGCATTGTTATCAGAGAAGAATGATAATTTCCCAAGGATGAAACAGTTACAGGGAATGTTATAAAGTGCAGCAGCTAGAGCAGTCTGAAATGCTAATAAGGAAAGGACTTAAAAAGAAATTGGTGACTTTTGGCTTTGAAGCCTTTTTTCTCTTTCATTTGCTACAGATAAATGCATGATTCTTGGATTCCAGAGTTCTGTTTTTGTTTTCCTCTTTGTGACACATTGATTTAGCTTTATAGCTGTTCAGTTGATACTTGCCCTTTAGAACAATGGTGGTGGTACTGAAAGCATGAGTACTTTTTTTAAAAAATATTCTCTAATGGTGTGACAACACTAGAAGGAAAGATTAGGGTTCCTACTGCTAGATCGGCTGGATTCATTTATTTCTGTACTGGTATGGAAGATAGACTCTGATACTCCTCTTCCAAGCAAGTAGGCAAAGAATGATGGGAAATCCATGCTCCAGTGTGAATAGTGATAGTAATGTGTCAGTTGCTATTTCAGCCTTAAGTGTTATGCAGCTGTGTAGAGAATAATGTGGCCACTGAATGTTTTTACATGCAATAACGTCATAAGGAAATATTTAGCTGTAAGAAATAGGTCATATCCAGGATAGGAAAACTTACCTGTTGCACTGTTCCTGTGACATGTAGGCAGGAGCTCACCATCATGCTGTACCTCTGTGCTAGAGATGCGATGGCTCGGCTTCCTCTGTCATCTGTTTGTGGCAGAGCTGTTGAACGGAGTTTTCTTTTTTTTGGCTGATATGACAAAGTAGTGGAAGACTACAGGAAAATCTGGCTGATTTAGTCCTCAACCCCCCCTTACGTTTCCAGGTTTTATCAAAAGGCAGCTGTTGAAAATCTTTTTGAAATGTTCATATTGAACAATGGCTACTGAGAGGAATTAGTGATTTATGACTCGTTTCTAGCCCTGAATGCATGCTGGCTTTCTGGCTTTCGGTAAATCCCATCACTATTTTGGCATCAATTTCCAGTTCTTAAAACCTTGTCTATTAACTTGAATTATAGATTTTTTTTCAGGCAAATACTGCTCCTTGTGATGAAGTCTGATTTCAGTGAAGGCTTCTGGTCACAGAAATAATAAAGATTTAATAATATAATTAAATTCCCAGAATCGGTGCTAAAATGAGATGCTAACAAGGGAAGAAAGCTAACCTCTCCAACTGGATGCCAAGCATTTCAGTTTTGGATGCATATAGCATAATATAACCTAACAGAAAACTAATCTTGCAGCTTTTGGTTTAATTTCTTGTCAGGGAATAACTCCAGCATGCAATTTTCAATGTGGATATCTGTGGGATAGAGTCATGTGTTTATTAGAATAATTTACTGTCTCTGTGTTACTGCACAGATTAGCTGTGCGGCTGTGTGAAAATGGTTTCAAAGAAAACCATCTGCAGTAAGATCCTGGGTGGGTTTGCAGGTTTTTGATCATGTGGTTCAGTGTGTTTCTTCCTGTGGGTTTCATTTATTGCCCTCCAATGCATCTGAGCTATCAATGTTCTTTACAACCTATTGTGCTCTGCTGTTCTGTATCTACAGTGCTCCCTCTCTCCGGACTTCTGTTGAGCACCACAGCAAGGCGTAACCAATGAACAACTTTATTGCTTTTAAACAAGCAAAATGAGCAACTGCCACAAAGCTTGTATTGCCTTTCCTTCTGTCTGAGATCAAAACCTCCCATCAGTTTGTCACTGTGTCATAAAGCTGTTCTCAGTAAAGCATAGCACTTAATCAAAAGCTTGAAAACACAGTGCTAATCGTTCTAAGCAAATTGAAGCTGCCACAAGACTGGCAAAAGAGGGAATGCAGTAAGTCATCCTCAGAAAGCTCCAGTTTTGTCTATTCATGTGTAAGGGCTGCACAGAAGGATGCTTGAACCTAAGGAAAGAATATGACAAGCAACCAGCAAATCCTATAAGATGGAAATGATCCTACTCAGATATTCATGTGATACAGTCTTAATTGACTCTGTCCATAGTGACATATACTGGTAGAGTAGATCATTCCTCTGTTAATTGACAGAGGTACACCTCCGGATCATATTCACGATGTTCGTAGCTTAGCTTTAAACTGCCTTACTTTTGACCATTAGTGGATTCAGCCACTTAACTAAGTTAAGACTGAAATGTCTTAATTTTCCAAAAGTGAGCATGAAGTTTATTTGGAGCAGACGTCCTTGTGACATTAGTTTCCATATCTACAAATAGGTCACACTACCGGATTTTTTTTTTCTAGAGACTTTTGGCTAAAAAAAATTTCAATGCATAACAAACCTAGGACAGCAAAAATGTTCAGAAGATTCAAGGAGAATAGCTGAAACTAACTAAAACCATAAAATTTCTGGCCAAACTGAAAAGAACCACTTATCTCAATCCCCAAGATACAGCAACAAACTTCATTTATTGCATTACCAATCTGAGCTTGCAGGTGGTAAGGCAACTGTCCTAAGAATTTGTTCCCTTCAATCTACAAGAAAAAAGTGGGGGTTTTTGTTTTGTTGTTGTTGTTTTGGTTTTTTTGTTTGTTTGTTTTTAAAACAGTAGCATTATCTAATTGATTGGAAGAGTTTTTTATTTCTCATGAATTCTGGATGATCATGGATTGAATAGTTTTAAAAATAAAGTAACTGTTGGGGCAGTGAAGTCCCAAGAATCTGGCAATACACAATGAAGTTAGTGGTCTGGCAGATTTCTTCAATTTCCTGAAGCCGTGGTCAATAACTTTGCAGTAAAACTGAGCTATGAATAGTGGTTTTGTTATTGACTGAGAGCTGTTGTTACGTGGTATTAAAGAAATAAAGATTTAAGATTTTTAGCCACATTGCAGTACAAAATTAGTAGCCTAATGAAGAAAGCAGTATGACCTTTGGGAAGGTAAATGCAGCATGTTTACAATGTCATGTTCAGGGATGTATCACATGCATAAGCTTTGGCTGTGCGGGAGGAGACCGCATATGCTGCCTTTTTCCGGGATTTTTTCAAATTTGCTGACCTGCAAAGAATTTGCTGCTTCCATCAATGACAGGCTTTTCTTAAACAGTGTCAGTCAGGGGAAGATTTACGAACGAGAGAGGAAAGAAAACCACCCTACTACAGCATCTCTTCCCAGGTGGCCACTGATTGAAATCCTCAGCAAACCATTCACAGCATGAGAGGTCAAATACAGATGTAGCTGTAAGGGATTGAGAAATAATAGCTCCTGGCATAAGCACAGCATCAAAATTAGATTTTATTGGTTTCCTTCAAACTGTTTGGGATCATCTCCTTAATCCAGAATGCTGTACCACCGCTCTGCAGTTACAGCAGGTTGTCTTCACCAGACCTTGCGGTGAAGTGGTTTACTCCAATTGAGAGTCAGCCCCTCAAGATTCAGTAGTGCTGCGAGTCATTGCTTGCTGTGGTCCTCTGGAAGAATCTCTTTTTTTTCCTCTGCAGTGTCTCGGCTTAAGAGAAACTGATCATACAGCTTGCCACAACTAATAAATTCAAAGTTGCCTGGATCTCTGTGGATCATAGGAATCTATCCCTATATGGATAGATTAAAATCCTAGAAGTTTGTTTTAATCTGGTACTGTTGCTTTTTCTATTGACACGAAGTATGACGTCCCCTGTGCCGTACATCCACACAGGGAAAAAGTAAGGCTAGTTAACATACTGCACTCTTGCTCTTGGTTATTCTGCTGCCAAGTTCCCCATGTAGACAAGCCTTCAGATATAGTGATACAGTAAAGACAAATTGCAGTTTCCAAATTTAACTGTCTATTTTTTGTCTTGATGTTGTTTCTTTAACAGCACTTCAGTTACCCATCCTTTATTTTGTTTGACATATTTAAACTGAGAGATTCACTGTGTGGTTCTTGTCTTATTTACTCAGGTGCGTTATTCCTTTGGAATTTTGATTATAATGGTATAGATCTGATGTCATATTTAGAGTAGATGATATGACTTAAATCTTTAAAACTCTACTTTTATGCTGGGTCTCACCCAATAACACAGAAATTAGTAATCTTCTGTAATTCTGCCTTTGTAAAAACAAGCATAATTTTTACAAAAATAGTCATGGTTGCAATTAAGGATGCTGACAGTTGTTTTTTGTTTTAATTTCCTATCCTTCAGAATCCCTAATAAACTTTCACGGTCAAAATCCAGATGGTACTGCAGAGCTCAGTGTAGTTTCTGATTTTTTGTTTTCTGTTTGTGCTGATTATAACTCTCCCTAGATAAAAGTGTAAAATTGTTTGAATTTTTGGCCTTTGGCTGTTTGGAAAGCTGCTGTCAGCTTCCAGCATAAGCCAATTCATATTCGGTGCATGTACACAGCTTGATGGTAGGGGAAGTGCAACAGTGAGCCGGCCAGTTTGCCATTGCCCAAAAATTTAAAAACCAATGGACCCTGCTCTTTCTGGTGAGATTGTTTCCTTTTTTTAATAGGCAGTTCACCTTTTTTTTTTTTTTTTTTTTTATTTGTGTTGCTGTCCTATTCTGAAGAGTCATTGATTTACAAACTCTGAGGAGCATTGTCCTGTGGAGATGGGGAATACAGAGGGAATATGTTTAATTCCTTAAATAATTAAACACTAAAATAAATGATTAAAAATTATGAGGTGAAACACTCTGTTAGTTTTAATATAAAAATAATGTACTTCTCCCTGTGGAATGCAGGGGAGAGAGGTGTCATCAAAATAAGGGAAATAAAAAATTGAATACCCTGAGCTTTTTGCCTCTCTAAGTTGCCTCCTTGATCCCTCACTGTGTTTAATAGTGCTTTGCCAAGCTGTTGGGAGGAGTACAAAATGAGTGTGGAATTTATAAATGGGACATTAGATGGAGGAATGCTGTTATGGGCTTGGTGATCTGAGGAGTACAACAGTAGAACAGATTTCACCTTAGGGCTGGATAGGAGAGATGCATCCCTGCAACTCCTAAGTACTAGCAAAGCCATTTAGAGTTGTTAGAAATCTTTGTTGGGGGATTATCTAGAAAAAGGTCTTTAAAAACTTCATCTACTCTCAGTGAATATCTGGAGACAGAGTGAACAGAATGCTGAAAAGACAAAGGCTAAAATAAAGGGTGTTTTTGAATGCAACGCATCTCTGCAGATTACTCTTGATTAAAAACAAGCAGAAGAGCCTTGGGTGTGACTGTCTCTAAATTCAACAAGATCTAAGCTGAATATTCCATCTCTAGGGATCATGGGACTTCAGCCTTTTATTGCTGTTGCAATTTACAGTCTCATATGATGAAGTGTGCTGAGGCCATTTTCCCAATTCTTCAGATGGAATTTATTTCTAATTACAGGTGGGGTTTTAGAGTTGACATCAATTAAACTTTTGAAAGTAAGATTTTAATTTAGTTGTTTATTGGGAGAGGAATTTCAGCTTTTCAAGCTGGAGAGAAAGATTTTCAAAACTGTAAAACTCTTCTCTGCAATCCTTTCTTCATGGCCTCTTCAATTCTGAGATTTGTTCCTTCTCTCTTACAGATGAATGATGTCCACCTTTACCTATGTCTTTTTTTGTATTTTGGTTTGGTTTTTTGGTGGTAAAGTTCTTTTTATATGTACGTGGCTTTGTTGGTTTGTTTCTTCTTTGTTGTTGTGGGGCTTTGGTTTTGTTTTTTTTTAATGGCCAGCTGGTTTTGCTTTTCCATATAGAAATTTCTTTGCTCTGGTTTTCCAGTTTATTTTGCATTACATTAGTGCCTAGAGACCTTAACTGAGATCACAGCCTTGTTATTGTAGGTGATGCTCTTACATAAACAGTAAGATAATTCTGTTGCATTTGCAGTCTACACAGACAAAGGGTGAGGGGAAATAAGTAGTAATACCCTTATTTGTTGGACATAGAACAGCAGCACAGGAAAGGCAACTTGTCTGAGATTGGACAAAGTCTATGGCACAGTGAGATCTTCTGCATTAACTGCTTTGTTATGGAGGTGCCTTGATTGATGTGCTGGCTATGGGTAGCATCAGAGTGGCTTCTGCTCCTGCAGGTTATACAGTCCCTTTCAAGTTATACTGTCCATAGCTAGATAAGATGATTGTTGCTGTGAGAGGCGTTTTCCAGATTGTTTTTGGTGAACACTTACAGTCTGACATCAGAGGGGTTTAGGAGCTAACAATGCCTTCCTATAGGATTTGAAGATAACAAGCCTCTTCTAGGATTTGCAATGAATTGCAGTATATAAATGGTGACTAGCAGTAACTGACATCAGTTTAGGCCACTGCAGTACTTGACAAGCAAATAAATATTTAGGTCAGATGCCAAGCAAAAAATAAGGTATAATAAAGCATTTGTGTACTAGAGCTTGGAAAACTCAGTTGTCTTTGAATGCCATCTGTCATAACCCTTTGTCAGTTTTTTCAATAAGAATAAGGATTTGAATTTCCTACGGAAAAAAAATGCAATTTATTTCGCAATTAGGGTGTGAAGACATAAGCATGAAGGTCAGATGTTCAAACAGGAAATAACATGTTGTATTTGCATCTGTATTTGTTTACAGTGTACGTCTGTGCTCTTTGGGACTGACAGTTCCTAGAAAGATGGAGAGCTTATTCTTTAATATGATAGCCTGCCTCAGGTAATTGCTCAGTGGCACAGTTAAAATAGATATCTTGCAGTAAGAGAGGCTCAGTGTCATTGAAAATGTTCTTTCAATGTGCAGTGATGTACAGTCTACAGATAATGCAGTTGTATTAAGGAACAGTGTAGGGTTAGGCAACAACAGTGATGTGAATCCTGGCAGTTATTTACAGAAGAAAAACCTCCTTTCATAGATGAAGGGAAATAGAAGGGACAATAAATTGGATGCAAATAAAGCTCTTTTTGAAATTCTGTAGCACCAGAGTGCTGTAAGGGAGCTTTGGTGTAAATGATTATTGTGCTAACTACCCCTAACGTGAAATTCAACCTTGTGCAGGAAACCGCTTAAAGTCCATGTATTGCTTGAGAGTGCTGAGAAGAAAGTTGATGTGAACTCTAAGTGGTCCATGTGCAATATTTGATGTCAAAATCATTGCATTTGTTTCCTGTACAAGTGGAGCTTGTTTTAGTGATCAAATTCCTTTTTAAATGTGCCTCTGCAGTGACCTTATGTTGCAGATGCTAACTGGGTAATTTTGCTCTCCAATAATAAATGTATTATTGCAAGTGAAGTTGTGACCTTTGGCATGGGTAAACCTACATAAGCTACTTCTTTTAATCTAGCTACCATGTAGAACATATCATAACCTATTGTTTTCCAAGCTAACTAGATAAATCATCATCAACTTAAGCTACTTCTGCATAGATTGATGATGCTTGCTATTGCCACTAATACCAGCTACAGCACTGTCAGTCCCCTCAGTAAAGTCAGCAAGGTTATATCACAGTATGACTTGAAGATCTGGTCTTTTAAACTCTCCTTTCCTTTCAACAGTGACTGACAGCCGAGGCATCCTGGAGAGTATACAGAGATTTTCTTTACTGCCAACTTACTTGCCTGTGACCTATCGTATCCACAATGCGGATGTTTCCTTCTTTCTTAAGGAAGCCAACCAGGATATTATGAGGAATTCTAGCTTGCAGTCCCGAGTGGAGTCCTTTCTGATCTACAAATCCAAGAGGCCACCTGTGTTAAATGCCAGCTATGGACCTTTTTCCATTGAACAAGTAGTGCCCCAGGACTTAATGTTGTCTTCAAATCCATTTGCATCTACTAACAAGTTCTCCTTTAATTGGAAACTTAAGGCCTTCATAATGAGTGACAAAATTTACCCAAGCAAGCCTAAAGTCCAGGTCCTGTTCTACATTGTGGGCAGGGACTGGGATGACTACAGCACCACGGAACGGCTGCCCTGCCTGCGGGTGTTCGCCTTTCGAGAGACGCGGGAAGTCAGAGGCAGCTGCAGGCTGAAAGGGGATCTGGGGTTGTGTGTGGCAGAGCTGGAGCTCCTGCCAAGCTGGTTTAACCCCCCCACGGTTGTTGCTGGGCGTAAGAAACCAATGGATCAGTCTGAAGGGAGCCCTGTGGAGCTTTACTATGCCATACAACCAGGAGATGAGAAAGGGGAATGCACCAAGGAGGATGTAAGGAAAAGTAATGGGATCCGGCCAGGGCGCAATGACATTGATGAGTCAGGACCTCCCTTGCAGAGGATTGGAAGTGTTTTCCTTTACCAGACACATGCTGGCCCTTCTTTAAATGAAATGAGATTGGATAATAATATTGCCATCCAGTATGCACCAAAGACTGTCAAGCAAGGTGACGTTTTGACTTTCCTTGTATCTGTGGCTAAAAATTCAACAGAAGATCAGTTCACACTGAGGTAAGGCTGTTTTCTGGTTTTTTTGGTACCTTTTTTGTTTCTCTACTCTTGGTATGGGAAGTCAGTTTCTCATGTATAAATTGCTGCTCTACAGAAATTGTATTGCAGTTGATTGATGTGACGTTTCTCCTGTTGTTCAGTCTAATTTGTATGAATTGTCTGAGATGTGGTCTCTTTGAGTGAGAAAAGCCTTTACTTGAAGTTGTCCTTTGCATACTTCTTACTAAACTTGAAATATAGAGCTGGGACCTATCTATGTGCTAATAGGGGATAACATTTAAAGTCTCCTGAGCTGGAGTTTGCAGTGCTCCTAATCTCTTATTGAACTCTTGTTAAGATTAGTAAAGCTCAAATCTGAAAAAGTATTTATAGGAAGTGAGCAAGAATTAGGCATCTAAGTAGGATTTATATGCTTAAATATCTCTCCCCAACTTGTTGTAAGCCTGGTTCTGTTTTATAGGATGTTTGAGGTTCCTAAGTATTATGGATATACCAGAACCATTTCTGAAAATGAAAAATACCTGAGGGTGGTAGTGGTTGTTTTATAAATGTAACATCAAATGCCATGTTGGTTTACTTTGTTGCTTTCTAAGCACTGGGGTATTACAGTGGGAAGCTCACTACAACCACCATTATAATACAAGAAAGAACAGCAAAGACTATCAGGCTGGACTGTGACAAACTGGGAGCAGATGTGCATTGCATGCAAGTGAGACTGACCAGTTGTTTTTTCTCTTCAAGTTTGCCACTCTGTGCTCCAGCACTGTAAACTAGGGTTGTGCAGCTGACACATGGAAGATTGGTGTGTGTAGAGCTAATTTCATTCTTTTATCCCTTACCAATGACTCGTGTCAGCTCTTTTAGAACTGGAGGTAAGTGTCATATTCTGGATTTGTACATTGACTCACTTGTCTTGGGTGTTTGTCCCAGAAATGACCACTGGTGCCAAAGCTCACAAAGGCTCACAAAACATACCTTCCAAAGAGAAGGTGCATCATAAGAGGGAGCAATGAACTCCCCACTCTTACAAATGTCACAGATGAACCAGAGCCAACAGCTGTGGTGAGCACTAGAGATGCTTGGTGCCTTCACTCTGACTTGAGACAAAATACACTCTCCTCTCCCTGGTGCCTACACATCTCAAACTCTGAAAATCTCTTGCTAAAGTAATCTGGATATGGTTCAGGGCTCAATTATTTAAATGGCATAAAGCTCTAAATGCAACATTGTTGAACTTGGACGTATATCTTGTACTGGAATAAGTCAGGTTTAACTCCACTGACCTAAGTAGTAAGGGCTTAAACTGGTCATTCTCATTATTTCCGCCCTCCCCCAGGGAGATTTGTGGGGGATTTCGGGGGGAAGTGGTTTGCCATAAAATCAGGTCATACTTCTTTGCAATTGTGTGATACATAAACTGAATAACCACAGCACTTAGTTGCTGACTCAAGGACAGTTATTTCCTCTTCATCTCATGGAGGACAAACACCAATAGGATATCTACTTTCCTTACCATATCAGGTTTTAATTTTCTGAGTTGTTTCCTGAGTGACTAATTTCAAGACAGACAATCTGAGTTCCTCATAGTAGAGCATTTAGGGATGCTTTTCTGTTTTTCTCTATACTAATTACTTTAAAGGGATATCATTTCAGACATGTATGGAAAATTCTACTACATATGAAAATTGGTTTAAATATAAATATTAAAGACCTTTTCTATCTAAGATCAAATTAAGGTAAAAACTGTTAATTGTTTTTACTCCGTAAATGCAGGGTCTAAGAAATCTGACTTCAAAGTATCTATATTTCCGTGAGCTGTGAACAGGTAAAAGTAGAGCTAGTTATAACCATGATAATTATATTACATGTAGGTTTATAAAATATTCAAAAATCTTGCTTTGTTTAAATTAGGATGACAACTGAATACCTGAACTTCTAAATAAATGCTTCTAAAATTAATTTTTCTGGAACAAAAAGGAAACTGTGTTTGAATTTTAGCTTTTTGAGATCTAAGGTATCATAAAACAGAAAAAAAAGCTAAAAATAGATAGCAAATGTCGGTTCAAAATGAAATATGTGGCATTTTCTTCTTCAAAAACATCAGTTTGCTGTTACCTTTTAAATACAAACTTCTGTAACAGCTTGCTGTTACTCATGTCACTTTCATGAGTTTTGAATTCTCTTGACCTGCTTTTCTAACAGTAACTGGCTTTCAGACTATAATCCGCTGCAATATCAGAGTAGTTATAATATCTGTTCTCCTGTGCTTCTAAAACACCATTGCCTGTCTGTCTTTGATCTAGCTACAGCATGTCTAAGCTTCTGTTTGATTGTTTTCTTGGTCAGAATTGTAGTATCTATGTTCTGCATTCATCCCTCCATGACATAGCTAATTCAGTTTTCGGTGGTTGTTAATTTATACGTACCTTCTGCTCTAAGGAAAAAGCAACTATCAGGTAAGAACAAAAAATTGAGCTTGATTAAATGCTTTGGCTTAATTTATTTTTTTTTTAAATGTTGGGATCTCCTATAATCCCAGTGTCAGACAAGATACTAATGCCTGTTTCATGGCCCTCTCTTTAGGAGTAAATGTCCCTCAAAATTATTAGATATTGAAGTAGCCTTTGACTGAAATAAAGCCCTATTTCAGGATTGGAAATCTTACATGTCAGTCTAGTATATCCATTATCCATAACTAAATGATCTTTAAAAGTCCATTCCAACCCAAACCATTCTATGATTACACTATATAGGTTCTCTTTTGACATGGTCAACTAAACAAAAGACTGTGTTTGTGATTTGCTGCCTGTTCTGATTTCAGAACAGACTCTCCAGCTGGCATTGTGTAAAAGCCATTGGAAACCTCTTCTGTGACCCAGTTGAGTTTTAAATCCTAAAACTTTAAATTCTCTTGCTTTGTAGAGGTGCAGACATTGGTCAGGATAGAATGAAAGAAAATTCATCCTGTTAGAACATGTAAATATGAGAGCATGAACAGACATGTAAAAAGCCCTCCATCCTGTCAGTTGAGGTAAAGCAAAAAGGAGCAGAAATGACCCATTTGTGTAAATAATCAACAAAATGGTTGATCAAAATACCTAGGAAAGGCTAACAGACCTTGTCCACTCAGAAATGGTAAGTGTGAGGAAAAAACCTGCAGTTTGGGGAGAGGAAGAGCAGTCTCTGGCCTCAGCTGTTACACAGAAGGTCCCTCTGTATTTTCCAAATGATCCCTTTTTCCCATACACCGTACAGATTTTCACTGATGGCCAGTTTTTATATTTCTAAATGAAAAAAACTATGCCTATTATGCAATATAAACTAAATAGGGAGAATGCAGGATTGCACAATGAAACCCCCTATGTGGTCAGATTACTTCTAAGGGCTATAAAGTAACGTGTTTCAAGATGCCTTATTTCACCAGACAGGCCGCTTCAGAAGTGGGACTTAACTTTAACAAACTCCTGGCTGTTTCCAACTTTGGTGTTCCGAGATTCAGAAAGGTGTAGGGAAAACCTTGTTAGATCCTTAGTTTGTGAAGACTGTAAATGAATTTTATGGGTGTGTGTTGCATCTGGTTAATAAGAGGCTAATATGGCTAGCACTGCCAGCTGTTGTCATGTAATGAAGACATCAGATTTCTTCTTCCAGACACAGATTCAGTACCCAATAATCTGTAAGCTTCCAGGGAGACTTTGAGTCGGTTAATCTGCCTCCTCCTCCTTTCCCTTCCTCTAACCTGGCAGTGCTGGGAATAGTCACTACTACCATGCTGTGTCCTCTGATTGCAATGGCAGTACTGCTCCTTGGGACAAAAAGTGGACTGCTGGTGGCTGTTGTGCACTGCAGTCAATATTGGTCTTTATGGTTTCTGCTCCTATATTGTACACAGTAGTACAGTCAGAGTGTGCTGCATCTGCCTAATGTCTTCTCAGTCTGATCTCCTCTCCAATAAAGGAAAGCCCCCACCCCACCCCCAATATATTTCTCTTATGAGAAAATTGTATTAATTTTTATTTTGAAACAGTTGCTTATTTTTAGAAGCTCTATCTTGAATGGCAGCAAGTCTTGGAACTGTATTCATAAAGTGAGGCCAAGGGCTGCTGGCAAAATGCTTTTACCATTGCTTTTGCTCCAATGGACTGGAAATCATGGCTTGAACAGATGGAAAATATAGGATATACAGATCAAAAAAAAAGAAATGGCCATACAAAACAACCAGAAGTCAAAAACTGCTCATCATTACTGAATATTTTTTGTTTCAAAACAATTGTGTTTAGAGTAAGCTCTATCCCCTTTCTAATAGGAAATTGTCTCCAAGGGGAACCTTCTAGAAACTGCTAAATATTAAAATATATAGGGAAAGGTACCTTTGCGTTTTTTTCTCATACTGCTCTTCTGCATAGTAGAAGATTTAGAGGAGTGAACATGAAACTGATGGACTGTTTTTAATTTTGTGAAAGAGTTGGACCATAAGGGCCAAGGTCTAGGTTTTGTTTTTTAATGAACTGGAGAAATTAAAAATATTTGTCTTGACTCTGTATGGGAGTGAGAGTTAGAGGAAAGGAAGGAGGGAGATAAAATGGAAATGATGGATAAATACGGAATACTGCTGTAAGCATCAGGTTGTAAGCTTGGACTGGAGTGCTGAGCCTTAAGAAACTGACTGATTTCTTGGCTTAGTTCACACGCTTGCTTCCTCTTTGGTCTTGGCCAAGTCACTTAACCTCTCTGAAGCCATTTTATCACTGCTAATATCAATGATTATTTGAAGATGGCATGCTGTTTACAAGCAACAAGCAGTATCTTCCCAGTGAAGCAGTATTAAATGCCTTTATAAAATAAGTGATTGAATATCCATGCCTTTATGCTATTATCTTCTCTCCTTTTGAATGCAAATTAATTATTCATTGTATTCTTTGTAACTGGCCAGATGGGAGGGTTGTGTGCAGAGGCACAAATAGTGTACATTCTAGCCCAAAAAGTGCTGTTGTAGAGCCCAGAGCCATGCCTGTGTGATCAAAGACAAACCTCAAAGACCCTTAACACTGTCCAGCCCTGAACATACAGCCTATGCAGTCCCAGAGACTGTTTTGTCATCTTTTTGCAAGCTGATGACCAGAGAAGGCTGAAGACTCCCTATCCTTCCCATCAAACCTGAAGTTTGTGTCAACTGTTCTAGTGTATTTCGTTTTACTGTTTTGCTCAAAATTTCAAGATATGAATACTGGAAACTGAAATTGAAAGGAAATCTTTATCTGAAGTTTTTTGCTGAGAATGGAAAACATATAAAGTAGTATTTCATGTCAGTCCTTCAAAATGCTTTCAGTAATTAATGCTTCAAATCTTCTAGTGTTGTGCAATTACAATTCCTGTTTGCTGCAAGCCCAAATTACTGCTGGTTATTAACACTGTGCTGTGTTACATACATTACAATTAATATATGTAGGGATGCTGTAGTTTTCCAAACTTGGGAACGTGAGTTTTCTGAATCTACAGTGTAGATATAGTTCATTTTTTTTTTAGCATGTTTCTGCTGAGCCTAATAAGTATAACCTTCCTTTGTGCTTAAAAGTCGACGGTATTGATACTTTCTGCTTGCAACCTTTTAGGTTTGTTTTCCTGTTTCTGGAAATGAATCAACAAAGAAATTATAGAGATGGAATTGCCTTTAAGGTACTTAATATCAAACATGGATATATTCATGAGTGAAAAAAGTTGTAGCATTTTTTCTAAGTTATTCAATTTATAATTATACTTAGTGAATTCTGTGTGCTAAATTATATACAGTTATTACCCTTAAGGAAGTAAATGCAGTTTTGACAGCAACTGATGATTGTAGATTCTCTAGTTTCCCAAATGTGATTCCCCCCTAGCCCCCAAAAAATGTTGAAAAACATTCTTTTCTTTTCTTGATTCTGAAATGGAATCCAGGATAGCAGAATTTAGCAGGACATTGGGATATGTGCATTTTTGTTGCATCCATCTCTTTTCACATAGTGATGTGGACTTTGCCAGAAATTGGCAGTATGGCATAGTGTGCTGGGGTCAGATCATAGAATAGAATCATAGAATCATTTAGGCTGGAAAAGACCTTCAAGACCATCGAGTCCAGCCATCGTCCGTGCCCACTAGACCCTGTCTTGGGGCACCTTGTCTATGTGCTTTTTGAATACCTCCAGGGATGGTGACTCAACCACTTCCCTGGGCAGCCTGTTCCAATGCCTG
>JANZLQ010000092.1:19117719-19135705 GCA_026212715.1 Elanus axillaris | reverse complement strand
AGCCCTGGGGAACACCACTTGTGACTGGCTGCCAACTGGATTTAACTCCATTCACCACAACCCTCTGGGCTCGTCCATCCAGCCGGTTTTTCACCCAGTGAAGAGTACACTTGTCTAAGCCATGTGACGCCAGCTTCTCAAGTAGTATGCCATGAGAGACAGTGTCAAAGACCTTGCTGAAGTCCAGGTAGGCAACATCCACAGCCTTCCCCTCATCCACTAGGTGAGTGCCCTAGTGGAAGGAGATCAGGTTTGTCAAGCAGGACCTGCCTTTCATGAACCCATGCTGACTGGGCCTGATCCCCTGTTTGGCCTGCACATGCCATGTGAGTGTACTAAAGACAAAATGTTCTATAATCTTCTCTGGTACTGAGGTCGAGCTGACAGGCCTGTAGTTCCCCCGACCCTCCCTCTGACCCTTGTTGTACATGGGCATCATACTGGCAAGCCTGTAGTCATCTGGGATCTCCACTGTTGACCAGGATTGCTGATAGATGACAGAGTGGCTTGGCAAGAACCTCCGCCAGTTTCCTCAGTACTCTTGGATGGATCCCCTCTGGTCCCATAGATTTGTGAGTGTCCAGATGGCATAGTAGGTCACTAACTATTTCCTCCTGGATTAAGGGGGGGTATATTCTCCTCTTCATCCTTGCCTTCCAGCTCAGGGGACAGAGTACACTGAGGATAATTGGTCTCTCTATTAAAGACTGAGGCAAAGAAGGCATTAAGTACCTCAGATTTTTCATCATCTCTGGTGGCAAGCGTGGGCAGCATGAAGCATCCCAGAGCACAGGGAGGGATGCAGGATCTAATGCTGCTTCCATTTACGAGAAGTGCATTCTGGTTTTACTTTAAGCTGCAATGTTGTTTGTGTTACTATTCTTTCCTGTCCATTTTGCTAATGCTTAGCATACGAGAGGAGAGATGTACCCTTTGATTATCTGGTAAAGCCCAACTCCACTGTGGTTTGTTTGTTGCTTTTGTTTTGTTTTGTTTTTTTCCCCTGGTTCATCTGCTTTGCCAGAATTATCTACAGCAGAAGCATAAGAGTAATTGGACTTTTCACTGAGCATCCAATAGCTTCACCTCTCCCTCCAGTATAACCTACAGCATGCACTGCCTTATAATAATTCCTATGCTTGTGTCCTCCAGTAATAGAGTTTCATGGTGGAAACCTGCATTTAAGGGCTGAGCTCCCCAGAAAGGGTCAGTAAGAACTGGTTGTTGGTAACAGGACTTCAGATATGGCCATGTAATAAGGCAGAGCGTTTTAGGCTTCATTAGCCCCATACATTCACAGGATCTCTCCAGAGTTGCTCAACACAGGGATGTGGCTTCTTGGCATTTGTGTGCTCTGTTGGGTGATATCTGAGGGGAGAAAGTTCACCTACTACTGCTGCAACCCAAGGTGGTCCAGGATTAGGCTTGAAGTAAGCTTCCAGTGGGCTGATATAAGTGCCTGCACCGTGAAAGCGCTCTTACTGTTTTGCTCTCCTATGGCAAGTAGATTTATATGCAAAATACACACTTTGCAAACAGTTCTTTTTTGCTCTCCTCCTACCTGGGGCTTTCACTCTTTTCTCTTTCCTGGGAACATGCTTTCTTCCCTGCTGAGATCAGCTAAGTTCATATTATAGTGTATGATGACCTCACTGCGAAAGCAGGAGATGATGGTAAGAAGTGAGAACATGTATCATGCAGTAGAGGATGTGTAGGAGTGCAAAGGGGTATGGGAATTATGTGTTCTGAAAAGAGGACCTTTTCACTGGCATTTTATTGCCAGAAATTGGAATGGTTTTGTATGAAGATCTAAATAGAGAAAATTACTTAATTGTGTTGTCTGCTTAGCCCTGCTTTTCCCTTTACTTATGTGACCTAATGCATTCAAGAGGTGCTGCTGGAGTGGAAAAATAAACTCCAAGTGATAAAAGAAAACCTTGTGATTGACAGAAGTGATTGCAAGTTGGGAGACGAGCTTTGCTGTTTTTCCAGCTCTGTCATAGACTTTTTGTTGTAACATGAAAGTATAAGACCAACCTAAAAAAGAACTTGATGCTCCAAAATCACACTTAAATATAATTTAGTTATCTTAATTCAAGTGAGCAGTCTACCAGGACCTTATCCATTTGCCCAGGCGCACAGGATATGAGAGTGATCTAATAGCCGATGAGGTAGTGCATGTTCCTCACTGCTGTATGTACTATATTGCAAGTGGCATCTACTAAACTGTGGGTCTTGAAGAAGTAGACATCCCTCTCTGATATTTCCTACCAACTTTACCTGTGTAGTTCTGCATATGTGATCTTCAAACTTAAGTCCTTTAAAGTTAGGCACTGGAATTCATCAAACCAAAATTCTGGTTTCCTTTGCATCCAGTGTGAAATCACTGGGTGTTCTATGAGGATGCTGAGCTCTGAAATTAACTTTCAGAGGAGTCACAAACTGAGGCCTACAAGGTGATAGGGCCAGTGGTGAGCCTGCTGGTGCACGGTGGTTTGAAAGAAAGGAGAACCTTTGGGCATCACAGCTGCAGCCAAAGGAAATTTGGGATAAAAATACATGCAGCTGCAGGTTTTGAAAAATGAAGTCCTAGTCTTTGCTTTCTTCATATACTAAGAAGAAATTAGTAATATCTATCCTGGTAAAATGTGCTACTTTTCTGAGATGAATGAGCTAACCTGGGATCTTTGGTTAGGAGATATTCAATAAATACAAAGGACAGTTATAATCCTCCAAACCCCACAGGTCATCTGCTAGCTTACTTTTTACAATAATGATTGATTTGCTTATTGGTTTGAATTCTATTTGTATCTGAGAGCAGAATATATCCTATCAGCAATTAATTGGAATAGTCCTGAATTATTTAACAATTCATAGGATTTTTTTCTTTGGTGTATATATTTTGTTAAAATTAAAAATTGTGAAGGTGAATAAACTCTTAAGTAGAAGAGATTAGGACTGGTTTTCCAGTTAAAGAATTCTGCCTTTGTTTCTCATATCCTTTTGTGTTTGTAGCATTGTTGCCTTAAATGTTTTCTTTAGCTGTTGCTGCTGAGTGAGTAGCTATTGGAAAAATCTTTTCATTTGGAGGAAATCCAGTTTAGCTTCACTAGCAGCAAGAATTGTGCTGATTTTATACTGTTAAGTTGGTCTACACTATCCTAACCTATATATAGTTTGGGGTTTCACTCTCAAACTCTCACCAGATTTACAGAGGAATGAAGTAAGAAGTATAAAATACCATTATTCTTAAGCAATGACTGAAAGTTGTGCTGAAAACATGTAAAACTGATATTGTGAGAAAGGTGAGATTTTGTATAAACTGTATCTATGGTATTTCTGCATCTGTAAACAAAACTTGGGGGTCAGAGCTATGTAGGTACCATTTTTATAAACTGTTGAGAGGGTTTGTGGTTTCTTTATGGTATTTTTAATGTCTTCTTTCTGATGATAATTGTGGGAATAGAGTGAGTGATCTGAGATTGTGGTAGAGAATAAGCAATGCTCATTGATAACTGGGAAAATTTTTCCTAAAAGGCCCCTAGAGTTTAAGTTACATGAACTTCTCTTATCTGTTGTTTTATCTAATAATCAATCAATAATAATCCAGCAAACATGAAAAAGGCTGCATAAATACATAAGGGTAGCAAAGTTGAGATCATTAGCACTCAATTTATGCAGCAAAAAAATTTGAACAAGACTGACATTTTATCAAATTGCTTGTGTGCTCTTCTATTGCTGAGCTAAATCAAATTTCATTCTTAGTGCTGAAGTAAATAATATTTTAGCAGTAGAAACAATCAGGCAAAAAATGGTGATCAGGAAGGTTACCAGACACATAAAACTCTGTAATGAAAGGGGATTTTTATCTAGGCCTTAGATTATGTGGCTATTTCGTGGTTTCTCAACCCTGAATTTCTACTTCTTCTGCCAGGTTGAAAAGAATTCTAATGTGCATTTTAACTTCCTTCTATAGCTTTGGTTTGTTCTGTCACTTAATAATTCCCTTCCACGTTCTTGTTTGAACAACACCTAAAATCTTCTCTTCTCCATGACATACAAAACTGACTTTTCTTTTTTTCCTTCCTCTTTTAACTGATCTTGTGGCCTACTTTGGCCAATTTAAAATTAAGGAGAGAAGAGGAATTTAAAAATAAAAAATTAAAAAATTCCTCTGATTCTTTTGAATTACAGCCTCTAAATTTCAGCTGTTCCACTGCTCAGTCTTGATGTAAAAATGAATTTAATATTTTTCCTGGGTTCTTTGTCCTTGCAAAGAACAGGGTAGGGAATATAAAATTTTCCATTAATGGTTATTTCTTCAGTTTTAAAAAAACACCCCAGATCACTGAGTTGGTTACCTGACTGATGGTCATCAGGTCATGGTCTTGTCCAGAGGTAATATAAAAGGCTACTGAACTGGAAACACACAGCCCCTTACTGAGCATTAGCTCCCCAAGTTGCATTGTTTCCTCTACCTTGTTGCTTTTTTGGAGCCTCTACTATAATCTCTTCACCAAGAGATGGTACTATAGGCAAAAGGAAGTTTCTTTTGGCTGTATGACCTTAGATCAGGAAGTCTATATCTGATTATAGCAACTTCTAGAATTCATATATCTTAGGTTAGTGGCTGAATAAGACTGATTTTTAGAAGGCATAAAAAAGTGCATTTAAGGTAACCTCAGGAGATCTGATCTTTCTTCCCTCTTCTTGCCTCTCTCCCTAGCCAAAATTTGGTAAAATGTCTTTGGCGAAATGTAAGGAATGACCAAAAGACAGCTTCTGGTACTAAGGAAATCTGAAAATTTAGAACGTGCCTAATCCTTCAGAGGGAAAGGAGGATAAAAGATACAGCAGTCTAAGCATATATATATATATATATACACACTAGAGGCAAAGTGACTGTTTAGGAAAGGCAGCAATGCCAGATACTATTTAATAGTACCTTGAGATTTTAAACAGCACGCTTACAGTATCCTCAAGATTTCCAGACCTTGTATAGCTTGGTTTGCCCTTTTTGTAAAAGGTGGCCTTTAACAAGGTGAATCATGCTTGATGGTCTCCTGGGCTGGCGCTTCAGTCAGGTTGTATTCAGTGGCATAAACTAGAGAAGTGGCACATTGAAGGAAGTGAGAGTTACATACTGGCACCTAAGAAGATGACAGTCTTGTGTCTTTATTGTTTCATTGTAATAAATGTTATTTCATAATATCAGCTTGTGCAGTGATGGCCTTTCTAAAATAGCACGAAGGTGAAATCACACCTATGCTACTGGCTGGTAAAAGGCTTCACTCTCAGACTGATTTTTTTTTTTCTTTTTTTTTTCTTTTTTTCTGCTGTGTTCAGTATACAGCACAAGTATGAATTAACTTTCATGGCCTGTTTATGAGGTACTCAAGCAAATATAGTTTTCCCCATCTTCTAGATGGAGAAATAGCTTTCCTACATTCCTAAGCGACTTGCACCCAAAATTTTCAGTAGCAGTATGGAGGCAAGTGCTTAGGAGCTCTATTGACTTCTAGGGCACTCTATTACCTCCTGTTGCTCTGGCAGATTACATTAAGAAGAAAATAGTTCTTTCTGTTAAAATTATGCCAGTTAAGGTCCTCTGCCTTGAAAATCAAAGTCACATTGACTGAGCAGGTGTCAAAAAACTGAGACAGATCAAGCAAACCATTACTCACATGAGTGGTCTTTACAGCTGACTGTTATTATTATGATTTATTGCATTGCAGTACTACCTAAGAGCTACAGACATACTCCAAGGCCTACTACCCTACTGTCAATACATGCAGAACAAAGACTGACTCCCAGCCTTTGCAAGGAGTAAGCACAGTTGGTTGGACCACCAATAAATGTGAAGCTGTGTGATCAGTACTTTGATGTTCTGCTAACAAATACCAGGGTAACTGCTTGCACTAGATAGTCTCTGTGCTGCTGTGTACAGATGTATTCCCAGGAGTTGGAGTGGGCTGCAGGGTCACTGTTCTATCCATGCAGTTGTAAAATGGGTAGCTTTATTTTGTTTGTCCTGCCAAAAGGACATTACAGTAATGGAAGCTCTTTGATACTGAAGCTTTATTTTCCTAGGATTTTTTTTTTTTCTCACTCAGAAAAAGCAGGCAATGAAGCTCAAGTTTCACATGTAGATTACAGTTAAGAGTTTACCCCACTGACCCTTAGCATCAAGTGGGAAGAGTATAAAACGTGATTCAACATTTAGTCCATGTTCCAAGTCCTTTATCCTAAGCCATGGCTAATGATGGCAGTAGAGGTTTTTCTGCATTATTCCTTTGAGTGCTCCAACCACAAGATCTCTGTGTGTTTGGACTGTTCTCCTGTCCCTTTCTTAGTCCTGTTCCAAAGGAACCTGTGTGTTAATGCACAAATACCTTTTGCATAGACAGCCTGCCTTGTAGGCCTTGAAGAAGGGTCTTTTGCAACAAGAAGGTGGTACAGCTTGATAGCTCAAACATTAGTGGACAAGAGTAAGTGGATTTCCTTTAGGGACAGTACAGCTGGGTCAGTATAAATCACTTTAGGTGCAGCTCTTGCCTGTTTATTACTTTGAATGTGGAATGAATAGCACTCTTTTGTGGGTTGGTCCTTGGAGTTCAGCGTAAATTTCAGCCTCTAATGAACCTCATTTAATCCATCTAAGTATACCAGTTATCGCTGGGTGCTGTCCTGACAGGGGAAACAGCAGAACTTGAGGCATGCAGTCCATCCCTGGAGTCAGCCTTTAGATTGGATGCAATAACACATTATCTTCTTAACACCAAAGTTCTCCTTTTATCCCAGGAACAGAAAGAGAACCTGCCTGGCATGGTTTCAGTCCACCGTCTTGACATAGGTAAGCTTAAGGAAAGGACACAGTGAATCTGTCCTCCGTATTTCCTAGGGATTCTGTATTTTTCAGTGGGCATGTCCTAACCACCTGAGAGAAAGGGTTGTCCACATCATACAACTATAATATCTCCATCATAACAGAAAAAAAACATAAAGTAGACTGGCATGCATGTTGAGAGCATATTTTGTGTTCCATAGCTGCACTATTTAGGATCGCACTACTGGATTGCTAATCCAGTACTTCAGAATTATTGTTCCTGCTACATTATGGAGACATTGGGAGATTTAGTTAGGGAACACTGTATTTTCAATATAACTCATTAACTTAGGGAGATGAAGAACATCAGCAGAAATTGGCTTAACTTGTTTATAGCTGGGAAATATGGGTTGGTTTGTTTTGTTTTGGGGTTTGTTGTTATTGTTGGGTTTTCTAGGAGTGGGGTGGTTTGGGGTACTAAAAGTTAAATCTCTGGAATCAATGTCTTTGATTTTTATTTTCTTCCTGTAGAACTTCTCAGTTCTCAGTGGAGAAAACATTAGAGGCTCCTCTGTGGTAAGAGATGAAACAATATGAAAAAAGGCTGTCAGGTCCGTGTTAGATAAACGGAAGACAGATGGTAAGTGTGATTGGCACTGACAAGGTGTGAGCCGCCTTGTTTGCAGGTGCTGCTCCTGTCATCCATCACACTTCCGCCTAATAGTGGGAGATGTCACTGTGATGTACTTAAATCCCCAACTGACTGATAAAGTGAAGCCAACAGGAAGAAGGGTTTGGGTGAGGGCATTGTACTGGGAACAGCGTGACTTTAAGGTGTGTTAACACAGATAAAGAAGCATCAAACATTGTGTTTTGGGATAACACACAGACCGTTTTTCTGTGTACATGCTCTCCCTAATGCTGTTTGATCTGTGCAAGGATTTCTCATTGTTTTATCAGAACCAGGGGATTATACATCTCACACCAACATCTCCTCTGAGCTTGGGGCCAGGGACAGCCCTCACAGTGGGTCACTGCCCATCGGCCTCCCATTTCCTTGAGAATAAAACAGTTTCATACTGTGGGTGAGGGAAACATGTCCTTTGAGAGAGTTCAGAGGCTGTCACAATGCTGAGTTTGTGTCTGCTTTGGATGTCTTTTTCTAAAGCAAGGCTTGTGTGAAACCCAGTGCAAACTTTCTTTCTAGCTCTGATGTGCCCTAGCTGCTACATGAAGTCACACAGTGGCAAAAAGTTATAAAAGTATTTTATCAGCCTCCCAACTGTCTATCAAGAACCCTATGCCAGGTCTGGTTGTTGTGATGAACATGTTCATTCCAGTTTCTTATACTTTCCTAGGTATTACTGACAAGTTTAGGAGCTGGTTATTGGGTATAGAATGCTCTTCCTATATTCTTGTTGGTTCCTAATTATTTCTATCTTTACATAAAACTATCTGGCTATCGCTCTCTTAATCTTGGTGGCCAAATATGTAGAACATTCTTGTAAAACTCTGGGTTGATGAACATCCTTCCTCTTCCTCTAATATTCTAGTAAAACATGAAATTCCATCCAGGTAAGGTTTTTCTCTGTTTTCAAAATACTTTTAAAAATAAAGATAAAATGAATTGAGGAATAAAAGACATTTCATTGAGGAGGAGTAACTTCTTTGGTTTGAAATTATTGAAATATTTTGACTCTTCACAATGTTGCACTCACATTTTTTAAGGGTAACAGTTATCCAGAATGAACATACATATGAAATGCATCAGGCAATCTCAAAGTATATTTTTGATCACAAAAAACTGTAACATTAGTTTCCCATTACTAATGGCAAATTTGAGCCCTTTTAGATTTTTAAATGTATTACTTTTCTTAAAGAAACAGATCTGACATATCCTGGTAACACCTATGTAAAGCCATAGTATATTTTAAGAAATTGTCTTGTTACTTTATCAAATTTCACTTATACATGGATATCAACTTTCCAAACAAAAGACCTTTCATGTCTGCAAAAATCATAAAATCCCCCCATCTCTTCTTGCTCATTGTTAAAACAGTACGAGTGAATCCTCAGCTTCACTCTACAAGGAACAGTGGCAAAAATCAAAGAAAAGCGAGTACAACTTGAAACTAGGTTTATATGCTTAGCATATCCTCTGTAGCTCTTCCCCATTAGCCACACTGGGTGTTGGAAGCTCACCTCTCCAAATGTCCTGCATGCTGCCCAGGGATCCTCTGCCAACAAGCACTTGTTCAACCAGATAGATCTGGGGCTTTAACCTGGTACAGCAGTGTGGTCCCAAAGCACTGTTTTCCTCTGCTGGAGTTCATTTGACTTTGAAATACCCCAGGATCTGAGGGAGCTGGGGACAATCTTTGTGCCTGCAGACTTCAAGTAGAGATGTTTCATTTCAATCTGCCTGCTCTGCTCCCTGGGGCCTGCTTCCTCTTCTTTCTCCTTCTCCTCCCCCTCTTGTTTCCACAGCATCAGTCACTTTTCAGACCACTTTTGTCTCCTTTTTCCTTGTTGCAGTGTTGCCAGCCATAACGTAAGCAAGGTCACTAAGGTGTGTCTTCCTATTCTACTGTTCCTGCCACCACCTGTGCTGAACCTGCATCTGTTCTTGACGTGAACTACTTTCAAAACAGTGATCTGTATATTTTCTCCCTGGGCTTATTTATATAGTTATATTGTTGCTACTGTCTGTGCTTTCCAGCTTTGTCAAATGTTACATCCAAGGCAATTGCCTTTCCTGTCCATCGCGTTGTTTTATGTTCCTTTGTTCCAAGAATATGATTGTTTCCAAGGCCTTCTAGGAAAACTTACCAGATATTATTTTCCTGATGAAAAATTCCACAGCAGAACAAAAGTTCATTTTTTGGTTTAAAAAAACATTAGCAGAAAGTGTAGATCCACCCCACCCCTCAGCATTCTGTCCCGCCTGCCATTTCCTGTCACTCTTTTGGCAGTTGAAAATCTGATGTCTTTAGCTGAAAGCTGCTAAACCCTGGGCTTGTCAACAGCTTTTGCTTCTACTTTTCCACATTCAGCAAAACCTTACTTAAGAAAAAAGCTAATTTTTCATAGGAAAAAATCCATCTAACCTTCATGCCTTTTTGTTGTCAGGTGGTTCCTCTGCGTCCTCCGAAGCCCTTTTATCGTTCTCATTGCTAGCGTAGCCAGAACGCTATTTGGTGCAGGAGAGCAGTGCCAACCTGAGCACTCCTTTCTCCTTAAGTGAATTCGTGCACTGGCAAGAGTTTCTGTCTCCTAGTCCTCCATGGAGCCTGTCCTGCCATCGTGTTTACAGTTCTAAGTAGTACTTCATTTCAGAGCTTTGCACCTCTCTATCCTGTTTACATTTCAATGCCTTTTCCCAACTTACTGCTCTGCAATGTGTTTCCTGTATATTTATTTCTGGCTGCCACATCAACACCCACTTCCCATGGCATGGAAATCCTATAAGAATGGAGGAAATGGAGCTACCATTATGAAATAAATGTCTATACTGGCTTATTTAATTCCATCATGAAGAATATCAATAATAATAGCCTATGGTAGATACTCCATTGCACAAAATAATTGATCAGAAGTGTATTGCAGTAGATATAATCTGATCTGAATCTGTAACAGTTAATCTAAAATGATGAAACTAAACACTGGCTGTCAACACAGAAATTATTGCCTTTAGGATATTAAAAACCGCACACTCTGAGACAAGATACCTAGCATCATTGCCCAAATTGATTACTCTTGAACACTCAGTACAGCATATACATGTCTGTAGATATCTTTGGAAGCTTAGTTACTGAAACAGGATTAGTGATACATTTATGGGTATATATTTAATAGCATTGAATACAGTGTTATTGTCAGTATAGTGTTTGCTTTCAGTATTTTGATAGAAGTTCACATATTTGGAGCCTGTGTCCAAATCCGAGTATTATTTTGTTTGCATTAGTTATTTTTTGTTAAATGCTCTTTGAGTAAGAACTTTTACATTCTCATGCTCTTCAAAAACAAAGGGGCAGCTCTTCCCATGTTTTAACAAGGACAATGCCATGGATTTGGTATCATATAAACTGCACTGGGGAGAAAACCTTAGGCAGTGCAAATTTGTGTGTTCTGTGGCAGTAAAGTCAGAGGAACTGGCTCACAAAATATAATGTAGCTCCATCAGTGGTTCTTTGTGAGTTATCTGTGTGATTGTGCATTTATCTGACGTAAGGAGAAAAGACATCTGTGCCTAAGTAATGTAGGGAAAATTTATTTTCCGACTCTTTAAAATGGTCTTTCCATTCCTATCTCAGTGGTGTCCTGTGAACTTTGGTGCAACGTGCTTTGTAGAGGCTTAGCAACAAAAAGATATCTCTTTACAAATTTTTGAATCTAATACCTAAGTGCTCTGAAGTGTTTGGATTTAAGGAGTGTCTTCTTTTTGAGGAATTGTCTATTTTAAGTATTCATTACTCGAGCTAACAGATACTGAAAATGGTTTTAAATAATCTGGTGGGTTTTTCCTTGCTTGCTTGCTTTGTTTATGTTATTTAAGGGATAGGATTGCTTGCTTCTAGTTCTTCAACTTTTAGAGTTCATATATGAAGGCTTTTTTTTCTCTGCAACTAGAAATGCTAATTGACTTTGATTTGAGTTACCAAAGTAAAATAAAATAAAAAAAAATTCCATGTTAAAATACCCTTTCTGAAACGTGCCTGTGATCTAGATTTTGTGGAGACAGTAATTGCTTTGCCAGTTTGTAGGTTGGAGCAATCTGTAAAACCTGAAAGAATAACGTCAGTCACCACCAGCTGAAGCAATTGCTTGTGGACAAATTCAAAACCAGAACAGGAAAGTCAATTTTCAACATTACCACTGTAGTTCAGAGAGATGTTTAAATAGAAGAGGGAGGGAGGTGAGCTATAGGTATGTGCATTGCTAAGAGAGAAAGGTGCTACAATGAAGAGAATAAACATCAAAGCTGCTGAAAGGAACAATATAAATTTGTAAGTTTCAGCAAAAGCAGCCATTGTATTTGTCTCTTTCATATATCCTGGCTCCCTTTGACTAAAACACCTTCTTTTGATAAAACTGTCTGTCCTCCAGCACCATTTCCATCTCAGATGCTGGAGAAGCAGAGAGCAGCCCTTTTTTCCAAACGTTCAAGCATTCAGACAAGTGCCAGATTCAGCACTACAAGTGTGATATTCTGAGGGCCATGGTGAGCTGGAGAGGAGGGAGAAGGAAGGAACAAAGACAGGATGCTTAACCTCCAGGCCAAAGAGAGTCAGTGGGTGCCTTACAGGGAAGGATTTTTCCAGTGCCAGTCTGGAAAAACTGTAACCAGTGCAATTCCTAGCACTTTTCAGAAATGGATTAATTTCAGAGAAGTGCTGTTCACCAGAGTTGTAGATTTACAATAGCACAATGTTTTGGGAACCCAGCAGTAACTTGCTATGCCTCAGAGTCACTGCTGGAATGCAAAACCAGGCAGCAAAGGTGCTCCCTACACAGTACAGTGATGGCCTGAAATCAACAGAAAGCAGGTAGTTTCAGAAGAGTCATTTTGTTTGGGACAGCATATCATAGCACATGCCCACGTGAATGTTCTGGTTTTGTTGCACAGTTACAAATTCATGGAAGCAAACTGAGATGACCTGTGCAAATATCTATGCACACTCACTAATCAGGTTGCATGATTTGGAAATGGCACAGGGATAAGTCAGGGTGCACAAAATCTCAGCATGCAAGAATTTCAATTACCTCAAGCTTTTGAGTATTGGCATCATATTTCTTTCTTTCTTTTTTTTTTTTTTTTTTTAAAGAAATTATACAGATATAGACCTGATACAGAACTGGATGGATGAACAACTTTCTGTTTTACTGAAGCATTCAATATTTTACTTGCTACCTAAGGAATGGCCAGAGAGTTTTGTATTCTCCGAGCTCTAAACAGATGACACAGTTGAGGTATCTTGTGCTGCTAGAAATGTGTCCAGGAAATTGTTATATTGAACGCATCTTGCTCTGGTGATCTGTAGTCTCAGGCTTTTGGAAACCCTCAACAGTTCTCATGCACAGTGTGCCAAATGGAGAGCAGGGCCTTCCAGCAACTTGTTTGTGACCATACAGATGTTCAACCTTTGCTGAAACATGGTAAAGAAACCAAACCCTAAGACTTCACACATCTGTCATGACTGGGAGATTACTTTAGGACATGCAGGATCCTGTACATGTTGGCAAGTTTCATGAATTTACTGTAAGTTTTCCAATATATATTAATAATGAAGGAATAGGGGGAATCCTCCTTCATTGTATTATTTTAGCTTCTTGACCCTTTTGATAAGAAGGAATATATTAGCTTTCAGTTAAAAATTCCCTAAGCCAGATATCTGTGGAGAAATGCTTTATGCATGGCTTTGAAATCTTGTAATAATTAGGTAGATAAAACAACTTGGAATACCTGAAAAATCTCATTATTTAGCTGAACAGGTTTAGACTTTCTTAATCATCTAGAGTTGGTGATACTTTTCAGCTGTGAGGGAAGACAGGAAGAGCTTGGCTATTCACACTGTTTTTTTTTTTTTTTAAAGAGACTCCAAATGTCAGTACAAGAATGTTTTAAAATAGCAAGCTGTTCACCACAGGGTCGCAAATGGATGTCCTAGGACCTAACCGAATAAATAAGTTGGCTGCAGGGAAAGAACTGAAAGAGGAAAAGGAGGAGGGAAGAAAGAAGGGCATTCCCCAAGATAAATTAACATCTGTGAAATAAGACACTTCTAACTGTATGCTAATGGCCTAAATGTTTCCATATTCAATTAAGTAATAAGTCCTGAGTTGGCAATATCATCCCAAAACATTCATTTACTAAGCGAAGGCTCCACTGGGATAGCAGAGGCACCATAATGAACTGACGTGGGCAGTAAGACATGCTAATGCCTACTTCAGAGGGAATTACCACTTTCATAATGCAATTTACAGCAAGAATTTAGTTGTTAGAAGGGTTTTTTTCCTCTTCATTATGACAGTGTAATTATGACTCTAGTGGCTCAGAGTAATTTCAAGAGGAGTGAGTTACCAAAGCTTTTGTACTGAGTATTCTCAGGCACTTTGAATACAGGACTAAGTGCTGCTGCTTTGATAAATAATAATCAAATGGAAGGTTCACATAGGACAACAGCCTACTTACAGCAGATCTCATCCTCCTTCACTGTGTTCCACTTATAATGTACTTAATGTGTTCTTTTTTCTACTGTGTATTATTATTTATCCATTTGGTTAAAAAAAAACCACCACCCAAAACATACCTGCTGTAAATCAGCCTAGTTCAATAATAACAACAAGCTCTGATACAGTATTTTCATTTACAGATGTTGATGCACCTGTATAGTACGGTCAATGTCACCATATTTATTTACAGATGGAGAACTGCAGTATAGGGAGGCTGAACTGAGTTTGTCATCTCTGAGGCAGGCTGTCTGAGGGTTGGGAACAAAACAAAGGGTTTTTTGAGACTCTGTGTGGTACCCATTGCTATATAGTCAATGAAACTATGCTAGTTTATTCCAGTTGTGGTACAGGCCTATTATGCAACTGTAACAAAGAATAGCAGACTTACAGGTACGTCCAAAAGAAACCCTTCTGGTGTGTGTCAGGAGTTCTTATGACAGAGCCAGGTTACCTTGGTATAAATCCTGTGAACATAAAAAGAACGTTATTTCTAGGCCCTGCAACTAACAGCACTGGCACCCAATAATTGTCCATATCCAACATTGTAGAGTGGGTGACCGTGCAGATGTTTCAGCTGTGTAACTTGAAAATCTGTCATGAGTGTGTAGAATTGTATAGGTAGCTGGTTCTTGCTTGTTATTATGAGTGTAGGAGCACTGGCTATTTTGAATAGACTGAATTTTCTACAAGTGTTTATCCAGAACAGGTGTCTAGAATCACTCTAGAATTGCTTTCAAAATTATATCTAAATGCAGTGAAAGATGCTTCCAGTGGCTACTCAAAACTGTAAGCAATTTAAGTCATTGTCTAGTAGGCAGTCTTTCACTTTCACCTTTGTACTTGGATGAGTGCATTTGAACATGGAAATAATCCTTCTTGATGTTTTTTGCCCCCGTCTGGTTGCATTCAGGTATTCTGTGTTTTCAGACCAGCCAGGCATTATTATATACTTGGTGTTAGTGGTCTTTGTTTGGAATACCTGGTCCTGAATAGACTCAGTGTTAGTTTGTTTGGTTTTTTCCCTACAGCTGTCTACAGAAAATATTGTAAGACATGGCGCTTGGCACATATTGCGATGGTTTTGTAAGACAGAAACTTATTGGGTGCAGTATGCTTTTTTACATTTCTCTTTCTGAGAGGCACTGTGAGAATGGCTGTACTTCTGTTTCTTAAGGCAGTATTTGCAAAAACGTTTACAATTATGGCAAACTTCTCATCTTCATATTGTAGTAGATCTGTTTTTTTCTAGAAGCTGAACTGGATTTGCTGGAGCCTGGAAAGACAGCTCAGCTAAAACAAAAGCTATCTGCTCTGGTGAGGCATTTTGTTCAAGCTTGAAATAAACAGCTTAAATGTAATGCACGCCCTTTCGTGCATCATTGGCACTGTCACAGTCTGTGGGTGATTGACATCCCCAAGAAGAGGAAGAGGATTTGGTAATTCATTCATATCACAAGCTTGTTACTGATGGGGTATTTGTTTCCATAGGTGACTGCAATACCATGTGAAAGTCAGGTACCAGTAGCTTTGAAACCATGTCAGAGATGTCTTCTGATGGATCTGGATGTCACTTGAAAAAAAAAACAACCCTGTGTGTGTATGGAGCATATAATTCATTCATAGAGGTCCTGACAAGAAACTTTTAGGACCTTGCTAGTCAAACTAGAAGATGCCTTTTGCAGGACCCTAATGAATAGACTGCTAAATGTGTTAGGAAGCTTTGGAAAAACTAGAAATTAACAGTATGTGATTATCAGATGCCTTGTATTGCTTAAAATTAAAATGAACGCTAAATGGAAAAAAATAGATAAAAAGGACTTTCGCATTTACAAGACTCATTTTATCTTTAGGTTTCATAGTCTTTTACAAAAATCTCTGACTTCGTTTTGCAGTCAGGTGAGCTGAAGCAAGAAAGAAATGTGAGGCTAAATAGCCCAGTGTCAAGTCAGAAGGAGAGCTGATTATTTTCCTTTTACGCAGTACTAGGATGCCTTACAGCCTCCCTGTTTGGTATATTAAACACACCAGCAGGTTTTGAAGATAGGTCAGACAATATATGGGGAATAGCTAGGAATTTTTTGTCCTTTTGTGATTTAATAGACTCTTTTGCTCTGTTTGCCCTCTAAGGGAACCAATGGATTTAATATCCAATTTCTTTCATCTGACATCAGAATGCAAATGTGATGCCAAATGAATATACTTTCAAGAATACTTAACCTAATGGGCATGTAAAACCTAGTAATTATCAGTTGTTTGTCTGCTCTATTATATAATTGTTTCCAGTAATAGGTATGTGCCACACACTAAGACATCTTAGTGTGGGCCAGTGACAGATTTCTGTGTAGCTTCTCTTGCTCTTACAGTGGAACCAAAGAAATGCAACATATTCAGCCACTTTCAGGACCCTGCAAAATTGGAATATGCTGCTTTAAATAAACTACCATGTTAATAACCAGAATTTGATCCACCTGTGGTCCAACATGTGTAGCAACAACGACAGGTTTATAACACTACGTGCCATACAGGCAAAAATGTTGAAAGAGCAGACAGTGCTTTCTGGTTGATACAGAAAGGATGCAACCATTTGTTTCTGACCCTCACAAGCCACTGGACTTGTACACAAAAGAAGCAACATGTAAAACAAGGAAAATAATTCAGATAAGTTCATTAGTGTCAAATTAGATAACAATGATAAAAGACAAAAAAAATTAAGAGAAGAGCCACAAACAGACAAACTTGAAGTGAGCCATCTGGTTCCCTAACTGCACTAGGCAAGAGTGCTGAAGTTGAAGCCATTTGGAACAATTAACTGTAGCGGCTTGAGCTGTAGCTGGGAATAAATACAACAGTATATATTATACTTCATCATATATGTTTTCATTGAGTGCCACTATAGTGCCACCATTTTTTGACATTTTGTTTTTCTTCCATAGAATGGTTTGGATTGGAAGGGACCTTAAAGATCATCTAGTTCCAACCCCCCTGCCATAGGCAGGGACACCTTCCACCAGACCAGGTTGCTCAAAGCCCCATCCAACCTGGCATTGTTGTCCTCCATAGGCTGAAATATTTCAGCAGAGCTCAGATGTGAACTGATAAGCTACTGTTATCAACCATATGTATTCTTCCAAAGTGAGTTTGAATAATAAACTGCTTTCTCCTAGGGTTGTGGTCCCAAGAGCAAGGATAGAGTTATAAGATGTGCAGAAAGTGGGGCTCAGAGATGCTCTTCAAGTGAAGACTTCTTCCAAAACCAGCCCTGTGCCTGGGGGATGCATTAGTTTTAGTGTAGGTTTGGGGCTAGGCATGAGTGGGTCTTACACTGGGTAGAGCTGGGTCCATTCCCACTCAGAACTTCCTAACTCAGTCTTTTTTTTTTCCTTCTCCTTGTGCTAAGTGTGGATCATACATGTGCTGGCATCCAGCCTGGCCCCACAGCAAGCTGGATCAAGATGGATGGAGCTCCTGCATTAGGGCTTCCACTAGCAGGAGCAACTCGCAGATTTGGCTGCAACCTGAGCACCAACTTTCAATGTCTGTGATTGCTGAAAGACCAATGTCGATTGCAGCGCTGTCAAAACGAGTTTTGTGTTTGAGAGACGCCTCGCTGCTATAGCACTGGCATTTCACATATTTGCAACACTGGGCTGTAGCCTCTCTTTCAGTCAGACAAGTTGTAGTTTGGCATATTCCCCAAGCAGTGCTCATACTGAAGTGTTTTCTTTTGCCACCCATCCTTGTCCAGTCGTATAATTTAGCATAATTAGGGCTTGTTACAGATGCACAAATTAACCAAATCCAACAGAAGTTAAAGCTCAGGTTTATTCTTCAGTGAGAGTTGGTTAGAAGCCCAGTAACGTTTTATAAAACCACAGGCACGATGGTGTAAGAGGAATTAGTACTGCACAGGCGACTTAAGAATCCTTG
>JANZLQ010000092.1:19090273-19117619 GCA_026212715.1 Elanus axillaris | reverse complement strand
CCCCTGACGAATCTGACTGTGGTCATTAATCCCTCTTGGCCAAGACAGTCACCTCCGTGTACCTGGCACAGCTCCATAGGTTCGACCTGCAGCCTCCAGGGTTCCCTTCCTCCTTCTCTCTGCCTGGAGGAGTTTCGTTTCCTGTGGCAGTATGGGGGGACACATACATGACAGGTGCTGCCACAGGGCTGTGCATGATATTCCAAAGCAGTTTAATAGATAATTTGCTTCAGAGTAATTGTAAATAAATTCCCCTTGAGACCTGTTTGCATCTTTAGGTGCTTAAGTTCTTAATGACAAGTGAGTTGGTGCTAAAACAGCAATGCTACTACTTTCAAGTCAGGTTTCCTCACCTTGAGGCTACATCCATGAGGGGTTTAGGAAAAGAGAGGTTATAGTTTGCTTTTACAGACATTTCTGGGGACTGCAGTGTTCTATCTGGGGCTGAGTGACATTCTAAGAGGTGCGAAATTCCTTCCTAGCTTTGGAAATACAAAAGAAAAGTCACAGACATCACTTCAATTTGAACCCTGGAAATGAATGAAGGTCCCATGGAGCATTATACGGGAGGGGCAGATATGTCAGCCACAACAGTGAATGGCTTTGGCAAGCACTTACTGATGGTTGTGTAATAACTGCTGCAGAGGAGGGCTGAGGAGGTGGCTGGGGCTTCATGCTATTTGTTTCTTTGCTGTGCAGGAGGGTTGTGCAGGGTATTAATTTTTACCAGGGTCTTTTTGGTCTTAAAAAGTTACCCTCAGAAATTGTTATATGTCGTCTTAGCTCATGTACTCCAATAATGTAATTTTTATGTCTCCTCATAAAGTCATGAGTGAATATTTCCACTTCTGTAGCATTATTTGATTTTCTCTGCTCTTTGGAAATGAGCTGCATTACAACAAGTACAAACAAAGCAATCCTGAACAGAGGTGCCTGGGTCTCAGATATACTTGAGCACAGAGATTTAGGTAGAAATCCAAAATCCTCTTACTTAACTTCATAACTACCACAAAGCCCATAGTTGCCTGGAGTTTAAAAATATAGTTACTTTTGGTACCTGGCATGCAGCTTTTGTATGTGCTCTGAACTGTAACCACTTTGATTTTTTTGGGGGGAAAACCTGATAGGTGATCCAGCCTAATTTTTTTGGCAGTAATTTCTGGAACTAATATGAAATGGCAGGAGCAATTATAAACCATAAATGTTTTGAATTCTGTGGTCACAGTATTTCTGATCATTACTGAAACCTGAAATTTTGAACCAAGCACTTACAGGTTATTTTTTGCTTGATATGGGATTTACAGTCTAAGAAAGCCTTTGGGTAGATGATGCACTCAGAAGAAATAACGCTTTGATGAAGCTGGTTTCAGCACAAAGTTCAGCAGACACAGGCCATGTGTTCAGAGCCACTAGCAGTGATGGTGGTACTGTTCCCACTCACTGCCAGAAAATATCGTAGTTGCTGGAGCAGTTGCCCAGTAAAAGGAGTGCATGAACCAAGGGGTTATGCAGGCACCTCTCCTGTGCAGCTAGATCATTGTATATATGGGACTGCCAGCATAAACTGTACCTAACCTCAATATCAGGTGTGCATGGCTGAGTGTTTGGGATCCTGCCTGGCTGGATCATGCTGTGGTTTCCTTCCCGATCGTACACCTGGTTTTCCTTCTTTGCAGAAGCAGTCACGGGAGTGAGGTGGTATGTCTTGACCTAGGATTTCAGATTGCCTTCAGTGTTTTCTTTTGTCTGGTTTAGTCATCTCTGTGCAGAGCACTAGGTGCTGGGAAGGCCATTCTTAAGGGAGTAATTCCACTCTTTTGCAATGAACTAGGATGTCTAATTGAGTCCATACATGTAACTCCTCCATCACTCTCTTAAAAGTTAGGTGCAGTAATGCTCATGGATTTTTCAAGTGAGCAACCTAAAGTTGAAAATGAGCTGCAATGTGTATTTAAGAAGCTATATTTTTTAAGTGATTAGATCTCACTAAGTCTGTGTGGCAGCATATGATCAGTAAGAAGCCCAGTTCCTATTAGAATACTCTCTTATTTATGACTGGCCGATATACCCTCATCTGTCATCACTTCACTCTTACAATCTGTTTTCTAAATAAAATCACAACTTAACCATATGCTTGACAGAATTATGTAGCAGCTTTAGTGTGTTTATTTTTCACTCTGCTGTATACATCAGTCCACACTTGGTTTGAAAGTCTGTTCTTTATTATGTTGTAAACTCAGCTGGGCCATTTGTATCCTGTGGGTATTAAGAGAACAGCCATTTAGATGCAGATTTGTCCAGTGACAGAGTATAGGAGGCAACATTCAAAATCCTTGAGAAATGCATTACCTTTCCTTCACAATTAATGTAGTTTAAAGGCTTGAGATTTACAGAAAATTGTTTCATGTACCTTATAGTATAGTGTCTCTTTTTTCCTCTTATTGGCAATCAATATTTTATAAGATGAAACAGAAGCAAGTTGTTCAGGGGTTGGACTTCTCTTTGGCTTAGCCAGCATAAAACCAGAGGCTGGGTACAATGCTCCTGTGATACAATGATTTAATCTTTGAAGAATATGTTATCAGCTGACTGGGGGAATTAAAGCCTGGCCAGCTGCCATACAAAACTCAGCAAGCCACCACTAAATCTTTGTGGTTCATAGGAAAAGGTTGGCTTGAAGTCAAAAAACAGATATAAACAGTGAGAGAAGACACTTAATATATATATTCCAACCCCAATAAGATGGACTTCATTTCAGATACATGTCAGAATTGCTATGTATTTCTTTGAAGCTGATAACTGAAGTTATTAAGCCAAAAGAACTGTTTGTCTTAAATCTTAATACAGTCTTAGGAGGAGAAAAATGGTGTTGCACCAAGGTAGAAAACGAGATCTCATTCTGTTCCAGTCACTTACGCATGCTTTGCAAATGAAAGTCATTAGGGTACACTGCAGCTTGGACTCAGAAAGGAATATGATGTGGTTTGGCACCTGAATGCGTTTTGTTTAGATTATGGGTTTGGGATTTTTTTTTTTTTTTTAATTCATTGATAATGCTTTCAGAGCATTTTCCAGCACCTAAGTGACTTTGAAGCCTAGATCCTGTTGATTGCTAATGCTGCTGTGTTCCCATGTTGTTTAGAAACTCCTGAAATTGTTATGGAAAAAGGTATATCTCAAGGTAGAGACTGCATAGTTGGGAGTGGCTATTTGTATAGATGCTTTCTGGTTTTGAATGTTGTCAACAAACAACTGCAAAGCTATAAGCCTGATTGCTCTGGTTGTCATAGAACCGGTGTTTGTAAGACCCCATTCAGTGAAGAACTGTATACACGTGATTTACTCTACTTTTCAGTAGATCAATGTATCTCTTTAAAATGGGAGATCTTTTCAAAGATTTCAAAAATCATTTAGAAAAAATGTGTGAACATGTAGTCTACTATTTAACAGAGGCAACTTGGAAAATGTTAATGGCACTGTTAGTCATAACTACAGTCTGGGGGCTACTGCAGTATAAACCTCAATAACAAATCAGACTAAGCGGGGCTCAAGCTAATCAAATACATTGCGGTAACACAAAGCTACATATCAGCTGTCCTTGGAATACCCCAAAACTTCTACTTATATGACAGAATTAAAATTGTGCTTACACAGATGTTATTTATATTCTGATATTAATAAACAGTCTGTTTCAACCAGAACTCAGAACTAGAGTTTCTCTATTTAGTGATAGGGAATTTAAAAATGGGTTTATAATGGGAAAGATTAATTTAGTGAAGTGACAATTTTAGAATAATAATATGCTTATTCATAACATATGTAGTGCCATCTCTTCTACATTCCTTTGTGTATATTAAGTGCCCCCTTCTTTTTATCGTACGTAAATTATGGACTACCTTGCATTGTCAAAAATTGTACTTATCTTTAATAAGCAGTAATTAGTAACTACATGGCAAAGTCCTATCTTTAATAGTCTGGTAACAATGCAAGAAAGGTTCGACAATAGCGTTAGAACAGGTCGTTTTCTCTGGAGTGCAAACTGCAGACAGCCTGTGAACATTTTCATTAAATACAAAGGCCTTAAAAACATCCTGTAGCACTGAAGATACAGAACTGCTGGAAGCCTTTTCCTGAAAAGGGAACTGCAGAAACGACAAGGATAGATTCATGCGTTTAGTAGGTGAGCAGAGGGTGGAAATGTAGTTAGGCAAAAGCAAATCAAAGTGCAAAATTTTTATTTAGATGAGTGAATTTTGGGAAGCTTTAGTACCTTAGGAAAGCTAATAGATGTGGTACCCTCAGGGTTTAAAAAATGAATGGTGCCTTCTGTTTCCATGGGAAATTTATAAGATCAATTATACATCTGTTTTTGAGAAGATTTATTAAATTGTTCATAAGTTTTATAGATGTCTCAAAACTACTGGTGAAAACGTCGTACGTTCTGGAAGCAACATGGCTTATTTTGCAATGTATTATGGATGCTGGAAGTGTTCCCAACCTTGAATAAATCATTTCACATATTTTTAACTACCTGCCTAGGAATCTTGAAATGAGAAACAGACATAATAAATAATTTATTGTGCAGAACAGGAGCAAATATGTGTATTACACCCTTCGATTTCCAAACACGTTTTGCTGAGCAAAGCCATGTGATTTAATACAGCTTTGCAATATATTGCTGTTTCAAGAGTGACTTAAAATAAACTTATATGCAATGAAGCTGAGCTATCCTCAGTGGCCAATGGGCAGTTTTCTAGCTATAGCTATGTCAGCTATAGAATTCAGTGCTCTTGAGTAAAAGCCTTTTCTGTTCTGGTTCTAGAGCTTATTTCGCCAGGGCCTGCTTTCTCATTGCAAGTTAGCAGAGCCTTGAAGCAGCCCCAGTTTGTGTCAATGGCAACAGACAAAATTTCTGAAAGGACTTCTAAGGAAGCTGGAAAAAAATTAATGGACTGAAAGGTTTCTTGATTATAAGTAAATATCATATTTTTATTGTGTGAATGCTAAAAGGAAAAGACCTGAAAAGAGACAAGAAATTACAAACGTGGAATGGAGATGGCATGGAGAGCTCCTTAGGGGTAAAAGTGAGAATGAGGCTTACAAATTTCTTGAGTGGGCAAGAACACACAAAAATAGTAGTTTTCTGTGTTTTGGGAAACAGCATTTAGATACTCCCTGAAAAATGACACGGAATGCATTACAGAACTTGAGGGTTGGTATAAAACTGAATAAACTTTGTGGGTGCAGGGGTTTCCTCTAATCTATGTTCTGTGATGTTAGCCACAAGAAGCTGAATTAGAGACACATGTTTGCACATGTGAACATTCATCCTGGGTGTCTCATTCTGGAGTATATTTCTGTGAAAGACAATCAAGACTGGATTTTGAGAAGAACAGCGAGCTTTTAGCATTTTTTGAGGAAAATACTATTTCTGCATTTTGAACACCAGAACACTATAGTACAACTTGACTGACTCCACTTTTTTCTGTCAAGCATGTGGCAGGAGAAAAGAGCTGCTAGTAACTAGTCTCTTTCTTTCTGGTGCATGGCCTCACCCAAACCTTCTTTGGCACTTGCTTTGCACAAGGTGGTACAGACAATATTTTTTTTTCTGTAAATACTTCTTTCAGAGGAGTGGTACAGAAGTGTTCTTTTATCTTAGAGCCTTGCTGGCAACCTGCTTTATGTCACTTACTTGGCATACCATGGGTTATGGTGAAGTGATCCCAGTTTCTCTATTTCTCTCCCAGGAGCGAGTGATAGTATTGCTATAGGAACAGGGCATACTGAGGCTAGCAAAGCTCATTTTCTCTCCTCCTTCTGTTCCAGCTGAGGGGAAGTTCTTTGCTATGATGTCATTAAAAAAAGTGTCGTGACTGCAAGGTAAAGTGGTTCCAGGAGCAAAGCCAGTATGTGTGAGTCAAAAGGAAGGCCACCCACCTCTTAAGTACTCACCTAAGGCTGATGAGTTTTCCTTCTATTACTATTAGCTTGATGAAACTTCATTTTTGACCTTTGGAAGTATGATATCCTGATGGGACTTGTAGCTTCTATGCTTTCAAAGTGACTTCACAGGACATGAAACTAGTGAGACGAACATTTCGTATATCTTGCTTGAATTAATTCTGAACTGACTTATACCCAATTTCATTCAGATCAATGCATATGAGAGCTGGCAATTTGAATAGACATAGCAATTTGGAGAGGGGGTACAGAAGAACTTTTTAAAATCCACATGGAGTGCATGTCCTTAGTGTCTGAGCACGTGTAAAATGCAGGAAACTGAATTATTAGTTCTTTTTTTGTCTGTCTCTCTTGTTTTCTCAAGTCCAATTATTCAGAACACAAAATATCCTATTATATCATGGGGTAAATAGCTATGCTTCTCAGCAGTATTGCAAAATTAGTGAACATTTGAAAATGTGAATCTACCATATTGCTGTATTATCATTAGTTTGAGTATGTATTGCAAATAACATTGTGAAGACCAGGTTTCTTTTGAAAGAGATGAATATGAATTATTGAAATAATGGGCTAAAATCTTAATTTAAATTGGATTCTGTTTCTTTAAATGATATTTTACTATGAATTTCTGTTTTGTCTAATGTTGCATTTAACCATCTTTGTTTTTCACCAGGTAATAGTCTTTTCCTGCATCACCAATATCAGTAGCATTTAGCTTCTATTTTAATTAATCTATTATTTTGAGAAGAGCATATCTCAAGACAGTGTTATGGCACCGATCAGTCAATGCATAACCAAATATGATAATGCCTCTGATACATAGTATCATTCTGAGTGGCCCAGTTTCAAAATTTCAGTCTAACTTTAGTCTGCTTCAAGGACAAACCTAATGAACATTTGACATCAGATAACTCGTTCTAACTTTATATACTAGAGCTAGTGCCCACCTGCTAGTACAAGTTGGATTTGCTAACAGCGCTACCTATTATTTGACTCTCCAGTGCTGTTCATGGCTTTTATTCCTTTCAGAATGTTTTTTTTTCGCCAGGTGGAGTGAAAGTTAATTAGTATACCCTCCTACACTGTTGCAATACATACATTTGTATAGTGATAGCTCTGTTAGAAACAGTTTCCTAGAGGGAAGGTCTTCAAATTAGCTCTAGAAGGGCCTGTCAGATTTTTAATTTTTTTTTCTTTTCAGTGTGTACCATTTTAGTAAATCTACTCTAGCAGTCACTCCCTGACTTCCAGGCAGATATTTTTGAAGAGGAAAAATTTTGTTATTTAGCAAAACCTTGGGGCTGATTTATTGCCTCTTGTACCCACAGTTCTCTGCCTCTGTTAGAAATACCGTACTTGACCCTGGTTTGTGCAGGGAATTGTGCTGTATGCCAGATCTTGCATGAGGGACCCAGTGTGCCTGTGACGGCTGCTATTTTAGCTGATACCAACATCTGTTTTCAACATTAGAGCAAGGAACTTCCAAAACAAAGAATATGAGGTGTTAGGGCTTTTTGCTCAGGAAACAACTTCTCCAAGGGAGGCTTCTCACAGACTCCCCATCCCCATGGATTGAGCAAAGAGTAGGATGTTACATGTAGCAACTGGTGGATTTGTACCACCTTTCCCCAAACTGGCCCTTTTACAACAAGTAGCTCTTGATGATGTTTTCAATATTAGCAAATAGTGATTCCTAAAACTAAAACAACAGGAGGATTCCTAAAACAACAGGAGGTTTTTGTCATTGTGATATAGCTGAATTACAAGCTTTGCCATGAATTTTATACAATCCTAATGCACTGTAATCCTTATAATACAACAAATTTATGACTGAGTTTACTAAAACATTTACCCCCAGCATCTTTCTTTTTTTTAATACATTTGTTTTCTGTCTCTTAAGTGAAAGCAATACATCAACAGAAAAACAGAGATATTTTTCATCAATCTGTTAGCAGCAGCCAGCACTTCAGTCAACAGGAAATGTTGTGGGTTTTAATAACATATATTATACTGGTTTTTTTTCCCATATTTCCTGACCAAGAAAGGCACTTTCAAGGGAACCTTTGTCGCTATGGAGAGGGGAATGACACTTGCTTTTTTCTTTTTATAACAGTCTGTGGTACAGCATCTGTGTTTCCCCAACCCCACATTGATCTTCTGCAACTCTGCATAGTCACCTCGGAGTCCCAGGTCTCAGGGCTCTTTCTACACACCCAACTGGAGCACCCTGATAAAGAATAGATTTAAATACTTAAATCGGTTGTCACTCCCTCCCCCCTGACCCTTTGGCATGCATGGTTTGATTGTGCTCTTTGCTTGCATCGTGTGTTATGTCACCACCAGTTTTCTCACAGTAGGACCTATGATGGCAGGGGCTGTTGTTTAATTAGTCTCTTTACAAACTGCCTCAAGTTGTGAAGGCAGTTGTTCAAAGGAATATGCAGTAGAGTGTGACGCATGTAGAGCTACCTTTATTGTGGACTTGAAATAGGTCTTCAAAGAAAACTTTCTGTTTAAAGAATCTGTATGCAAAATAGCTCATGAAGTGCTAATTTCAATGCAGTTGAATGAACTGTGGACCAAATTCTTCACTGCTGTGTTTATTGATTCATCGTTTACTTCTCTGCAATTTGGAATAAAACAGTGTGATTTCAGAATGATAGCACTGTGTGCACATTTTGTGCAGGGGAAATTCCAGCTACCGCTGGAAAAATGTTCTTTATAAAACAGATGTCTGCCTTTCTCCTGCCTTAAACTCATTAAAAACCATAAAACAACCTAAAAGGTGAGAGTGGTATCTGTGACTTCACTTTTCACCAATTGCCTAGAAATACCTTGATCTAAAACCTAAGTGGGGATGGGTCAGCTCTGCTCTTGCACTAGAAATCTTCAGAGACCTGTGTTGTACCAGGACCCCATGGATGAGGGTACTTTCCCTTCAAGTCAGCATGGCTCTGTTGCCCTGTTGTCATCTGTGGGAATTTTATCCTGAGTCACAAATAAATATAAATCTAGTGTTAACTGCTGTCTGTTGTGTTAGAAAGCTCAATTAGGTTTTGCAGGTTTTTCAGTATTGAGACTTTTAACCCAGTTATCAAAATACCAACATGTATTGTATCCTGCAAACCTCAGTTGCCTGTGATGTTTCAGTGGGTCACAGAGCTAGGTTGTGGCTTCTACAGTAACTTTCATGGGAATAGGACATACTTAATGTCTCAAAGCAGTTACTATGAAGGCAAATCTTCAACCAAAGGCCATGGCTCAGAAAGGGGGGATGGGGTATTCACAGAGGCCTCTGCTGCTACTGGCATCTTACTTGGAAAAGTGATTTTTTTAAATGGGTAATATTCAGTCACATTCAGTTTTTGCTAACAATTTTTATCTCTTAACCATCCTACAGTGAACATCACTGTTCATTTTGCATCCTAAGCATACTTTCAGAGTGAGTCTTTTATTTGTCCTCGCCTACTGCGCTTTGATTTATAATACAGAGCAGTTATGAAGTGCACAGGTTAGATTCCTTTCCAATTAAGCTAAACCAGAAGATGTGGTCACCAAATGTGCTCCATCAGCTAAAGCAACATCAGACTACAGAACCAGGCCAGGACAGCAGCAGGTACAGCCACTGAATCTTCGGCAGCATAGACATGGTGTCCTCAGTATTGTTTCACTCTATACAGTCTCCTATCACACTATGGACAGCTCTCCAAGACTCCCTTACAAACTCTGGTACTGAAAGCAATGTGTGGCATATGTTGAGGGAAAGGAGTGAATTATATTCTCGGCGCTAAATTCTGTGGGAAGGCCTGCTGGCTCTGCTCTAACTTAGACAGGCAAGCTGCACTGTCTGTGTGCTTGGGGGTTGCAGCAGCCCCAAACCAGAAAGGCAAGTGGCTCGAGTTTGGGTGTCAGGTCTACACCAGCACTATATGTGTTTGTGCTGATGACATGCTCTCTGAGGTCTGAGCAGAGCTGTACCTGGAGTGTGTTGCAGTTGCTATCTGGTGTCCAGACCCAGGCTTGGAGGGGACAGACAGTACATGCCCAGACTTGCTGCAGTGCACAGTAGGAGAAGACTGCTGCATGTGGGCGAAACTGAGAATCTTTTTTTTAACATTAATTTTGACCACAAGTCTATCAAAACTGACAACTAACCACAAACAGGTTTGAGTTTGTGAGTGCACATCCACTTGGCAAGAGCATGAGAGTTAACTGATCAGAGGCAAAGCTAAGCAAACAGGCGCTGGGATTTTACTGGGTCTGAGCAATGCCTTAATCCCCGGGCAGACTATTGATTTCCTTCTTACTACACCCATATGGGTTTCCCATGCTGAATGGTAGCCTTATGCTATGTTGTAAAATCCTTACTGTCTAACAGAAGCATGGGGATTCCTGAAACTATAGCTCACGTTTCTTATAGTTTAAAGAATGAGGGAGAGTCAATGTCTGATAAACTTATGGTTTAAGTGATTTTCCTGGGCCTCCCTTTCTGCAATTTTTCTCTCTTTGTCATGGTTTCTTCAGCCTCCATGTATGTACTCCATCACTCTCAGCCCTTTATCATCTAGCCATTTTATCCATTGTGCTGATGTTGTGGTTGCCTGATAAAATGGCTCATATTTCTTAGCAGATTTTGTCCTGCCAGCTGGTAGCCAGGGGTACAACCTTTTTGCTTTCAAAAACAGCTGTCTAGTGGTCACTTCTGCCTAGAGAATTCTAAAAAGTGGCAAATTATTTGAAGTGTTAACATTTTTGGCTGATTGCTACTGGGCTTTTGCTGCAGAAGTAAAAAATGACAGTCATTGCCACTAGTAAGATTCCTATATGTCAGCTTGCTAAAACTTTTTAAAATTTCTATTTTCAAAAAAGCAATCTGCTTCCAAAAATTGTGATGCATTAAACCTGCTGTCTAAAGCTACAAAGTTTTAATATTAACTAAAAGAAAAATGTATGTGCACGATAATACTTGTTCAGTCCCTATTTTAAGTTCTCATATTCTGTTTTATGATGATATTTGACTTTTACTACTGATAGGTGGACATTAGGGGTTTCTCACACATTTTAGTTCCACAGTAGGGTTGTTAGAACAATTGTATGCTGTGATGGGAAGTCTCTAACTCCTTCTCATCTTTCTTATTTTAAAACACACAAGTAGAATAAAACAGTCTGAGGATATGTATGAAATTTGAGGCTGAAAGGAGATGCAATTATTAGTTTTTCAGTATTTATATGTGGAAAGGATTACCAGCTGCCTTTGTGTTCCTGAAAAATACCTCTGTCCTGGAGAGCAATGGACAGGGAGGTTTTTGTGTAATTCCAAGCGATCTCTGCTTCTGCTTGCTTGGATCAGCCAAGCCCTCTTCTATGGCTATTCCAGTATTAAAATCATAACTGTAACTGTGCTTTGACATGCACTAGGGTTAATTACTGCAGCTGGATACAGACAATGTTGCGTGTACCCTACATTAAGGACATAGAATAATTTTGAGCAGTGTCATTTTTGTATTAGTTGAACTCCCTTCTGCATCAGTGGCTTCATTGAGCTATTAGGGTTTTCCTGCAGCAGAGCTCCTTGCTATTATTTAGCAAATGTTGCTTTGGTAGCCAGTCGTGCAGATGACAGAAAGGTGGTTAAATACATCTGTATATATGTATAGCGTTCAGCCTGAGTTTTTATGTATATAACAAAAATTCCTATTTGAATTGCTTAGTGAATATCTATTTTACGCCGATAGCAGCTCTTTGGAGCAATGCAGGCTTTTTTCTCCATTAAGGAATCTGAACCCTTTCTTTGTACACTTACTTTACAATTTCTTTACTGTAGACCTGATTCTGTAAACCTTAAGTAACGTCATTAGGAATCAGTGGAATTGCTCCCACGAGTGAGGAAAAACACCTTCATAAAAAAGGGTTTTCAGGCTCAGGATTTTTGCAGCAAAGATTGTTATATGCTGTTTTTCTGTCTGTCTGATGCTGTTCTTTGAACATGACATACATGTCATTGCATGAAGGACAAATGCAGCATGTTAGGGATTCCTGGGTCTTTTAAAAAATTTTTGGACAAGTTAATGTAATGGTACAGCTTGCTGTAAATTGCTCCTGGGTTACCTCCTAGTGGGGGCTGCATATAGGCAATAGATGAGAGGATTCCTGTGTAAGAGAACTAAGTATTCACAATTTCTATGATGTCCAGAAAATGATTTTATCTGCAGCTGTGAGAAGTTGCTAGGGAACAGTGCTAAGTCATTTTCACTGATCGGTCTTCGTTAGAGCTGTTGAAGTAATAATCTCTTTTGTTGCTCAGGGATGCTGCCATTTCATTTTGCATTATGAGGGGTTTTGGAAATGCCTCAGAAATGTCCTGCTTTTGAAATTTGAAATAAACTTTCTAGTAAAGAACCTTTTTTAGATCACCTCCAAGCACCAAACCCTTCACCAAGAGTGCCACAAGTTTCAATGTGTCACTGTGAAAGAACTGAAAGGGCAGATTCAGTGTCAAGTACTGGGGCTGCAGGAGGTGAGCCCTCCCTGGGAGGAACATCAGACTCACAAAGCGTTCATGCAGTTGAGCCTGTCTGGGAGAGAACAGGAACATTTTTGGAGATTCTTTTGAGATAAACGTGCTATCTGCATTTATGACATTACTGTGATCGCTAATACATTTTAGCCTCAGTCTTGAAGCATTTGCTTTAAGGTGCACACTCTTCACTGAACATCAGACAGCTGGTAGTCGCATTGAAGGGAGTTTGGGTGGTGGCTGTTGATCTGCTTGATAATTCTGCTTGGTAAGTCAAAATTCTTGTAGTTGTGACTGCAGGCAGCATCCCTCCATTCAAGTCTTGTAAAAAGGTGATTAGCCAGGTCATAGCTCTGGAGTAGTATCTGCATTCCTCAACAATTATGTCTTATTGTGTGACTTCAAAATAAAAAGGTCCTGCACCAGACACTGCTTTGCAGATAAAGCCAAAGGAATGGTCTTACCAACCCCATTGCTTCTTGGTGTATATAGAGAACATATAGCCCTATTCCTATTTCTGCAACTGTTTGTTTTGGAAGACTTGTACTGCACGGTTCACCAGCCTTGTCTTTCTTTATTCACTGTGCTCCTAATGTTCTCAGCCAATTTAAGTGAATCCAGAAGAATTTCTCCACTTGTTGCTTGCCCACTCAGCATAAAAATGTATGTACATGTACATAAACACACACACACAAATGTCTCTACAGCACTTAAAAAACTGTTTTGTTGTTCTATGCTCTGTTTTACTTCCCTGCAATGGATAACTGGGTAATTGTTCCTTACACTCATCTTGGGGTCTAGGTGGTTCTCCAGGGGTTGCTCATGACCAACTTCACTCACATGCTGGCTGTGGTACAGTACCTGTTTCCTACCGTTTTTCACCTGTGAAATGGGGCAAATGGCACTCTATTTTCACTGCACAGAGTCTCCAGTACTGCGCTTTGTTTTTCCTATCCTTTCTTAAATCTAAGTCTAATTTAAAAAAATTGTTGGTTGCACAGGCTGTGCTGTTAGCAGCTTTGCCAACGTTTGGCCAGGAAAAGAAGGGATGTGTTGCACTGTTTTCTTTTTACAAGCAGTTTAGAAGGATATATTTCAGACCCTACATCATGTTTTTGCATTTATTTTGGAAACAGTAGTTGGAAACAGACCACAGGGCTCCCAACCACTTTAAATCAGCAGGCAGCACTATTTATCTTCCTCTTTCATTTCTGTAAACAAACACCTTCCTTCACACCCTTGAATACATAAATATTTTGTTTTGTTTAGTATTGTTGCTCATTATTGCCCAATTATCTATTCCTGTAGGAGAAAGTGCCATACAGCTGGGAGAGGTGACAGTAGGTCAGTGTTATATCACAACACTGCATTTGCCAAGTAGTTTTGGGTAAAAAGAGATCATGGATTACCTCCTCACCTTGATCTCTAACTATCAACATTAAGATAGTATCTCCTCTTAGACATCCCTGTACCTGTTTCATAATTCATATTGAGATGTGGCTATAGGCAGGAGTACCAGCTTGTCCCTTAACACAATAATACCTCCTTAGAACATAGCTAACAGTAACATTGTCAGTTGTAACAGTGGTGTCTTGCCTATCACATTGCTGAGATTTTTTTGCCTCCCAGTAACATACATTCCTGCAGTGCCACTTCAGGTTGCAACACTGCTATTTTCTTCTTTCTCACTGCTTTGCCACTTATTTGACTTCATGTACAGTCCTCAAGATGGAATTAGCAGAAGGGTGCACCAGCCAGACTGCTGGCTGACACAGACATGAAGTTTATGAAAAAGGTACCTGTTTCTGACTTTTCCTTCACATTGGGAGCCCCAAGATGACTGCTGCTGGGGTCCCTGGGGAGGCACAGTGCTATTCTTATTACTCATATAACTCCTAAGGTTTGCTTCCTGAGGTCTAATTCAAGGTCCTTCTGAAACAAAAAGATCCAATTCTGAAGGCCACGAAGGGTTCTGGTTCCCACTGAGGATCGGGCCCTCTTATGGATTGTTTGGCAAGTGAATAGAAGAGGTCAGAGCTACAAACTCTACATTTGTTTCTGCTTTAAATTGATTTGTATGCATTCTTTCCCTTTAATTCTCCAGACTTGTGCATTTTACATTTTGCAAAACATGTTTTTAATAAGGTTTTTCTTTTTGAAAGCCACAGGAATAAAATCTAAATCTGCATGTGCAATGCATGCATGCATACATATATATGCAACTGTATGCATGCACATAAACTGTAAGCACAATAGACAATTTTGGCAAGTCCAAGAGATACATATTACAGAGATCTATATTATTTAACTCCCAGTATGCACAATTCAACTTTTGAAGCCTAAATAGGTTGTGTGCCCTTTTGCTAATTAAATTTTGTTATAAATCCACCTGGGCTATATTTTTGTAATATCTCCATTTGAATTAGGGTAGTTTAGTGTCTGGGTGGAATGGGTTTTCCTCCTGAAATGTTAATTAGATGGAGAACACATTATGCTTTGGAAAAGCTGCATTGCAAACCCATAGATAAACAGATTGATTTAATTTTAATCTGCTTTCATGGTGATGCATAATGATAACTGGTTTCTGTCTCACAGGGCTGAAAACACAGACCTTAATAAGAGTTTGTGGGTATATTATACTGCTTTAAATAGGTTATGTTGTGCTAGACCGCTCTCCATAAATTATTCTAACTCCATCAGTATCTCAGGGACTCCCGATTCTCTTCTGCTGTGGATTTTCAATCAGTGAAACTATTAGTGTAATCTGAAGAAACTTTGAGGCATCTTCTCTGAAAACAACTGACAACACTAGTTTGTATGTGAAGTATTCAATGGGGAAAACAAACCAAAACAAAATCTTACAGAAGCCAGCTCTGTACATTAAATCCTGGCATCCAAATCCTACCTTCTATAAGCCATGCCAAAATTGATTATAAAATTAAAAGCCAGACATTCAGATGGTTAGTATGATGCATCTTACTATGTGACCTAATTTTTGTGATATGTCATTCCTGTTGCACTGAGAAAGCTGCAATCTTGTTTAGTCAGTTCTAAACCAGTTTGTTTAAATAGGCCCTTCTCAAATACAGTTCCTTCCACTGAAAGAGTTTCAACCATGAAGGTATACTCCTGATAGGCAAAACAATTTTTTTTTTTAATGGTATATTTCTTCAGGGGTTCATGATAGATACGAATCCAGAGAGCCTTTGGACACTTGGTTTTCAACCACTGCCTGCAAATAAGCCTTAAGTTTAACAAAAACAGGCTGAGTTCTGCATGTTTCCTCAATGACAGACACATTTTGGTTTTGACTGATGTTCACAGAGATGAATCTCTTTCAGGCTCAAATTCTGTCCTATATTAGCTTCAGCTGTAAAAAGCAATGAAACTGCAGAGGGAGGAAAAAGAAGAGTATGGCCTTAAAGTGTATAAATTTAGCATCACCTTAATGTTGTACATAAAATTAGAAGTGGAAATGCTGGGAACACAAATTCCAACCAGTCCTCCTTGCACCATGGAGTGGTTAATTGGATGAGCTCTGTTTATATAAGAAATGTGTCCAGGTCAGTCTTTAGAAGTCAACAGGAAAAAAAATGCTTTTGCAAAAGGGAGTGTCTGGAACACTTATGCTAAAAGAGTTTACCCTGATTCCTCTTTTGCTACAAGAACCCCCTCCAAGGTAACACAAAGTTCCAGCACTAAATGAGGTGGAAGTATCCAAGTATTCCGATACCAAGAAGCCCTAAGGCTTGAGGACTTCTCAGAGGTGGAGAGTGTGCCACAAGTACAGATTTTCAGGAAGACTGTAAAGACAAAGGGGCCTGCTGTCCACTGAATTTTCTCTGGTTTTTGCTTTCACTATGAAGCTTGGCTCCATGCTTCACCCTCTTTTACATTTGTTATATTTGGTGTGCTAACAAACATACTTAATTCTCATTCCAGTGCTATTCATTAGCTTACTAGCTTTTCTGACATTCAGAAACTTGTCTTTCCTGTGTTGCCTTTAATTTTGGTACTCCAAAATTAAAAAGAAGCCTGTCTGGAAGTAAAGGCAGAAAACTTGTTGCTGTTTCCCATTGCTATCTAATCTTTCAGTGGATTTTAATATGGTTCTTTGAGCACAGAGAGCTGCAGGTGCAGCACAAGCAGTGTAAGGTAAGAAATGGGTCACTGCCACATAAGCATATATTTTGGTTCTAGATTATCTCTCTGAACCTGTTGAAAGTAACCAAACCCCCCCAAAACTGGCAATAGTCTGAAGGATGATGATGATGGGCAGTAACACTTATTCCTTTTTTCATGCTTGAAAAGAGAATGGAAGTGGTCCTGGGATTGCTTAGTAGAATCAAGCCTCTGGGAGGGGAGGAAGTTGTTTGCAGGAGGTGATACATCAGTATGTAAATGCCAGACTGAAGTGTTCTGATATCACAATGTCTCATTTACGCAACATGCAGCAACAGAATGATCTCAGACACTGCAGAGGATGACTGCATTTAATGTATGCCAAGTGTTAGCTCTGAGATTGATCATTCTGCTCTTACTGACTTGCCAGCAAGAGACAGCTACCTGGCAATTCTTTGAATAGATCTACAACTTTGTCGCACCAAAATTGCTGTCTAGATTTTTAGATCCCATGGTAGCATCCAGTCCCATACTGCCTGATTCTCAAGCTCTGACATTTAATTCTGGTCTTCAGAAAGACCCTGATGAGCTCTGTCAGCTCACAGTTAGAGTCTGGAGGATGGCTTTTTTCGCTTTTCAGCCTCTTTGAAGCTCACATCAGTAGAGCTCCAGGAAACACAGACTAAATGTTTCCTCCTCCAGCAGCAGTAATACGTTATTGGATCAAGAGGTGATGTCACTGGAAAGAGCCTGCATGAAGAGCAACCAGTGGCCATCAGCAGAAATGAGCTCTGGGCAATGACATACATGGGGTATTTACAGGTTAGGACCGTGAATACTTTCAGGGTTTCTTGCAGGGAGTATTTTGCTGCTGTCTTAGATAAGTGCATTAGACTTTCCAGTGAGTGGAAATGGACCCGATTTCTTCATCTTATGACATGAAGAGCTATGGTCAGGTCCATTTCTGCTCATGTTTTGCTTGCCTTTGGTTTGAAATGGACTGGTGGGGGAAAAGCTTCTCCTACACCTCTTACTGCTGTCCAAAGGTGGTGAATATTAGCAAAGCAAAGACTGCCATCCTGTACGGCTAAACACTGCTTTGGTCTCCCTCCATTGCTGGGTTAAGATTAGGCTCTGGGGAAAAAGCACTAAAGATAAACGCAAATAGAAACCCCTTCAAGTTATTTCTGAAGTGCTTTGGGGAGATACAATGACAAGGTAAATTCAGAGCCCACTGAAATGGCTGTTAGGTGGCTAGAAGCTCTCTAAAAATGTACCTCTCTGCACACTATTTATCTGCCACCTTCTAGTCACCACTGGTAACAAGATGATAACCAGTGGTAGCACCTGTGTTAACAGCCTCCCTTTTCTTTTTATTCCTTTGATGTTGAAAGTAGCTCTCTTTCTCAGAAGGAGCATGAAAGGTTCCCACAGATCTTTGCCCTGAGCGCTCACAGTAATAAAAAACCAGATTCAATGTCCTGGGTGTAAACATTTATTTAGAGCTGTTTAGGGGTTAGATTCCCTGCTTATTTGCACTTTGTTTTGGAATGGAGGGATTTGTGATATTAGTATGCTGCATGCAGGACATTGTCAGGAGTAAACTGTGGAGAGGGGAGTCCTGCCTGTGGCGGGATATCTGCAGCTTCTGCACGCTCCTTGTCTTTGATTTCTTGCACTTCTTGAGGGTGAATTTACGCGTGTGTGCTCTCGCTTTCTCTTCCCATCCCCTGTGGTGCTTCAAACCAGACACTTTGTTGACATGGTACTATGGCATTTAGCAGCACACGTGCTGTAATGCTGTTATTTTTCACCAGCCAGCTGTTCTACTTTATACAACACTTAAGTAACAATTTCACAGCCATTACCAGCCTGCAGTAATGACATGGGCTGAAAGCTAAGCGCTAACTGGTTGTAAACCACAAAAACTGGGAGATGCTAAACCAGACACTTTGATAAATGAGAGAGCATGTTGCCTGCATTTTAATTGGTCAAGTTGAAGCCTCTTTTATCACTATAGTAAACATAGTGTTTAGTAGGTCATGAGATAGAATTGGGAATCACTATCTTTATGCACTTAGGAGATGTATTTCCTTGATTTCAGGTGTGATGTATTGATTCTGGAAGTACCTTCTATGTTTTTTTTCTTTCTCCCTTCCCCTGATTTGTATCCTGTCAGCGTTGATGGGTTTTCAGGGATTGAGGACTCCCAAAGGCTTTGTTTGCCATGATTGATTTGGTGCAAGGGGTGAGCTACTTGGGAGTCTCAGTAACTGATGTGCTGCACTGTGAGCAGTGTTCCAGAGGTAAATAACAGCTTGTAGAAATACCTATGAAAGTGTTTAGTTGGATAGGCTCCTTGTTTAAAAAAAAAAACCAAAAACCCCACCCAAACCCAACCATGATCAAAATGTTTAATAAGTTTTTTTTTTTCTCCTCTCTCCAAAGTAGAATCTGGCCCAAAGTGAAGTGATGGGCACAAAATACTCGCACAACTTTACCTGCTGCTGCCCCACCACAGTGTTTTAAGCAAAAGTACAGTCCGTTGTATTAGACTGTTAACTGTAAGCAAATATATGAAAAAGCATCATCATACACCTTTTGGCGTATTGCAGTTGAGAAATCTTAGTAGGCTGAACTGTGGCTGAACCGAGAGGCTGTCTCCTGAGTACTCTCAAGAGCAGCTGAAGGGTCAAAGACCCAGCTTGCCCTGTGACAGCCAGACAATTCAATAAAGCAGATTTGCAAGAAAGTAATTGAGCCCTGACAGCAGTTACAGTGTTTTCACCTCAGATATCTTCAGTTTTATCTGTTGACAAATAACATACCTTCAGTTATTATTAACCCTGTTTCATCCAGGTAATTCTTTGGTAATTGCAAAGTGCTACTGCCATTGTAAATTGGGTGAATAAAATTCTGTAATTCCCCAACACTGGAAAACACAGTATTGAGACATACTAGAAGAAAAATTGAAGGTTTTGTGCTAATTATAGAAGTACATTTAACTGATTCTTCAAAAAGAGTTCCTAACCTCTAATTCTGTAGAAAACAGCAATCTTGTGTTATTGTTTTCAGTAAAATTAGGGGTTTGGGGCTTTTAACAGATGACTAAATTAAACCTTATCAGAAACTCTTCTAAGAAATCCTGATCCGTAGTCTGCAATTACCCCAAGGAGTGTATACAAGGATCTGCAGTTGTTTTGAAATATCAGAAATTAGTGCAGGATGGCAGTTTGTCATTGGGTAAAGTGAATGTCAAGGATAAACAAACTCAGCTTGTCTTGCTGGTTTTGTGTCCATTTTTCTGGTTTACCTCATTGCTCTGGCAGTTAAAGGAATGCAGACAGAAAATAAGATGATGGTATCTGTTATGCATCTGTGTTTGTACACTTCTTTTAATGTTTTTTAATGCTTTTTAAAAAATAAGTGAGAAATATCCTCAGTTTTCAGTATATGGCTGTTTACTTAGCAGTACTGAGACCTGCACAGCTTTCTTGATTGCAGTAAAGCTATTGCATACTGTGCCATCAGAGTAAGTTAGACTATGCTGCTGTCTAAGGCTGCTTTTTTCTTGATTCCCTACCAGTTTTGTTAATAAAACATGCAAAAACATAACAGTTGTATAGTCAATATAATCTGTTGTGTGTTTTTAGGTAGGAATTGTGACGTAGTAATTTCTCTTAACCTCCAGTTGTGGGAAAATGGTTGCTTTTATGTAAGGCTACCATCTGCTTGGGTTTCCAGGACATGTACCCTATTCCCCATCCCAAAATCTTGTCCAGGAGAATTCAGTCTTAATATCTTTGTCCAAATGTCTCACAGCAGGATCAGTGTTCCTTCACATGTTCCAGGGAGGCTCCATGACACGTAAAAATCTTAGGCATATTCATTGGCATGCGTAGACAGTGGGGGCAGCAATTGGTAACTGGTCAAATATACTGCGCACTATACTAATGGTTTATTATACCTGTGTGGCAAACCTGAGGGGCGAACCTTACAGCACAAGCTCAAGGGATATGTGGTTTTGTGAAATGAAACCAGCCACTCACTTGCACCCTTGCAAGCACACTCTGGCTGTGAGTGATTCAGTTACTGTCCTGTACTAAAGCTAAGCACAGCGAGCTGGCTCCATCGAGACAGTTGCCTTTCCAAACACATCAGCTCAGCTAAGTGGCCCAAATCCCACACCAGCACCTTCTCATCAGCCATCATCAACTACTGGAGAGACACTGACCATATTAGAGAGCTAGAAGGGTGGGTATGAGCTTCTTAATCATAGTCAGGTTAACTTGGAAAGGTCTGAGCCACCCTCATTTCCCTGTGAAGTGGAAATTATTTTTCTATCATTGGTCTTAGTTGACAGCCAGCAGCTTTCCTTTCTTGACGTGGAACAGAAAGGCGGGACCAGATGCTGGTCACTAGGAATAGCTAGAGACATACGCTGAAAAATGTTTCATCCAGATTGTCTGGCCTTTTTCTGTCTCTTTCTCTGAATGCTGGGAATGCAGTTTAATTTCCACTCTTCTTTGACCATTGATCCTGAGGAATGTTTGTAGTCTAGGAGCATTAACTGCACCTACTTAAAATACATTTTGTGAAATTAGCATAGAAGAACTTGAACACAAATTGGCAGCCTTCATGTATTAAATCTTTCAGGTGTGCTAAGGAAATTACAGGCACTGCTATTGAGTTAGCAGTAGAAGAAATGAGATATAACCCTTTTTGTCCAAGACAGTGGAAGGAATCCTTTGGCTTTTTATTCTGAAAACTTCTGCGTGGAAGTTGTCCTTCAAAGATTTCACAAGTAATTTCATGCAGAGGCAGAGCCGGTAGTGCTTGTTTTACTGATATTAGCATCTCTGCATGGCAGCAGCTGTTTATACAAAAAATCACATACCTTTTTGGTTTTTTGCCCAGAATGGAGAACTTGCCATAACACTGAATGGGTTTTGTGTATGAGATTTTAAGCAAATATAATTAAACTGTCATTTCCTGACAGCTCATATACGAGGCTGTTTGACCACAATGGACTTCTTGGTTTTGTAAACACATTCAGAAACCAAAAGTTATCACCACCAGAAACTCCTAATTCAGTAAATTGGCCAAAGTTATATAGCTGTGGACTAATTCAGTAATGCCTTAAGATTAAAATTTAGGTATTTAGTTAAAGAAAGGGAGAGAAAGAATTAAGGAATGCAACACCTCCTTAAAGGAAATAAAACAAATATTTAAAAATACACATATATTGTTGTTGTTCTCCACTGGTTAGTCAAAATCAGAAGTATTATGCTAACACATGAGAACCGGAAAGTACTTCTCAGTAGGAGCCAGCCCAGTTGTCATGACTGTAATGCTTTGTCATGCAGCTTTTCCTATTTTTTAACCTGATTTATAGAAACAGAGTTCCAAAGAAACTAGTTTCTGGTGGAAAAATAAGAGCATTTCTAAGTATTTTTAGGATCAGAGCTGATAGAACAGTTAAACCCAACAATATTAAAAGAAAATGAAGAAATGTCATGGACTCAGAAAGGTGATGAAAATTGGAGCAAAGATATGAAAAGTCATCTTTGAGTAATCTGGGGAGAGCGGAGAAGAAAAGGTAGATTTTGCTTGTAATATGAGACCTAGCAATGGATCCTCACTCCAGGTATAAGCCCTCACAACAACCTGACTTCTTTTGCAACAAAAATGATACTTTCGTCTCCAATACAGTAACTTCTAGCCACAAGAGAGCCTTAATGTGCTCAGTGGTGCCCACAGTGTGGATAATGGAAGAGCAAGGGTGAGGAGCATGCTCCAGAACTCTGCAATTTCACTACGACTGAAGCTGAAAATACCATTAGTTCAATAAGATTTCTAGCTTGATATAATGTCTTCAAACTATAGAATTCTTAATTCTCTCATCAATTTTCCTTGTAATACTGTTGAACTCTAATGAGTGGTAGCATTTTCTGTGGGGCAGTAATGAGAAAATAATGAAGAAATAAGTAACCGATTGAGCTGATGTTTTGTACCTAATTGGTGAAATATCCTCTTTTTCCTCCTAGGGCAAAGGTGAAGAAAGGTGTGAACATTTTCAGTGTAAGAGCCAGCAGCCCATACTTATGGGACATTAGAGAGAGCATGGATTATACTGGGAAATACGCACCAGGTGTTATTGTTTGCCAGAGGAAATCTGCTGCCTCTGTGAACAGGTAGGTCATTTCCAGCAGTCTATCTTCTAATAACTAATGGCTAGTTTTCCTTTTCAAAGCATTTTGCCGTGATTTTAGTAAGTTTTATTACATTGCACGATGAAAATGCTTTTGGAAAAGTTGTGGCTGTCTTTATTTTGTAGTTCATTGCTGATTCTACCACATACATTTTGAACAATATGTTATTCAATCCTAATACTCAAAGGAAGTTAAAACTTAGAAGAACGTTTCATATCTTAGAATTCCATTATTCAATCATTATTGGTTAATCATCATTATTATTCAATCATTACTGGTTAAATCTCTTCAAATTATTTGCTGCCAGGCATTATTAGCAGGGCGTAATTACAGGGCTGTTTGTGGTGGGATTTTTTGGTTGGGTTTTTAATTTTTGCTTGAAGTTTTTTTGGTGAATTGGGTCGGGTTTTTTGTTGGGTTTTTTTTGTTTTGTTTTTTTTGTTTTTTTTATCCAAAGGAAACTAAAACATACTCCTGGTATCAAACCCACATTTTTGTTGGTGAGATTTATATGAATTTTTAGTCTGCAGAAGGGAGTAGATTTTCCATTTTCCATTCCCATTGTGCAACAACTTAGGACACTGACCTATCTGTCTTAAATAGCCTTCATCTGTCAGGTAGATGTTCCTTTTCTAATCACAGCTGATTGCTTTAATGAATACATTTTTATATCATTTGCTGCTGCTTGTTCATTTTTTCTGGAACTGTATGTCAAGTGCATATTTATAAGGATCTGATTTCTTGCATATGTACCATGTTTGGCATTGCTGTTAGAAAACTTGCCATGTAACAAGGAAGTTCTCTGCTGTGATTTACTTCTGAAATTTTACAAAATCTTATAGGCTTTGGGGATTTATTATGTGGTTTAGATTTTTTAAATAAATACTGTCTGAGCCTAATAACTAGGAAGTTTCATGTCTTTGCAAACTGGGTATATGAGAAAAAGGAAGGGAAGAATTTCCCTTCATAATCATGACATAAATCACTTTGTAACTCAAATTCTACACAATTTTTCTGCTCTTGTATCCTGAATTTTCTCATCTAAACCATATATTGTCTTGTACCTGACTGAATTTTATTGGTCAAAGAAACAATGTGTATATATGTCAAGGTCAAAGCTTCCTACTGTCTAGCATGATCTGTCAGACATTCTTTAAACTCCCAGTTCAAAGCTATTTGAAGACAGTGCGAATATTTCATTGACTGAAATGGGCTCTGAATTAAAATCAAAGATTATTTCAACAATGAGTTTTCCATCACACTTTATCTTGTTGGGTCCATACAGTGCATTTTCCTGATTTCTCTTCCTCACCAGGAAAATATAATACAACCTCCCGGGTGAATTGAAGCTTGGCAACTTACTTCCCTTCACTATTCATCATTCAGTGACAAGCCTTCAAAATGACCACTTGTACAAAAAAAAAAGAAATTATTATGTCACCTTTCATGCAGTGGTGCTGGATTCTGTGTACTTTCACATGCCAAGTATAAGCATTGCTTCACATTTATTAAAAGAAATGTGAGTTCATATACATATTAGATTTTACTGGGAAGAAAATCAAGTGAACACAAGGTGTATGTGTAACTCATATAACTTCTGGTTTGACTTATTCCATCTGAGTTCTCAGTTGAGATTTTGTGTTTTCTCACTTTTGAGAACTTCTTCCTCATTGTTTGTAAACAAATGCAAAATATTTTCAATCTATTATTCGGTATGTTGTTTTCCTCATTAAATTTAGTCATATTTGGTTTGCTATTCATTTTAAGAAGTAAGATCAAGCATATGGGGAAAGAGAGTGTGTTCAATGTTTTTTGGGAAACAGTTTTTTCCTTAGCTAAATATGTTTGGTGTCTCTAAATATGCACAATGGATAACAACTAAATATTGATGTCTCTTACCAAATTGTTTGCCTCTGTAGTTTATTTAGAAATTCGACAAACTGTTTGCACATTGTTGGATTACTCTTAAAAATCGGAGATCTGATCACATGAAGGCAAAGGTGACAATGTTAATTAACTAAAGATTCAGTGCCTTTGTGTTTCTGATAGTTTTACATGGATCAGAAATTACTGTTAATAAAGCTAACTTACTGTGACAAGTGTAATTTCACGGATTAAGGAGGCACTTGTGCAAGTGACAAACTTAACCAGGATGCCTGAGTATTTATTTATCAAAATTTGAAATATATCAGTCATTTTGTTTGGAGAGGTTTTGGCACTGAAAGCTTATCGTAACAGGATTAACATATAAATATTATCACAGCCAGCAGGGTGTTTTAGAACGAATATTAACAGCAAATATTATGAGTCTGTGAGAATAACTAATTAAGCCCATCTGTCAAAGATGATTTGAAGTTCTCAGTGCCTTGCTTATTATGGGCTTGTGACAGTGTTCCAGATTAATGGTGAAGCAATTATAAAGTTCTCCCCAATTTTTCTGATTTCATTCTCAGGCAATAATAATTTTGTAACGCTCTAAACCCTGACCCATGAGATTATTAGATGGACTTACTACTTGTAGCATCTGTACAGCACTTCTGTTCTTCTCTGTGAAGCATCTATCTTCCACCTCTCTATTGTCATGCAGATGTCCAAAAAAACAAATAGAAAATGGTGTGATGGGAACTAATCAGTGGCTCAGAAATGTGACTTGGGAAACACTTAAACACTGATTGAAACAGGGAGATACATCCTAATATGTGCCCTCATTTACTTCTGTCCTTTGAAACTTGGCTGGTCTTTCTTTTTCTTAATTCCTCCTGTAATGAAATGAATAGAATAGAAAGATGAGATTAAAGGAGTACTGCATTTTTGGAATGTTTTCTTGGGTTAGTGCTGTTTCTCCTTGCACCTGAAAGTAAGCATCTCTGCTGTGCTAGTGATGATTGAGAAGAATAACCAAAAGTGGAAGTTCTGGATTCCTGTCTGTTCTTCTCCCATGTTTCCTGTTGGACTGGAAGCATGCCAGGTGGGACGGGCTTGGAAAATTATTGCGGTGGCTAAAGATGTGGACTTATTGGATTTTCCTTGTCTGCAAAACACAATTGATAGCACTTTCCTGTATCCATAGGTGCTTTGGAGACATTAAGCAAGATGTTCTGATATGATAGTAATGGGTATCATAAGCCTCTTAAAATATTTTATTCATGTTCATATTTTTGGGTACAAACGTTTGTTATTCTGTTGGAGAATACATTATTGCTCTCTGTGCTTATGGCAGGAATGAGGCCATTTATCCAAGCAAATGCAAAATAATTGTAGATAAAGCTTGGCCAGCTCTGAGTAGAACCTTAATGTCTGGATATGACCATTCACTGCTTTATCACCAAATGTGCTTGAACTATATCATGGATAAGCTTTGCTCAGTGATTTCCTTTTCCCTATTGTTATTGTTGGAAATGTTACAAAGGTAGCATTTCTTCTGATACTTTTCCACTTGCACTTTTAGGTCAAGTTCTGTAGCATTGAAGGATTTATTGGCTTACATTACCTGAAACCAGAAGCTGGGCTGGTCCTGCTATTAGTAGAGAAACTTATCTTCACTTTGAACTATGAGTGACTGAATCAGTTTGTGATAATATTGACACAGTAAGAGACAGTTGACAGTATTTTCTGCGCTATATGCTTCATTTGTTCCTGCGTGTCTCATTTTTTTCATGATACCATCTTTCAGTGCTTAATTTTCTTAACACATTCATCATACAAAAATTTAACTTGATATTAGATAATAACAGGTGACAGGAAAACATATGGCAGCATTGCCTTTGATTTTCCTATACGATACTTTATTTTTGTTACATTTATAACTTATCCTTGGTGCCCTATATTTCTCATTTTCAGATCTAGTTATTTAACATTTAGTTTTCACATTGTAACAGCAGTGAGTTATTGCCTCGTTCTCTTACTTGTTGCATCTGCCAGTACATTTGATGGACTCTCAAGAGTTCTATAATCCTAAAATGCTTCTGAAGCAACAAAAGCAACAAATTTCACATAAATAACAGCCTAATAGCCACAATAATTACATTATATCTCTTGCTAGTGTTCATCAAAATGCTTCATAAAAGTAGTTTTATGTTTGAGATCACTATTATTTTTTTTTCCTTGCTATTCATGTGCTCGCATGACTTTATCAGCTGAGGTATATTACTGCTTGGAAAGAAAATTTTCTACTTAATGGAATTACAGAAAAGATGCATTATGTAGCAAAAATAATTTCCAGTGTATTTTGTCCCATCACATCATATGTGAATCACATGAGCTTCAGTTTATCATGATGAAACAAAAGCAAGAAAAAGACTGTAGAAATCATATGTGCTTTCAGATGGGATATATTCAAATATGATATTAAAAAAGCTGGACGGGCAGAGTGGGCAAAGGGTTGGGTTAGGCTGTATGTTTGGGTATTTTTATGGCAACCCAAGAGATTATTTCTTTTTTTTTTTTTTCTCTTTTCTTCAAAATGTAAAGTGATGTATAAATTCTGAGCAAAAGATTTTCCTGTTCCTTTTAATAGGGGGGTGGGGGCTGG
>JANZLQ010000092.1:19072638-19088392 GCA_026212715.1 Elanus axillaris | reverse complement strand
GCTGGAGCAGGGGAAGAGTGTGATGAGTCCTGCCCCTGAGGAGGATGAAGCGGCAGAGACAACCTGTGATGAACTGATTGTAAACCCCATTCCTTGTCCCCCTGTGCCGCTGGGGGTGTAGGTAGAGAAGCCAGGAGTGAAGTTGTGCCTGGGAAGAAGGGAGGGGTGGAGGGAAGGTGTTGTGAGATCGGGTTTTATTTCTCGTTACCCTACTCCATTTGAATTGTAATAAATTGAGTTAATTTTGCCCAACCTGAGTCTGTTTTGCCCGTGACGGTGATTAGTGAATGCTCTCTCCTGTCCTTATCTTGACCCACAAGCCCTTTGTTATATTTTTCTCTCCCCTGTCCAGCGGAGGAGGGGGGAGTGATAGAACAGCTTTGGTGGGCACCTGGCATCCAGCCAGGGTCAACCCATCACAAGTAACCACTTTGATCTAGTACATATTGTTGCACCCTTAGCTTCCTGAGGTTGCAGTGGGGTCAAAAGGGATTAGGGACAGGGGCCACCTTTTTCAGTGGCAACTCAGAGTCTGCAGGTTTTTTAGGACCTGAATTCTTGAAGCAGGGAGTTGCGATCACTGTCACATTTATGCCAGCGCACTACAGACACCAGGGAGAACTGAAGTTATCAACTGTCAGCTCTCATTGCATGTGTAGGAATAATGATAAAAAGTGGGAGAAAATACAGTAAACTGATAAAGATGTCATGTTAATTTGAGAGGGTTTTGCACTAGGCCTAATTTGTCCTAGAATCTGTGGTCAATTTCTAGCACAGTATTATATTTGGCTCTGCTTTTGTGATAGTCTATCCCAGGTGGACAATAAGTCCAATGAATAATTACAGACAGTAGTGACTGCAGACTGGTGTCCTAATGGCCTGACTGGTCACAGGCCGGTGGCCATTCACTGACTGTCCACCATCTTCAGTGTATATGCTTTATTCAACACTTCTGTCCATTACAGGCTGTCCACCTCTATATCCAGAAACCCTGGGAAGAAATTCTGTATCCTCTACAATGTCACAGAAGAAGACAACCTGAGAAAATGTTTAATTTGAGTTGGACCAGTTCTTTGTTTCACATATGCTAGCATCAGGATAACCTCTCCCAACTTGTTTCACCTGTGACCCCAGGGTAGAGCTTTGGACAGAAGGAATTTTGGCTCCAGGAAGCATGCTTGTAAGGAGGGATGAATTTAATTTCCTCATCTGCTCATCTGAATGCAGAGGGGTTTTATCTCCTTTGTATTTTTGGATTGAATTTTATTGATTTTTATTTTAGATACAGAAGTAATCATGGAAAGCAAAGATCCATAAGTACTGCACATGTGAGGTTCCCTAATGATACCAAAATTGAATGTATAACAGGTTCTCAGTATTCCCTTGCTCATGAGCTTAGCTAGGAATTTGAGAAAAGGTGTGCTGTCTTTATCAACAGTTATTGTGATAGCTCAAAAGGTGGAGGTTCTTTGGATGAACCTGAGAAGTCCTGGGAGAAATTCTGATAATCCCTGTGCTGATGTAACTAGAGACCATATTATAATGCTTACATGGGAGCAGGCAGTGTTACATTTTTGGCATTTCAGGAAGTTCTCAAGACACAAAGCAGTCTATGATGTGCTGGTAATTAGGCTCATTTTCTTTGATATATAGTACCTTCTATAAAACAAGGTTCTACAGCACAATGATCAGCATGACTATGCTAAAATGCCAGGAGTTGTCTAGAGGGAGTCTTCTGAAGATGCTGTAATTGTTCAGATTAAATGATCTGCCTCTGTAAAATCTGTGAACAATAAATAATGTTAGGTGTTTAATCCTCTTTGAGAGTTCTTGGCATGCAAAACTGGGAATCAAATAATTTGAGGGAAACAATGTAAGCCTAAGTAATTTGCTGACAGAAGTCAGTTACAGAGAGGGCAAATCATCCGCAGATACATTGGGGTTTTTGTCTTCCTCTCTTTCTCCTTCAGTGTTATGCAGGTGTTTTAAGGGTATTTCTGCCACCTCCCTTGTAGGAGATGTCTTTCTTTCTGTATGGTGTTGAAGTAGCTAAAGGACATTTCCAACAGTCTGGATAACCTCATGCATTTAGTGTCCTTATTTTACCCTGGTGTTATCCAGTGTGATAAATATAATTTTAAACTTGAGGAGGTTTGTGGTACTTAGCGCTGTAATCCTTAAACCTTTAGTAGCCCCAAGGCTCAAACTAACAATTCCAGTGGGAGAAAACCACTGTGTTACCTATTACAAAAGAGACAGCAAGTGAGTAATCTCCTGTCTATTAAAAATCTAATATTAAATGCAAAAGTGTGTCTTGTGAAAGTATCTCTAATGGTGCTGTTGATTTTCTTTTCCTTGGAGGAAATCTTGTAAGATGTACTACTAATTACTGTGAGAGCGGATGGCTTGAAATATGAGCTGAAGCTGAAAATATGCCTCTTGCTGTTGAGGCATGGGGATTCCCATTTTTTGGATGAAAAAAGTCATTAAATCTAGCTATCACAGATAAGTCAACACACAGCAAAGTGTGGATCAGAAGGTTAACAGAATTATGTAATACAGTCCACCATCCATATAAATCATAAAACTAATCCTAAGTATATTCCAACTGCAAGTACAAGGCTGAAGTTCACTGGGTGTTTGAGTCATTTTACAGCTTCAACTCTTAATCTATACATTTATTGATGACATGAACAAGCTAGGATTGCAATATTAAAGATCTATGGGTGGTTTATATGAACTGATGATGCAGTTAAAACTCATCCTCTAATTATTTCACCTTGGTCACCTCTTACCCTTTTAACTACCTCTAATGGGGTAAGATGGGGCTGTCCAGTTTGATAGAGGCACAAAAAGACATGGGCAAAACTTTAAGGACAGTTCTGCCAGTAATACACATCACCACCTGTTAGGGTTTATGTGCATGCAGTGAAATGGGGTTACATAGCTAGGCTTGGGATGAGCTCCATATATGTTGACACACTGAGCAGGGAGCTGCGCTGACCTAATCACTCAGACAATGCAAAAGTCAGTGGTGCATTGTTTTATGACTCCCTTTAACTGCACAAGCCTTAACAACTTGCCCTGGGTCATGTGGGAAGTGTGGCCCAGCAGGAGTTAAATGGAGATCTTCTCCTCATGTGTTAGCTAGTCTCTTGAGAGTCAACTTGCACCAAAGCCTGCTTTCTTTTTTTTCTAGTCAGGAAAAACCTTTCCTCCCAGGAGTTTATATAGAGTTCTCTAGAACTGGTAGTGTGTCTTAGACCTCTTTTTGAAGTTTCTATTGACCTCCATGCCAATAGGAGAAATTGGGATTTTAGGATAATAGTATGCCTTGCCTTTGTGAACATCATTGATTCCACCATAAATATTTACATACATGTAAAAATCAGCAACAGGACAGAAATGTGAGGTGTAAGATTTCATAGGCAGAGCTGTCTGTGTGATCACTGGATATTCTGGGTTACATGAAATCAGTGTGTAATGTGATTCATTCCTCCCCCTGCATGGTAATCTGCAACAACAGGCAATACTTCCACCTCTACTAACACACTCCATCTTCTGCAAATATTTTGCAGCCTAAGGTGTAATCTGGAGTATAAATTTTTAGTGTTATATAAAGCTGTTTTAATGTTCAATGCACTTTCAATTTCCACCTCTGTTAAAGTCTGAATCTCTCAATTTGAAATTCATCCTCATTGTGTGAGTTTATGAATCATGTGTTTTACATATGATAGTTTAACAAAAAATTGAGCATAGGAATGCATATAAAAGATGTTACATAAGAAGTTAGACAAAACTGCATTTTCGACTGTGTTAGAGTGGGGAACCAGGCTATGCCTTCTATGGCAAATAAGGGAATCAGGAAGATTGGCTTGTTGCATGATTCTTTGGAAAAGTACAGGAATCATTACAGGGCACATTTCCATTTGTTAGGAACCCTGAGAGCTTTTCCATGCAAGAAGTATAAATATGATTTCATATTAGCTACACTTTAAAACTGGAATAACTGACAGCTCTGCTATTGTGCCTTTGATACAAGACCTGCCTAGGTTGTTCATGATTCAAAGTCACAATCCAGTAGGAAGTGTAATGAGTTGATAAAGATCCTCTCTACCACTTATTCTGCACTCATGTTGACAATACAAAGAAGATGAAGGGATCGGTCAGCTGTGATCTCTCTGTGGTTGAAATTCATCGTCAGGGTGGTAGCTGAGGGATAGCCTGCATTTATGTAAATGTGTTTAATATTATTCTTAGTTTCAGGGATTACCTGAAGCTAATATTCAAACGTGCAATTAGCTGAATGGATGACTACTGTCTCCATCCTTTCTGGATGTAAATTTTTCTCTGCCATATTGCAAGAACACATGCCTGCCTTTTCCTCAGCTTTAGCTGAAATACTTGTAGAATACCTTCGATGTTGACAAGACATTATCTTTTTTTAAAGTCTTTTTTCACTGGAAGCTTTCCTAAATCCTAGTTTTGTGAACATCAGCATGGGGTCTGTGGAACAGGATAGCTATTAAGTTTATACTACCAAAAGTGAGACTATATTACTTGATTCTTCTATTTCTTACACTGCCTGTCTAAATCAACTGTAAAATCAATCCCAAAGCATCTGTTTCTGATATTTATATAATTTCCACTTCATCTATACCTTAATGTGCCAGAGTCTCCATAGGTTTGTTTATAGCAGCATTGGCAAGTGCAGATGTGCTATTATCCCATATTAAAGATAAAGGCCATCACACCAAGAGACCAAGAAAGATATGTCTGTGTGGCACAGAGTAGTGCCATGTGGAGATAAGTGGGCCAACCTGACTGCGATGCAGTGCCACATGCTCATTCAGCAAGCCCTACTTGCAGAACGAGCAGTATCTTAGAAAATAGGACTGTATTGTACATGGCATATCACTGTGAGCTCAGAAGAATGTAAAGTGCTGAGTGGAACTTCTTCATTTTCAGTTTATTTGAATCTTGCATTTAATCTTATACTAGAAAGAAAACAATTAGCTTGAATAATTTTCAATCCAATTAATCTATTCCTAAGTGGCAAATATTGTACCTGGAAACAGATTGATTATGAAGTGTTTCCTCTGAGATGCATTTTCCTGTTAATTGTTGAAGCAATTAATTTTCTTACAGACACATGCAGATCTTTGTGCAAAGTAGTTAAGACAAGGAAGACAAAAGAAGTAGATGAGAACAAAAAAGACTATAATAAAATATTAGGATTATCACAGAATTAATAAATATAATGTAAGTACAATGCATTCTATATGTTGTACATACTTTATGCATTTGTCAACATCCTTAACAGAAAGGCTTTCAAAAACTGCAAAAATTAGGACATCTTAGAATTAATCTTTCATACATATTCATTAAAAACAGTCTTTCTTACATGAACACATGGTATTTTTTCCATAGGATTATGGGCAGAGAAGAATTTGGCAGACAAACTCTGACAAGTTTCTATATGATGTGTTTTTCAAAATAACTTCGCCCCACGTCGAGACTTACAGTTTGGAAAAATGTGGGCAGTTTTTTATAGGGAAAACAAAGTGCAGTTTTGCATTTTGGATGTAAAATCCTAAGTTTATCTAAATATCCAAATGATACATCCCTTGCCAATTTTTGAGTCCTCACCTGAAAGCATAAGAAACATCATAATGTTCTTCTATTTTTTCAATGTTTCTTTCCAATTCTAAGCATCTTTTAATATAAACAGCCAATGCTGTTTTCCTAAACTCTAATGCACATGGCTAAATGGCTACAATTTTAACTCGGTTTTCCCCAAAAGTTTAAATCTAGACACATCCCTGACATGAAAATTTGTATCTGAGTAGCTTCATTTTGGTAAGGTTGTCAGCTACCAAAGGGAGGACTGTGCAGCAAATAATTTTTAATGGTCTTAATTATTTTTGTAGCTATCAAACCCACAAAATAATATTTTCCCATACTCTCACTGATATCTCTGTTTTATGTTAGAGATACACATACACACTCGCTGCATACATACTGTCTATATTGCAATTCTTTTTCAGTTCTAATAGATTGAATCAGGTTTGATTTTATGCACATTCAACACTAAGAACTCTGTGAAAGAGAGAGGTTGTGGGTGTACTGTACATATGTTTTATATATTTTAGTGAGATAAAGCCCTGACTTAGTCCTTAGGAGTCTCAAAGAGAACTGCAGTGTCCTGATGAAAAAATTACTATTTATTAAAAAATCAAGACTTTGTTCTCATAAACGACATGAAAATAAACCTTGTTTGCAGTGGCTCTAAGCAGCAAACGATCAAAGATTTAGCTGTCTCTAGTGCATGTGGATATATGCACATTTTCAGAAATGTAGCCTTCCGATCAAGCCTTTGAGATGGTGGGAATCAGCAATTGTTTTGTAAAAAGCAGTGTTTTTGCTCTTTGCTTCAGGTTCCTAGTTTTGGCACTCTCATTATGCTTATGTAACTCTCTAGCAAAATATCTCCTGTTGAGGGGTTTATGGGATTAATCTTGTTTATGAAGAGAAATGCTGCTTCTGCTTCTTGGATAAACCAAGAATAAAAATTTTACTCTACAGTTGTAATCACAACTTGTAAACACATTGAGAAAGTCCTAATGAACTGCTAATGATAATCCGGATGCTTCTGTCAGAAACATAGAAATTATAGAAGAATTATGTTATAAAAGAATGCATAATTATCAGAGAGGTGAAAACAACACATAAGTAAGGGAATTATTTACTGACAAGCAAAATCCTGTGTATATAGGTCTGCTGGCTGGGGTGAAAGATGATGCTCTTGTCCTCATTTCACTAGAGAGTCTGAGTATGCATTTTTCCATAACAAAAAAATACAATAAATGGAACTTTTGAAAGTGAAAAAGGAAGAATTGTGCTAGGGGCAGAGTAACAACAGCAAATATTTAGATGAAGAGAAAAAGTAATATGTGTGTTATGGAGATCCTTCCAATGCAAACACAGGAAGGGCTAAGTTACATTGCTTGATTTGCAACCCTAACATTCTTTTAATGTAGTTTTAATAAATGCCCTCTTTTTTTTTTTTTTCCTATATTGCCAGTTAGATTAGCCTGTAAATCCTGCTAAAAGTTCTGGTAGTAACAGTTGAAATAATTTACCAATGGATGTTAATACTGTGTTGTTTGGTCAGGTTCCCTAGTTCTGTAGTATTGGAGCTATGGATGATCTGCCTTTCCCACTCTTTAGGAGCTTTCCTTTTAGCTGATGTGCCAAAGAGGGGGATTCCTGGGAACTAAGGCAGATATATGGCCATTCACTTACCTGTGAGCAGAATAAAACTGTATGTGTTTCAGCCTTTTTGTGGTTTTCTCTTTCTGTCTTTACCTTTTCTGCAGAGCTGACTCACAGGTGGGATGTTACCAGGGCAAATGTGTACTCGGAGATAACGAAGCATTGCCAGAATGCTGCCAAAGAATGAAATTGGGCAGTAAGTTAGTGGGGTGGAAGGGAACCCTGCTTTCCTGATAGCACAGGAGAGATAGAATGATGATGTGGGTGGGTGTCAGGTTCAGTACCACAGCATGCATGAACCTCATGGCCAAGCTGTGAGGCACTAATCTTCCAGTGAAAGTAGATAGGCTGTTAAGACCTGTCTGCTGTCTTTCTCTAAAATCAGGACAATTACCAGCTACAGTGTGATGTGCTGTAGGGAAAGTTAACCAGAGCTATTTTGAACAGTTATCTCCCAGGAACAAGCAATCTGAAGATTGTTGTTTAAACATCTGGCTGTGGGGCAGCATTCCTAAGTACCACTTTTAATGGCAAATTCTAAGTCACTGGGATGCTATCATTTTAAGAAGGAAAAATCTGTACTTAAATCCATCAGGAAAGTAGCATTTTTGGTCTGTGAGCATGCAGAACTCTCCTGTTCTAAAATTAGAAGTCAATTTGTCTGTTAAGCCAGGGGAACAAGAAGCTCTACAGGCCCTCTGAAATTAGCAATGAAACAAGCTGTATTGAACTCATCTATAGTTTTACACCTTCAGGACAGTGACTGGAATCAAGATAGACAATATTTCTCCAGTTATTTTACAAGAGGAAAAGGAGGAGGGGGAGGAGAGAGTTGCTTTGGTCTGTTCTCTAAATGAAATAATCTGCTGAACTTTTAAAATCATTCAGAAGATTAAAGGACACCTCAAACTGTCTACTATGTCAAGTTTTAATTTATTCTGCTGAATATCTCTTGCTTAATTGTCTCAAAACTAAGACATTAAAGTTAACAGTGTCATGTGCTCTGTTAAAAGGTGCTGTTACTTTAGAGGAAGGTGTTAACTGGGGAAAAGGAATGCAAAGGGAGATCTTATATAGTATAGACCTAAAAAAAGAATTAAGACAATAATTTGATGCTTTTGATTTTCTATGAATACTACTTGGGAAGGATTTAACATTGTAGGTATGCAAGAATCGGTATCTTTTTTGTTACAGTAGAAGCAATTGTCATTGCAAAGGGTTGCTTTGAGAGGTATTAAGTAGATGTGAAGGCACTGACCATAAGCAGCTTGAATTCCCACAGTCTTCAACAAAACTTGAGCCTAGAGATGTGAGGATTTGGAAAACTCCAGAAACTTTCAAGAAAAAAATGTGATGTAGTTCCAAAGAAGTGCATACAACTTTTGCTGGTTTTTTTTCCCCATGAAGGCCTGGGTAGAAATTTGAAAAGAAATTAGTACAGCTGCCTATCAAGCCTTAAGAATGATTTCTGTGACTAATAAATCATTCAAATTAAGTTACATATATGTATGCATTATTAGGTGATTGCAATTTCAATATATTGTAGATTAAATTCACCTGAAATTTGTGCTGTGCGAACCACATCCCAATAAATGTGCATAAAGATGTCAAGTTAATATTTAAGCTTTTCTCTCCTAAAATAAGTGGTCTTTTTTTCTAGCTACATTAGGGCTTCATTTAGATATTGTTTCTGCACTCTGTGGATATTACTTTCTTTTTGGTTTATATGTCAACAATATTCATGCTTTCTATTTTTAACATTATAATATTCCTCCTACTTTAGAAAGATGTCAACAGGCAAATATATATTCAAGTACCTTTGCATGCTGTGCAGATCCATCCCTAATAATAGGTGTATAATGGTTTTTTTCCAAAGTAGAGAATTTCTGCTTATTTATGTCATAAATACAGCTAGCAGTACTATACATGTGCTAACTCAAGAATACATTTGTCATTTTTAATGAAGTGAATAAAGCAAGTAACTATAGATGGGTCAATTTTTCCTGTTTTCATTGTTATTTCTTTGGGGGAAATAGGGGGGAATTTAGCCAGGTTTTCCAAGGAAATGAGCCTTATGCTACCATGCTGCCTGTGCATGTGTGTTTTAAATTTGACAGCAGCATAGCTGACTCAAAGATGGTTATTTTTTATATGTTTCACGAAAATACACAGGCAGTAGAGGAAAAAAAGATATTAGAGAGTCCCCAGGCAGCTGTGTTCTTATCAATAGCAAATTATGGAAAAATCTTCAATAAGAGTTTGTACTTTCTTGGACACAAGAGTCAATCAACCATGAGACAGCTTTATAGGAAACAAGCTTTTACTTGCTCCATCCTCATGGAGCTGCTTCTTTTTCATGCTTATGTAATTTCTAGAAAATCTTGCCTCTGTAGCGCAGACCTGGCTTCAGTGCATAACAAGTGACAGTGTGTTGTAATGTTGAAAGGGCCCTTTGTCAAAAACAAGGTTGGCTGGATTTGGAGTTCAGTAAAGGTTCGACTTTGCTGTATCCTAGAAGGAGGAAGGTGGAATTAGCAGCCTAAAATGCTATACAAGCCTAACCAAAATGTTAATGGTATAAAGCTAGAAAAGTAATGCTGGGCTGTTTGGCAGAAACTACAATATAGATTTTGTATTTGTGTGAGTGTAGCCTATGACCTAGAATAACAGTAATTACATTTGTGTTTTTATTTAAGTGCTCCCAAATCTTCTAGCCTTTTTATCACCAGGGTCCCTTCCTGAGGCAGGTAACATCTGCTGGAATGCAAATAGTCCTAGGAAATCCTGCAGTCATGTTATCTTTCCCAAGCACACCTGGGAAGGCTGGAGACAAGGAACTGGGTAAATGAAGAGTCGTGGAAGCAATGACCAGATGCCTGTGGGAGCTCAGGAAGGTATGCACCCTTGGAGTTGCTACGGTGTGTTGTACGTTGGGTCCAGAGATCCACCTTGTCGTGACAGGCTCCACACAGACACAGCAAACTGTAGCACCTCTCCTGAGGAGCTGTGTCTTAGCTGAGACCTGTGACCACAGGCGTGGGATGCCAGGCAGTGAGATACTCTGTTCAGGATATGGAACTGGGAAAAAGCTAAAAACCATGGCTCTGAAAGCCACATGTAAAAATTCCCTTTCACTGGAATGCAAGGGAGACCTTTCCATTGCTCATGGCTCTCCTGTTCAGTGCCAGTACAGGTTTGTTTGGAGGGCTGTGCTCTCCACTAGAGCTGGGCTATATTCTCCACTATACAAGAACACGAGTGCTATAGTCCAAGTTCCAAGGACTGAATCTACCTGGCTGCTTAACAAGGAGCTACAGCTGCATCCTGATCTGAACAACATCTTCACTACTCTGTGCAGCTGCCCTTTTTATCCTCTCTTCATTTTCATCAATTAGCCTTATTTATAAATGCATGTCTCCTTGTAGCACACTCAAAGCTAAGAGCTAGTAAAACATGGTTCAGTATAATCCTACTGTGAAAAGATACAGACCCAGAAAAAGCGTGCTGCTTTAAGGACAGCCACTGGCCATAGCTGAAATGGGCCAAAACCTCTGTACTGGGGTCACTCCAGAGACCCCCTAGATGAAGAGGGTCAGGGCAGAGGAGTTGTACAGGGTTAGGACAAGCAGTGGTAATTACCAGTGCTTGTTCATTTCAGGGTGAGGAAGTTTTCTTCTTATATCTCCAACCAGGAAATTTGTTTGCTGCTCCCTCAGTTTCGCAGGCGGATGCAAAGTACTGGGTTTTTGGAGTTTGTGAAACTTGGGGTTGGTTAAATGCCTGTTGTGTATAACAGCCTGTACTTGATTCTGCCTTACAGCAAGGGAAAGGACTAGATAAGACAGAATGAGCCCTTCGGAGGTTAATATTATCTGAACCCCACTGTCCACCTGAACTGTGATGAATGTAACAGTGTTTGCTTTGAAGAACATAAAAACATCAGCTGTGGCATGGAGGCACAACTTGTTTGCCTCTCTTTGACTCCAAAATATAAAATATAAATTTTCTCAAGAGGAAAATGGCTTAGTAGGAAAAATGGAAATCAAATCTTCAAGGTTAAAAAGTTCTGCCTAACCTTTCACATTATTGCTCAGAAGAATTATTTCTGAAAGTTAATAAACCACATGCATTCACCTCATACAGCTATTTCCCTCCCTAAACAAATTGCTTTTATTGTCAAAACTACAAATTTAGGCATCGTGATCAATACCATCGTTTTATGAGCTGTCAGTAAAGGGACTTGAAGATGCAACTTTGCTTGATTGTCTAGGAATAAAGATTGATCAGCCCTGTTGCTTCTTCTGTATAGATCCTTGGTTGATTCACATACAGTATACAAAGCAAAGCACTACCACCTCATCCCTCTTCAAAATCACATAGTCAATAGCTTTTCCTCTGTGCATTTCTGCAAGCACTTGAGAGTACAACCCTAATTAATATGTTAAGAAGGGCAGAGAGGAGGAAAATGTTCTGGTGTTGGGGTCTTTCCCTGATAGAAAAATGTGATTTTAATTTCAAACTTTTCTTGGTTCATTTCACAAAAGGTATTGAGCCAAGACTGTTAGCTTTTACTCTTTCATGTTTTCTTTTATTGTTTTTAAAATGAAGACAAGAAAAAGAAGCGTGCAAGATGATAACAAAAGACTGCTGGCCCACAGCAACTGTTGAACCTTGAGAGGCATTTTGGGACAGCATTCAGTGTCATATGCTGTTCTTATTGCACCAGTCAGAGAAGGCAGGTTTTTTTAAAGGAAAATGAAGTCCTTGCATATACTTTTGCCAGAGAGTTTGCTGAACATAATTATTTCCAATGGAAAAAGGGGGTATTGGCTAAGCTGAGTTATTTTTATTGTATATATTCAATTACCAAAGTATTCCTGTATTTGTAACACAGGTGACTTAACATACTTGTGTATGATGCAGGTCACAGTGTCCACAACTTATTTGGAGCTTAAGTAAGTTAAGAAATTATATGCCTCAACTGCAGATTTGTAAACAGGTATGATAATCTTACTATTCCTTGTCTGCCCTATTAAAACTGTGAGCTATTCAGGGCACAGATGTCTTATAATGTGATACTTGGATCTTATAAGATAATTGATTGATTGGTCTCTGTAGGTGCTACTGTCATCCAAAAAATAGCACTGATCATTTGGGGTTAGACAGTATGGATGAATGAGTAGGTAGCTAAATAATAATACATGAGGAAAACCAGACTGTTTAGGAAAGAAAATGACTGGTCAGATGTACAGGAGTAGTACAGTGGACTATAGAACAAGATGTACTAGCTAAGGCTAGAGGAAAGGGGCTGGGACTCGAGCACTGAGCTTGGATTTGCCATGGGGATGTGGTGTCATGGTTCAACTGAGCTAACAGCTGTGCCTACCGAAGTGGGGACCACCTTCAGTCTCCTCCTGCTCTTCCTTTGTGGCCTGACCTTACAGGGAGCTAGTGCAGGCATCTAAACTGCCAGAAACCAACAGTATAAAAATATTGTCTTAGTTCCCCAAAATGGCTTATTGAAAATCCCATGTGAGTGCCTGAAGGAGGGGAGGAGCTGCAGTAAGTTGTGAGGTTACAGAGAACACAGCGAGTCAATGGCTATGGCCGTGCCAGGAGCAGCTGGAAATTAGCAGCATCACACTTGGTGTGACCTTAGACAAGTGATGATACATTTGTGGCTTAGTTTTTTCACATATAAGAGTGGGGACAATATTACTGTCTAGATCCTAAGACTAAGGTGATAATATTAAGCATTACATGCTTAGAGTATTAACTATTAGCTTAACTATTGGTTTTCACTGAATCTTTTCCTTAGACATGTTAACTTTGCTTTTATAGTCTATCAGGAGGCACTGTATTTAGCTCTCCCTGTTCAAGGTTCACTGACCTATAATCCTACTGAAATGGAGTGGAAAGCCCATGAAAATTTCACTGCATTTGCACTTAGGTGGCATACGGCCATGGTGGTAATTAAAAAAAAAAAGTAAAAAAAAAAGTGATAGTGTTCTAGTCTCCATGGAGACTAGGCATACTGAGAATATAAAACATTTTCAATCTTAGGTTGAAAGGCAGAGATCAGAAGTTGTTCTGGTTAAAATGCTGTGCAGATGTCAACATGCCAAGTTAAATGATAATGCATTTTGCACAAATACTTTTGCAAAATGGTTTGAATATGAGATTAAGAGGAAATTTCCTGTGCTATTTTCAATGGGTTACTGGAATAGATCTCGATGTATATTGTCTGTGCTTTTGTCAAATTTCTACCAGAGTGCATAAGCCAGAAGGTATCACACCCATCCTGGCAATACAGAATTCTTGTTTTACAAGGTAACATTCAAATTTTTTTAGAGGATCATAAAAACTAAATAAAAGAAGATCCAGCAGCAATTGAGACATTCTATGTGATTAAGATGTCTGGCTGGCAAAGAAGCCTATAAAATAAGCTTTCCCAAACACTTGCCTTAGGAAGGGAAGAGTCAGAAAGAGAACTGCAAGAAAAGTATTCCCCGAAATGGAATAGCAAACGGTTTTGTTGAGAGAGTAAATTTTGTTCAGTGCTATTTTTCAGTCATTTGGAGAACAGGAAAGCATAGCTGATAAAGCATTACTGAGGGAAAAAAAAATTAACATCACTGGTTAAATGCAAAAAATGGACAGCAGGAAACAATGAACTTTGTAACTTTTTGTTCCCAGGTGAAAATAGAAGTAATATATTGGTGATATCCAAAAAGCATTGTTTTGCATGATTTTAGCAAAAATGTGTGCTAATGTGGTTCTGGGATTGAAAAGTCACTAATATGACTTTTTCATCTCAAATAATCACAGCCTGTAGAATAATTCACACATAAAGTTTTAAGTTCAGAACTGTGACAGCACATTGGCTTACTCTGTCTCTGAAAAGTAAACTTGTCCTTCTGTAGGCAGCAGAACTTCAGAAACTTGATTTGTTAAAGATTTGTGTCCTACAGTTTTTCATCCTCATGCCCTTCTGCAGTGCTGCTAGTATCATACATTGCCAACACCCTTCTTCCAGAATTCCCAGCTCCTTCCCATGTTCCTTCATCACAAGCAAAAGAGGTGGGCAATATCTCTTGTTGAATTGACACTGACACTGTCAGGATGGGGCTGACGGATAAATGGACAGAAAATTTGCCTCCGTAAGATTACTTCCATGGGAAAAACAGGTTAAAAAAGAACAGAACCATCTGGTTGTTCCTGTTGCTTATGATTAGGAAAGTTTATTGAGTCCCTCATAGCTGATAGTGGACAATGTTAGTTTCTTTTATTTTTTTACATATCCATATCTGTTGCTATACGTTCTATAAATACAGCCAAAGATGTCTATACGTTTAGCAGACTAAGAGGGTAAAAAAGAGAAGCATAATTCAGAGAGAAAGATGGTTGAGAGCTTTGTGCATACAAATCCTCTTATTATTGAAATGGATGCTACTTTGCTGACTTTGGAGTCCTCATTTATTGAACAAACGCAGGAGGCAGTTAAATATAAAGTATGGAAGACGTTATTGTCTTGTTCTCTTTTGGTCTGATTGTGAATTTGCTTGAACAAGATTGTGAGACTGAATCTTATTACTTTGTGATGGAGTTTTGCCAAAGATATAACCACAACAAGATTTCTAAGGTTTTTTTTGAGAATTATTCAAAAAATAAAAAAAAAGCCCTGCTCTCTTGCTACCTTTAGACCATAGCTGAACAAATACATAATTTGGGGAAGACACAAAAGAAACACACACACACACAAAATGCAAAAATATATTCAGTTCAGTATTGCTGTCTGCCTTGAAATTGGTTTCCTCTGTCAGTAAACAACTGAACAGATGGAAAAGGTCTGAAAGAAAGGAAAAACATTACCTAACAAAAATGGTTAGTGCTTGTTATCTGGAGAGAGTGTTTAAGTAAAGGCAATCTTAATTTAGGCAAATAAATGAAAGATTGACTTGCAACATAACGAAATATGAATTTAAAAAAAATGACATTTAAAAGTTTTGTTTTATGAAATGTAGCAAACTTGAAGTGAGAGAGAGGACATTTTATGATATAGGTGCTGGCACTACCAAAAATACAGATGGTTTTTGTAACTGTTAATGTGTCTCAGCAGCCAGTCCATCATTTTTCTTGTTGTGTTCCATGTGGGAAATCTAACTAATGGACTGGTTTTCCTTGCCTGTTATTTTTATTCCCTAGAGTCAAACCAGCAGATGATACCCTGAGTTTCTTCATTTGTTTGGAATAATTTATTAACAAGCATTTTTGTCTGTGTCCTTGTTTCAGCTGGGATAGAATTAATTGTCTTCCTAGTAGCTGGTACAGTGCTGTGTTTCAAGTTCAGTATGAGAAGAATGTTGATAAATTCCCTGATGTTTTCAGTTGCTGCTAAGTAGTGTTTATACTAAGTCAAGGACTTTTCAGCTTCTCATGCCCAGCCAGCAAGAAGGCTGGAGGGGCACAAGAAGTTGGG
>JANZLQ010000092.1:19055167-19072538 GCA_026212715.1 Elanus axillaris | reverse complement strand
AACTGGGTGTCAGTTGGTGGGTGGTGAGCAATTGCACTGTGCGTCATTTGTACATTCCAATCCTTTCATTATTACTGTTGTCATTTTATTAGTGTTGTCATTATCATTATTAGTGTCTTCATTTTCTGTTCTATTAAACTGTTCTTATCTCAACCCATGAATTTTACTTCTTTTTTCCCAATTTTCTCCCCTATTCCACTGGGTGCAGGAGGAAGCGAGTGAGCGGCTTCGTGGTGCTTAGTTGCTGGCTGGGATTAAACCACGACAGTCTGTCATGGATCCTATTCTGTATTTCTTTTACCCTGTAATGGACTGGCATCAAAACATGGCTCAAAATTAGGGGCCAAGTTTTGGAAGCAACACTTTGGAATGTAATCCTTTATTTCTCAGAGGCTGAAAAAGTACACCCACCTTTTTAATATCTTTTTATTTGTTATGGTATTTATATTGAATCTGTTTACTTTTCCCTAACTCCCTTTAATAGAAACTAGACATATAATTAATTTAATAACAGCAGCTGGTTCAAAGGAATTATTTTGTGCAACCTCACAGTTAGTAGGAATTAAGACATTTGATTTTGAAGACTATTGTGTATGCAGGAATTTTCCATTTAAAAAAAAAAAAATAGTGCTATTGTTAAATTCATTGGGTTTATCAGCTTTACATCCCAGAATGACTGAAGAAACAGAATAGTTAAAATGTTTTCTTCACCTAATCATCACTGTGACTGTATTAATGGCTGTTCAGTTTTGGCACACATAAAGTCTTCGGATCAGTGGTAGTCCAGATGCTTTGATTTTTGTGATTAGGCTAATTTGCAAACAGAAACTGCATCTAGCATGCACCTGAAAAAATGTCTATGCATTCAGCTCTGTGTGTGACTTTAACCATGCAGTCAGTTTTTACAAAACTTAATTTAAATGTTAAATGTCGGTACATGTTGGGCAGATTCAAATGGAATGTAAACTTAAAGCTAAAAACCCCAGGAAAATCTCAACTAGTCTGATTTTTTTTTTTTAATGTTAATTTCAGAATAGGAAAAAGCAGCCCTTCTTTGCACCCAAAACCCAGCCAGACCCCCTTCTTCTGTGTAGATCATGATACAGAGCTCTTAAAAAAATACTTTGCTGTGTTCACTTGTAACATTAATTTGTTTGCCGTAGCTCTGAGTGGGTGTTTAATTTTGTTTAAAGGACATTGTGAATAGCCTCCAGTGCTTAATTTAGAATTTGTACAATTTTCCTCTTCTCTTAGATAAATAGTAGCGAAGGAAACATCTTTTATACATAAGGAAACTTGTGTTTTCCACCCATTTATAGTCATATTTTACTTCCTCTTCTCTTGGGGCAGTATCTAAATTCCTTGTCAGGTAATTAACTGTATTAGATGCATTAGTTTAAAACATGTGAACATTTTTTGGTCAGAGAAACAACATTTAATGAATTAATTTGGTGTGCATATTCTCAATGTGAGCTTTGTGCTCATTTTCTACCTGTCCAAAATCGCAGGAGCTTTTGCAAGGTCTTAATGCAGATGTGCGGCTGATGAAAGCACTTATGTTGTTACGTTCCTATATGTGTTGGCAGCTCTTTAATGACTCTGATGGTATATTCTTCGTGTTTTCTCCTGTTCCCTATCTGGTTTAGAGAGCTTAGTACTGAATGAGCCACAATAAAATGTCAACTTGTAACACGATTTGAAAAGTGTGTTGTGACTTAATGTGATGCTACCTATCCCTTAGGCAATAAGTTCACTCTCAGATCATCTCTTTTCTGGGGAACACCAATAGCAGTTCCTTTGCCTTAGGGGTAGCTGAGTTGCACAGAAAGAACTGAACTACTTCTCTGCTGTGGAAAATAGCTAAATGGAGTTTCAAGCAATGGAGACGAACACCGCTCTTGAATTTAAGGGGTTTGGAACAAAATTATTCAGCTGCATTGGAGTTTGGGGGTTCTTTGTGGAGGAGTGAAAGAAGAGGAAAGAGTGGAGGTAGGGAGATGTACTGCTTTGGTTGCTTTGAACAAAGAGCATAAGATTTTATAAGAATTGAGATGTTTTTTTATTCCTTCTTCCCCCACCCTGCCCTGAAACTGGCTGCTTGAAACAAGTAGTTCTCTGTAAAATCCAAGTACAAAGAAGTATGTAAGCCAGTGCTTCAGCACATGCCAGGGAACCAGGGACCAACACACCTGAGTTCCATGAGATGTCTTAGCTGCTACCACCACACACAATAAAGAAAAGTCATTACACAAATTAAACAGCCACTCAATGAAAGTGTGGGAGGGAGGACTAACCAGCAGTGCATTGTCGACATGGAAAATGACAGGAGTGACCTCCTTCTTGGAAACAGGCATGGTTTCATTGCTTACACCTGAACAGAAATTTGAAACTTGCTTTGACTGGTCTGTTATATCCATATTGATTTTACAGTTTTCCTTACAATTAACAGATAAGGTGCTTTTCTACCTCCACTCAGCATGTTATTTATCCTTCCTAGACAAGGGTTATTACATGCTGTCTCTTTTTCAGGCAAAATCCAATAAATTTTCTGATCTTTGCTGTAAAACTGGGCCAAAAGGATAGTGCAGAGGAGTCATCTGTCATGATTCCTTCTCAGTGTCTTGCAGGAAATGAGTAGCTAGGAAGAATATAACAAGGCTGAAAGATGGCATTTCCTTCTTTTAGTTCGACCTCAAAGAACCCAGTCTCAAACAATAAAGTTTATATAGTGAAATTCACAACCTCTTTCTCTCTGCCACTGTTGTTTTATTTTAAAGAAATTGAAAGGCCCACAAGCTGTTGGGGGCTCTGTTCTTTTTTTTTTTGAAATATTTTATGGCACTTCAGATAGAAGAACATATCACTTCAGTTAGCACTGGCACCATTTACTTAGTTGCATTTCATTAGTATGCACATACTTTGTCTTCTCTTAATTACCCTTGCTACAGCACAAGAGGAGGTGGGAGATCAGTCAGTGTAACTAATATTCATCTTGTAGGCAATAGATAAACCTATAGTAAAGCAAAAGAAAGAAGAGTGAATGCCCTTCCCAGAGCATCATGGACTGGTATGGTTAGCCAAGAAGAGAGACCTCATCTTGCTCTACAGGAAGTTTTAGAAACGTGGCTTTTGCCTAATTACTATACTACTATCTTCACATCTTGGCTACCTACCTCTATCAGGCTGACCTACAACATATGTTATACCCCTTCCCTACCTCCTGATTCACTGAAGTATTTCTCTCTAGTCTTAAATCTTACTAGTATCAGTACAACTTGAACACTTGCTTGAAATTCAGCAATGATACTTTCTTGAAATATTTATTTAAAATTAATCCCTTGGAGGTGTGGATTTAAGAGCATGTTTCAAGTTAAGATGGGGACAAATTGAAAAAAGAACAAGTATGAAATGCAAGCTGTGGAATCATGGCTACAAGGACTTTGTCAAGAGATACTGGTAAGGATCTTTAGCTGGGTTATGTCATCGGACATCCATTGCTTTATAGCATAACACTAATCTACAGAAAAGGATGGATAAAACACCAGCTAAGTCAATAGGCTCCCCTAGACTTACACATGCTTTGGATTGGGCTGCTGCTGAGACTAGTGTCATTTGGACAGGCAGCCTTGGAGCACTGTAATAATTTAGGGTCTTACAATAAACAAGACAAAGATTTTCTAAAGTGAGTAGTGTTTTTGGTTGCATCAAATTTGAATTTTGCAAATTTAGAAACTGAGCTGAGATCTGATTTTCAGAAACACTTGAATATTATCTTTGGCAGAGGGGCTAGGCAGATAAAAAGTTCAGTCATGGTGTCCCCAGTCAGACACGTATATCATTAGTTTCTTTAACAATCTTGACCAAATGGAATTGAAATATTTCTCCTTTTTTTCCATGCTTTGTCCAGTTTCTCCTTTCATTGCTGTTGAGCAGTGGTGATACAGAACAGACAAAGAGAAGAAAACCTTCTCCCTATTTCTTTTCTGGTTCTAGAGTGACCAATAGGATGTAAATCTGCCAAGTCCTAGACCAGGCTATTGTGGCAGACTTTCTTACTGAGGAATTAATACCTCTAATATCACAGTAAGAAAGCAGATCAGTCAGCTTCAAAGCTGTTGAAGTGACAGCTTTCTCGGCTGTTCTCAGAGGTTGCTGCTTGGCCGGTTACCTACAGCTGGTTTTGAATTAGTGGACATAGGAGCTTTAAATGTAGAAACATAGAAGGGGGGAAAAAAATCTTGCCCACAATTATTTAGAATTTGAGCAAAAAGAGTTTGAATTGTGAAGGTCATCAGCGCTGGCTGAAATCTTTGACAGCAGTAGTTCTCCATCTCTGGGAATTAACATATTTTAGATTCAAAATGATTGTTAGATAATGCTGCATTCAACATATTAGGGGTATTTGCAGTATTTTGATAGTAGGCTTAATAAAGCAGGCATTTATTTCATAAAGGAAGTTTATGGCAGTCTGGTCTAACAGCCAAGTGAGCCGATTAAAGTTTGGCAGACCCTATTGACATTTCTAATAAAGAAATCACTACCACAGCATTTTCCTGCTTAAAGCAACAAGAGCAAGAATGGTGAAGAAATAAAACCTTTAAAGAGAGGAAGAATCTGTTGACAGCAGCTTTTAATTTCCTACATTTAATCACTAGTGCTCAGCTTTTGCCACCACTGTAGCATATAAAACAATAATACTGGTAATATATTCATTATCCGTCATTTAGTTGAGTGCCTGGAAATTAGGAACGTGCAGAGGCTAACTTATGCATAATGTTATGAGAAGAGGATAGAAAGTCTACAGAAAGTGCCATGCCACAGTCCCAGTAAAATATCTCTGTGATAAATTTATTCTAGTCCTTCTAATTGGCTTATTAACTTAGATTTTCCAGTCCTATTCATGTTGCAGACTTCCCAGTGGCAGCCTCATAACTTGGGTCCTTAATTTATTAATTCCGGTGTAAACCACTGCTCAGTTTGTATTGCACAAACCCTAATCCATGCTGGCTCTGCCACCCTAACCTCAAAGCTTGCTGCTGAGCTCTGAAGGACCCCAGTATCAAACAAGGTGACTAAGCATGGGTATGGAAAGGCAAGATGTGAATACTAGAGTTGACTTTCACAATCCAGAGATGAAGGGATGTCCATACCTTTAGGTAAATTAGGCACAAGGAGTCATTTAGTTAATCCTTATCACATTACAATGAAAACTAGATTATTAATTACACAACAATATTAATTCTGAACCCATTTGTAGCATTTTTCATCTGAGGTTTTCCAAGTATTTTATTACTGTAAGAAAAAGAAATTGCAAACCTTTAACAATAAAACATGCTTGTCCGGTATGTTGTGGTTTAATACTGTCATGATGAAAAGTTGCTTGTTTGCTTTGATAGTGAAGAGAGCACGTAATATAGCAGAGGACTTGAGTAACTCTCCAGTGGATCAGGAAATTATATGTCACCATGTGTTACATCTGAAAGTGTTTCTGAACTGTGGGCAGAGGATCTGTCTTGCATCTGGTTGAAATTCTGAACAGGAAAAAGTTGATAACATAGGCTTATTTAAGTCTAAATAGTGGAAATAAAGTGAACTGAAAAGAAACCAGCTAGCAGATGCAGATACTTTTTCTCTTGTAGTTCCATCCTCAGTAAACAGGCTTTAAGCACTGGACATTATTCAATGTGAGTATTTAAAGGACCTGAAGTTTCAAATAGGCTCAGAACCCATTTAATTTTAAGTGCTAAATCAGAGTTTTAAAAGATATTCCCAAGCCTGTTTTTACCCTTGCCTACTTTGGGATAGCCATTGCTATGTTTATTTGGGTAATGAGGCCACCTGATGGTGACCACTTAGATTTTTAGAAGTTGGGGTTTTCTCTTAGATTATTCTTCAGATTTTAAACAAATTCCTGGGAATGTTGCAAAGTCATATCCTTATGCTCCTTAAAGCCTCATCTTAAAAGCTCTCCAAGCTCAACAACAGCTTATGTAGCTTGTGGGTCTATCTAGACCCATGCCTCATGCCCTACCCTATAACAGCCCTGAGCTTCCCTAAATGTCTGCGTACAGTCTTGCTCTGCTCTTTTATAATCACATTGCAGGCTCCTGGGGTCAGGAGCCATCTGTTGCCCTGTGTTTGCTACCATACCTACTACAGTCTGGGGCTTGTATCATGTTCTGTGTGACCTCTGCTGAAAAAATGAATAATTAAGTATGTGTATGTCCAGGAGTGCAGAACTGAGTTAACTATCTCACTTGGGCATCCTCCTGGGAGCATGTGTTGATGAGAAAAATTTTATGAGCAACATTCATCAGATGCTTCGCACTGCTCTTAATCTTGCTGTAGTGAATGACAGTATTTGGTGTTAAATTTAGTTTTGGTATTATTATATTTATCCATCACTTATTAGGTCATTATTTGCCTTAAGATAAATGACATGGAAATGAAGTGCTGCAGAGGACAGGCTTGGTTTGTAAACTATAACAATATTTATTGTCCTTTTCATACCACATGTCTGTCTTGCCTTTACTCTGAAGCTGTATAGGGACCAAGGAAATGTGGAAAATAGTGTATGAATTCTCCAAAAGTCTGTCTCCCACATGATACTTATTACTTTCCAAGCGAACCCTTGGCTGCCTCTGCTGCTGCTGTATATTTATGATCAAAGAGTACTTCAATCATTTCTAGATAACTTCATAATAAGGTTGTACTGTCCAAATACTCTATGTAATGCACAAAGATTTATATCCTCAGATGTGTATGGAGCAGACACACAGAAGTAACCTTGAAAATCTTACCATTAAAATATATACCTTTTGGCAAATACCTGTGTCAATAAAGCTTAAAGAACTGGCAGATCTTATGTTTGAAGTTACCTTTGCATCCACAGTTAGACCAGTTTTCTGTGCTAATGACCTCATCTTTGGATGAACTTTTTTAATGTACTCTGATAGTTTACATGAAAATGTGATTTTTAATGTGCATGGTTTAGCACCCTGTAACACATCTAGCTTGGAAATAGAGTTGCGTACAAAAGATGCAAAAATCAAATCTAAAAATATATCCAAGTGCCAGACTACATTAAAATTCATGCTTCATTAAGTGGGTACAGTGCAAATAAAAGAGGTCTTGGTAAAAGCAAAGCTGCTTCTTTTGTTTAGTATTTTAGCGAACTGGGACTCTGGAGCCTCAAATCTCTTTACAAATGCCCATGGTATTGAGTTAATGGTATTGAGCAGTATGGTTAGCTCTTGTAACACTTCATTTTAATTCCTAGTTTGCCAGAACACCTGATTTTGCTTTTACAACAGTCATTATAGCATATCTTCAAACTGAATTTAGGCTTTATACATTCCCTTTATATTGGATCATACATCTTCTTCCTATGAGTTAAAATACATACCAGATGCTGTAGCACACCTGTGATTTGTAAACTGTTACTCTTATGTGATATATAAAGTACAACTTTGGTCAGCCGCTGTGTATAATGTGAACATACACAGCATATGTAGCTTCTGTGGCTGCTTAGATTAAATGTAAACATAGTGGCTTGCATGTATATGTCTATGGTGAGTTTTTCCTACTCTTTCATGTTTAGTACTCAGCCCTGCTTTAAAGAGGGATTTCAGAGAAAGAGCTTTTCTGTATTGAATCCTGAGAGCTTTTGCAGATAGGGAATCTTTGCGATGGTCCCAACAGGTTGCTGAGCCCCGGAGCAGAAGTGCTGTAGCTGAATGTTCCACATTGTCAATTTTGTGCTGTTTCAGCAGTGGAGATATCAGGACATCCAAGTATGTATCTGAGCTGAGGGCCACAGCTTCTTTCAAAGTATAAAATCCAGTGGAGTGCTATTCAAAACGGGCAAGTTGACTTTTGACACAGAAGCATCAATTTCCTTCCTCTCTGTTGAATTCATGTTTTTACATTTCCTTGACTTCTGCAGATTTTTGCAAATCAATGTGATGACAGGAATACACTTAATTGTGAGAGTCAAAGGTGAACAGAGAGGAATGCGAAGTAGGTCAGGAAAGGAAAAGGTGATGGCAGCATTCTGGCAGTGACATAAGGGACATCTCTATCAGGTAACACAGGAAAAGATTTCAATCCTACAAAGAAATCATAAGGTATTTCCGCCCCTTTCTCTATTATGCATTAACCTTCACAACCCTGAGCAAAAATCCACTGGTGTCTTTCCTTAAACCCAGAGGACTTTGGATCAAACTTGTGCTGTACTTCAACTGGAAAACAAGTCCCAGCTCAGCACAGCAAATGGAATAGACTCTCCACTTGGTGGTAGCTCTCTGAATCCTTAGGACAGCTTTGAGCCATGGTGTAGACTTCAGTGCACTTCATACATAGCTTTCTGTATCTGTTTATGCCATTTGAGCTATGCCAGCTCTTGTGCTGTGGTATAGAAGTTTTCTGTGAGGGGAGCTGCAAGGAATAATCATATAGTGATTCTCTGTAATAATTAATTGACTGTAAAATGTGGGAAAAGTCAAGTAAAGAGTCTCTTCAGTGGTGAAAGGATATTTTACCCATCAGTGCATAAAGATGTCCACTGGTGAGCGGGTACTCTGAAGGTTGGGTAGCTTTCCTATTTGAGAACAGCTGTAATACCTTATTTAATTGCCTTGGTGAATTCCAATAATGCATTGTCACTGTGCTTTCTGAAATATTGCAACTATCTGAGGCCAGGGCAAGTTTTCCACAGAAAATGATAATGTTCTTCTTGCTTTATTTTAATTAGTATTTTAGTGGAAGTGAGAAATTTGCTGATTTATGTAACTCTTTAAACCAGGGCAGGGCAGCAAACTTCAGAGTAATTTATTTCTTGACATATATATTGCAGTGATTTTGAACACTTTTTGCAACAGTTTGCAATCCTTTTCTGCAGAGCAAAATATTCACCTCAGACAGTGGAATTTCACGAAGTCATCGCTGCTTTATGCACTTCATGGTTATTTGCTATTTTTGCAGCCTCATCTGTGAATTTTTACTATATGGCGTCATGCAGGTGTGTTCGTTTCTATCCACTGTGCTGAAGTATTTATGTAGATTGTTTTAAGATTTAACCAGTTTAGGGGAAAAAAAAGTCTTAATTTTAAATAATTATAATTATATGTGAACTTTTTTCTGTATCTTTTATGAACAAATTTGGCTTTTAGCAACTAGTAACAACCAAACAGGAATCTCATCTAGTTTAGACCATTTCTAGACCATTGTAGTGTTTGTCCTTACAGGATGTAACTCTAATACATTAATCAATCTAATAGAAAAGCAAATGGATGTCCTTTCTTGAGAGATTGATCTAGAGCCTGAGAAAGCCAACAAACCTATGGAGGAATATATTCCACCTGCCAGTATCATTTGTAGTAATTCTGTGCCTAGAAGTTAACTGTGAAACTCCAGGCCTCTCCACCAAAGCCACCTGGAGAACAATCTACTACTCTCCTGCTTTACTGCCAAACTCTTGGGTACATAGCCTTTATCTTAAAAGACTTAACAGTTGCCCCTGAGCGCTATTTTAATTCCTGTCCCTGGTACCTGTCAGAGGGAGTTAGGTGAGGAGTCTGCCTGTCTACTTTTGTGAATACCACTAGACTCCTGCCTGCAACTTCAGCAGATTGAATAACTGTGTCTGTGCTTTCCATCCCACCACTTGGACCTTGACCCTGATAAAGGAGGTATTAGTATTTGAAATGTGTTTAAAAAAACTGTAAAACATGTAGTTTGCCATGAGCAGAAATTCTCATTGTCTTAACTAGAAATTCAAATGCTTATGCACAGCCATCTGCTTCGTCTCTCTCTCTCCTGATACTCCTTTAATGGTTCTTGCTGGGCTTTACTTACTCTTTTGTTTCTGTGTGTGGAGGAAAACAGTTTTTATCATAAATCCTTTAAAAGATAAGGAGCTCAAAAGTGATCTTTATTAATTCCAAAGAAGATTGAAGCCAGAGAGCAAGGGCATGAGGGCATTTTACACATCATCACAGCCATGGCAGAATGATTCTAAAGAACAACTGACAAGGGTACATGGAAAATATTCAGGTACAATACTGGATTTTAAAGAACCTTGAAATGCAAATGTCAGAGGAAGACCCAGCTTCCTCCATCACTGTTGTTGTTCTCATTGCAATAAGGCTTTTGGGGCACAACTGGGGATTTAACTGTGAAGGACCCTTAGGGAAAACAGAGACTACACTGGCTCAGTCCCAGATGGCATAGTTGTCCCTTGAGAGAAAAAGATGCTTGAGTTAGTGCGGAATGAGTTAATGCTGGGACCAGAAGCAGTGCAGATGTGTCAGTGCGATGCTAATTAGTCTTTCTAGTTTCCCATCATGTATTTGCATTTCTGTTAAAATAGTGAGTTTCCTGTACTTGAGTCTTTCTTTTTCACTCACCCTGTCTGTTCCTTATTATCAGGCTATCGGAGCACCACGTAATGTTTCATGTGTAGATCACCATAACATCTCTGTAAGGTAGGGCAGTAGAAATGGGAAGATGAGGCCCAGAAAGACTCCATGTTTTGTCTACTGCCACAGGAAATCTGGGCTTTATTGATTTATTAGCAGACTAGACTGATGCAGTGACTTGAAGCAGACCCCAAGATTGCTGATCTACAGATTCCGAGATGTAATGCCCCTTTTAATACACTTCTGCTTTGAATACTGAGCCTCTAATATTAGCTCTTCAGAAATCTATATTTATTGTTCAGTTACTGGCTCCATTTTCAAGGACAAAAATTGTTTCTGAAATGCAAGGCAGTGGCCTACAGTACTGATAGAACTGAGAAAGATTTAATGAACGATACAATAGATTAATTTAACCAATTATATTTTGCAGTTGTGGACAAGAAATTAAGCATGTGATTTTAAAATCATTTTAAATGCAGCATTCTAGAAAAAAATATGCTTGTAATGCTATCATTATGGTGATGGAGACAGCAGAGACTAGTTAAAGGAAAATCTTTGGGTATCATAAAGTTGTATGTTCCACTAGAGTTTTCATCATATGTGCTCAGTTTGTCTCATTCTTCCATGACCCTTCATGGGCTGCCACAAATGGGAAAATAGAAGGCATAGTTCCCTCTAATGTACAGCTGCTGCAGGAATTAAGTGCTGTAAACTGTTTTGCAAACTTCGCGTGTATTGTTTGTGAAAAATGTGGTTATGTGGTACTCATTACATTTTATAAGTTGGCTTCAGCATCCTATCGTCTCAATGCATCAGCCAGTAGGAGCCTTCCCTGATGATGTCCTGTTTCTATCATGATGGTTTTTTACTGCTTATGACGATAAATTTTCTCCAGTCTACCTCTGTTGGCCCTTGTGAATTTGGAAGATGTTTTTCAGTGCTTCCTTTCTCCCTCTCCAGTAATTGCAGTGTGGGACACTTTTTAATTTGCCTGTAGATTCTGGTAAAGCCTGTGTACATGACACACTATTATTTCAGTACAGCTAAGATTTGTAGTAAACCCTGCTACAAATCATTTCACATTCTCACCTGGTAATGAGGATGCACTATTGGATCTGAATGCCTCCAAATCCATAGCATGTTCCTTTGTGGCATTCATCTACCCCAAGAAATGAGGAACATTATTTTCCTTGTTTTAGAAGAGAGTCTCGGATGTGTAATTTTATGGTAGCAAGCCTTCAGCAGCATTGTAGGCTTGAGGAATTCCCACCTCTTACCCAGCTGTTTGTACCCACATGGTGCTGGGACCAGCCTCTCTCTCCCCCCACTCCCATTTCATGGACACGCTGCCCTGAGCACCCAGTCAGTGAACTGATCCATGTTAAAAATAACCTATTTTTGGCAACTTTTATTTTTCTTACCCAAAGTAACAATGTGTGTCATGAACCTATGCCTGGAGGCTCAGAGGAGCAGAAAGATTTTGGCCACAAGGACCCAGGGCATGCTAGGTCTGGCTGTGAGGTTAACCTAAATTTCCTCCCACCGATGCCTGTTCCCAGGCTGCAGTCATGGTCCTCTCAGTATGACCGGCACAACTCTGTGCAGTCACTCTGTGAAGAGAGGCACAGAAACTCTCAAGAAAAGGGGTACTGACAGTGATAATATCCATGATCTGAGTTGAAAGGCAGCCCGGACATTGTGTCTCTTGTAATGACACCCTGAGATGAGGCAGGGAATTGTATTTAGGTTCTCCCAGTTCTAGTCTACAACACAATCAACAACCAGTGCCTTATCTCCTCTTCTGGGATAGCATCAGGCATTGCCTTGTTTTGCACATAGAAATACTGAGATGCAGAAAGTTCACTGATCACTGTATCTAATCATGTAAGTCTTTTTTTGACTTCAGTAGGCTCAGCCTAGCTTCAGTGCAGTCACACTCCTAGGCTTGTTACACACAACTCCAACATGAAAATGTGCTTAACTGCAGGCATGTGTTTTTCCAAGTGGAGATAGGTTTAAGCATGTAATTTTAAACTACTTTGTGCATTAATGTCATCTTAAGTTGAAACTCTTTACATGGCTTGCTTACTTTAAGCAATGCTTGCTTAAAATCTTTGCTATCTAGGGGCTTTTCTGCGTAGCAAGTGGGAGAGAATTTGGCATTGGGTAATTTGTTGAAAGAGACACAGGAGGTCCATGGCAGGGCCTGGAGCAGAACCTGTTTCTGCTGCCTTGCATTCCTCTACTTAGACGTGATTTCCCCTTCCTTATGGAGGCAAAAGCAAACTTGGCACCTCATCCATGCAGAGTGCTTACGCTTCCACTTTGCTGGGACATGAACAAGTCTAAATAGTGAACACTTGACCTCCTTCCAGAGAGTGTTAACAATAACTGTTAACAAAAAAAAAATAACTTTTTCTACAGTAACAACAAGAATTGGCATAGACTTGTAGGCACTTCCACATCACTTTGCTCTGACAGGTGGTAAAGCCTTGCTGGGAAGCAGCAAATTCTCCTCTATTTGCTGCTTGCTTTTTTGTCTTTTCCTTTCAGGTCCTGACCTGAACTGATCCTCGACATTAGCACCTGAGGCTCACTTTGCACTGCAAATGTATGCTGCTACCACTGTATGGTGAGGTAGATACAGGTTAAGCGGACAGACTGCTTTGTCCCAGATGGCTTAAAACTTCCCACAATGAAATCACTGTATTGAAAAACATTTTTTTGAAAGCTTTACTGTGCTTATGTAAAGGATTTGCTTGTGTAAAACGTCATAAAAATCAAGTTTCATGCAGCATTACCATGCTAAGAAAAGAGTGGTTTCTCATGTAGAATTGGCATTTCTTGGCTGTTGTTCCTATGTAGAGTAAAACAGACAAACAAAAACCTACCTTGAACAAAACCAAAATCCCAGTGTACTTTAGTGTGGGAAGACCTATAAATTAAAAATACCTCTGCAACTTCAAGGCTTGTGGCTGGCAACCAGTTAACCGTTTTGTGGTTTGTGAGAAAGAATGGATGTCAGGTTGCAATTATCTGTCTTAATAGTGCACATTGTAGTAGGTAGTAATGTGTAATTGCATTTTGGAGACAAAAATGAGAATGTAATTTACAGGGCTCCATCACTGACTAATTTCTTGCTTAATGATTGTAGCCTGTGCTACTTTGACAGAAGATATGCATGTTGCTGTGTGAGCTGCTCTTGTGACTGTGCCCTGATTACGTGTAAACTCTGCGAAAGCCCAGCTATGAAGAAGGATTCATTGAGGGTTGGTAAAAAGGTTGTGCATTACCTATTACCATCCTGGATTTCTACTGCCCATTTCAGTCTCCTGGTGATTGTTTTGTAAGTTTCATTCTGTGACTAACCGAGAGCAGTGTCTCTTTGGGGGATATTTTCTTCAACAGTTAAGCACTGAGAATGTTCCCTCCGGGTAGTCTCAGCAGTCTGTTTGGGAGCATCACATTGCTTCCTTGCAGGGATATTGGAAAGAAAATAGTTGCACAGCATGGAGTGTGCCACATGTGATGGTGTTATCTCAAAAGGGGCTTGAGGAAGATTGATCTCGAGCTTCACCCACAAGGTGAAAGTAATTCTCCTTATAAAGTAAGGACAATTCCACAATAGGATTGCTTATAAAAGAATCTGCATTCCTTCTGTGTGCATGGGTGTGCTCATGCTGCTTAATTGTCATTCAAAATTGAACTTGCCCTGCTCACATCCTTTCACATAAGATGTTTATTAACTTAGTTTATTAAAGAGACAGTGCAGAAAATAAAGGTATGTGCCCCATCCATTTACAAGCAAACAATCTGCAGGCTGGCATACCTGCAATGGATCTCCCAGGACAGGATCATGTCTTGAAGGAAGATCAATATGACTAACAGAAGCTTCTAGTCTAGTCTATGGGAAATATTGCACTTATTTTTTCAGGATATGGCAAAAAGCATCCTGATGTGGAGCATGCTCTGGGACAGCTTACATGCCTAAATGTTACGTTGCTCTTTGCTTTTACATGAATTCTTCTCTAACATTCTTCAAACCATTAGGCTATTTTGAAGTTACTGCACTTGACAGTGAATCTGTGGGTTTTTCCTATAAATAAATAAATAAATAAAATTACCTTACCATCAGGAGCTTTTACCTTTATTTCAGTCCTTATGAAATCGCTTGGAAAACAACACCACCACCCCTCCCCCCATCTGCTGTGCCTAGAGTGATGAAGTTAAGAAGCCCAGTGATGTTGAAGGTCCCTTTACATAACAGGACTGCCTCACAAAGGAGTTGATAGCTCAGCATAAGGACTTTGTCCTCTGTGGAGAGGTTTCTGGTTGCTCTCAGTGCTTGATAGGGAGAAGTGGCAGGACACACTGCAGGTTTTGGAGAGGCAGACTTCATCCAACAAACCAGAACTTCTGTGACCCATGCTAAGTATGCACTGGTGTGACAGGAGTGCTGTGTACATATCTGTGCCTTGCTGAGGTTTAGCACCTGTGAATACCCAGGGCAAATCTTGCAAGAGCCTGTTGGAAACAACTGAACATCAGGTTACCAAATGTGCATAAACCAAGCAAAAGTAATGTCACATAAATGTGTTATGTGCTGGTACGTTCCTGGTTGCCATTTAGTTCATATAATTTACAGCGATGTTTCATGTTGTGCTAGTAATACAAAATCACGCATTTTATAAAAATAAGTGAATCCTAAGAGACTGCAACTTACAGCTCAGTGTTTGTAGTTTGACATATGCTGAGAGGCCAAGACATCAGGTGCATTATGAGCTTTGCACAGAGTGCTGTTTAGCACAGTGCAGTTCAGCAATGTTTCACTATTTGTTAATAAAATCTGAAGGTTACACGTTGTTTTTGTGATGTCAGTGACAATTTACCACCACAAAGTCTTGAAAGTGATAATTCAGTGGGATGATTCATCTACAGTGTGCTCTTGTGTTCAGAGAGGGAAAGTGTAGCTCTCATGTTGTTTAGCTTCTGGCACAAAATGACTAACAATTGTCAGAAAGCATTTATTTTTCTCTCTTGACATTTCCTCCTAGCAACATGTAGTATATATGTTTCCTATAAGTCGTAAGGCTTTTTTTTCCTTTCTGCCTCCAATTCTTTGTGAGGCAGCAGCAAAACATTAAGTACAGGGAAGAGCACACACAAGCATGGAGCAGGCGTATGACCCTCAAGACCTGCAGCGGAATTCCTTCTGTGAACCCACAAGCAATGTTTTAAAGGCATTCAGATTTAACTCTCATCTGTTCTTACCAGCAGCTCTGAAGGGGATTAAAGAGCCTCCAAGAGTTTTGCAATAGCTCTTCAGAAGCTAAGAGCACACAAAAATCAAGCCTTGAAACTGAAACAAATAACATTTCTTATACCTGAATGGTTTTAGAATTGGTGTAATTTACAAAAGAAAAATAGAAAAGCAAAGGCAAGAATGTTAATAAATTCCACAGTATTTCTTAGCATGAAATTATATCAAAAAGGGAAGTCAAAGACACCTATATGTTCATGTATGTATGTACGTAAGCCATGCATTCTTGAAACTTGAGTGTGCAACTAGTGGTTTCAGGAGTTAGATAACTGGAGGATGAGGCTTCACCTTGAGGTCATAATTTAAAATTTATTCCAGGTACCATTATTCTTTGCTTTCTGAGGTACCAATAATATGTTAGGTGCTTTTAAAATGTTCTGAACTATGAGAATGTCACAGATTGAAATCTAGACAGACAACTGAAGAGGGTTTAGTGGGAAAGGAGAGGATTGATATTGAGTTTATGTATACAAGTCGAGTGATATTGTTTCACAGCATGGCAGAACAGCCTCTGAAAAAGACTTTGCTAAAGACAGGATAGGTCAGTATACATTAGAGCTCTATGATGATCATGCTTTGTGGTTTAGCTGCACCAGCCCCCGCAACGGAAATGACTCAGAGATGGATTCCATTTTGTCAAGATAAATATTTGAGGTGAGCACAGGACAAGAAGATTTTAATAAAGGATCCCAAATATTTCCACCAATCCTTGATATCAATGTCACTAAAAATCAGTGCTGTCTTTCAGCAGCTTTTCCATCATGAATGCTGCTGCTGAGCATGTCCTAGAGGCCGAAGAAACCTCCTGAGTATATTCTCCAAATCACGTTTACCTGTTCATGGCTTCGCATGCTGGGCAGCCTCCAGCTATCCTGTCTGCTGTAGTAGAGATGACACTGAGTAGAAGAGATTGGCATCATCATTGCAGAGGCCTTAGGTTGTTTTTTGATTTTGAAATAGTGCTGCTACTGTCTTTCTCAAGTGCAAATGGACTCTGGTGAGTAGAGGTTACCTGCAAGGGCATCCTGTGTTGTGTCTTATGAGCAATCCAGAATTTAATATTCCTGTCTCCCACAGTCTTGCTACAGTCCAAAACCTTAGTTATACTGTAAGCATTTTGGGCAGGAGCTGACACTTTACGACAGTATTGGATCTTGTAGCCTGTGATGAATGTACAAAGAAGCAGTAAGGAAACTGCCACTTGACAGTATGCCTTGAGCATCTTCCAGGCTGTATCCCTACAAAAGTAGGTCATATACATGAACTATGTGTTTGCAGCTTACAGTCAGCCTTTCAGGCTCCAGTCTGGCTAGGACTACAGCAGAAAATTATTTTGAACACTATAGATCTTATTCATCAGCAACCTGTATGATGCAGTGCTTTAGGATGAACCAACTGCATCCAGAAAAGTGGTACCCTGAGGGAACAGTGGGTGTGTGTGGCAGTACGTGTGTGTGTGTGTGTGTGTGTGTGTGTGTGTGTGTGTGTGTGTCCATCCTGCTGGCAGGAAACAAAACTCCTCCAGGCAGAGAGGAGGAAGGGAACCTTGGAGGCTGCAGGTCGAACCAATGGAGCTGTGCCAGGTACACGGAGGTGACTGTCTTGGCCAAGAGGGATTAATGACCACAGTCAG
>JANZLQ010000092.1:19004145-19055067 GCA_026212715.1 Elanus axillaris | reverse complement strand
CTTCTAACCAACTCTCACTGAAGAATAAACCTGAGCTTTAACTTCTGTTGGATTTGGTTATTTGTGCATCCGTAACAGTGTGCTCTTCCTGTGTGCCCTTGAATGCAGGAAGAAGAAATTCACCTTGCAAAGTTTTGGTCTAAGCTTGCCCCAAGGTGCAATACAACAAAGGTTAAAGACAAAAGCATTTTGGAGGATGGAAAATCTTACCAGACAGAATACTTACCCTCTTGAAGTTCAGCTGAAAAGTAGCCCCGACTCCTAGATAAAATAGGATTGCTTAAGTCAGCTTCACTCTTCAGACACAAGAACTATCAAAGTTCTTTATATATATTTATCTTTCTTTTTAGATGATATTCTTTTTCATCTGCAGCTCTGAATATGTTGTTTCTTTTGCTGTCTTAGGCTAGAGCTAAAATTCCAGAAGAATCCAGGTGTATTTTTAGGCTTTTGAACAATGGTTTACTACTTTACATGCTGTAAAAGGAACAAAGAAGGACAGAAACCTCAACAGCCATACCCTAGACTTACTTCTGAGGAAGGGCCACCCAGCTGGAAGGCTTGTGGCAGGAACTAACCTTTGGCGGACAGGGTGATCCCAGCATAAAACAGGGTCTGAAAACATGCCCTATGTTCATGCTAGAAATTAAAAGACACAGATACAAGCTGAAAATACTGTTATGATTATGGTGACTTATAATATTTTATTAATACTTTTTAAAAAAATATCTTGATCTGAATGTCCAGGTCTCCTAATGCTGTCTTATTTCCTTTTTCCACATCTAGATAAGTGGTAGTTGCATAACACTTGGCTAACGCTTTCTCTCATCTCTCACTGCACTACACTCAAATTGAACAAATTGCTCTTTAAAATTGCAAGTGTCAAAGGTTGCAAAATTGCCCTCTGAAGGTCCTAATGCTCAGCAAGTCGGTCGGCTCATGTACTGTTTTTTGACTTCCTTTTTGTGTATTTCTGATACTGAATACAACAGTAGTTGAACCCTGCTGGAGCTGGTATGTTCTTTAGCTAAAATCTGTGACCAAATGTGGGCATTTTCTGCTGCATTATGGACTTATCATCATTTCTTTCTCCTTTTTCCTTCTTTTAATATTCTGCTCTGTCAAAATGCCAAACCAACATTTATTTAATTAGTGTAATTTTTTTATGTCCCTTTAAAATCAAGTCTTCCGAAGTATAGCTTGGTATGCCTTTATATGGTTTTATTTTTCTTTAAGCTATGTGTGTGCTTTTTTCAGCAGAAGTTATCAGAAAACAGTTGCTCAAGGCATAAAGGGATTTTCTTGTCTGTTTTCACTAACTTTTCTACACTATACACTTGTAATTTGTGGAAGTTCCCAAACAGGGTTCCTGATATCTTCAGCAGAGGGTGTAAAAGAAGTCAGCTTCCCATCTGCCTGTCCTGTGCAGTGTCACGCATTCTCTCTATGAAAGAGAATTTAATCCTTCCAAGTAGTGATGCCACCTCAGCAGGTCAGTCTCATTCGTAATGCACTGTTCACTCAGTGCTGACTGTGGTATTTAGAATTGAGCTGAGTGGATATAGGAGATTTCCCACCTCTTATTTGGAGAAAAGGTATTTGCTCATTTTATGAGCTGTTAGTAGATGCACTATCAATTCCACCTTGAATGGTAATGTAGATACTATACTGTTGTAGTATCCTGTTAAGCTACATATGCAACTCATAGCCTGAAGTCGTTGATGCTAGTGTATTTGTATGAGTACTTGCTTAAAATCTAAGCTTTTAAAAAAATTATTTGTCTGCTGTAGTAAGTACACTTGAGTTGTAGTTTTCAATGGAAATTAAGAGGCTTTGCATCTTGATAGATGAGAGATCCAGCCACAAGCATAGAAAAAACGGCAGACTCTCTGGGCCACCTGAGTTCTTCATAGAAATGGAGTAAAACTTGATTTTTCTCCTGGTTTCAGTCGAGATCTGATGTCCACTATTGCAAGTAGGAATGAACAACAAGGGGGGGTTATGCATTCTACAGAAGTTTTTGAAGCTAGAGACAATTCCCATTCTGTTCATGTGGTATAAAGGGCCTTTTCTGAAACATTTGTGAGGAATTGGAAAGAAAGATCACTATGTCAGTACAGGAACGAAGAGATCGGGAGACATGAGATAACAGCAGAGTACCTTAATAGGTAGCCTGCAGTATTCATTTCTGCTTTTCTTTGCCTGGTTTTTCAAGCTGTATCTAATCTACTTTCAGTAGATAATTAGAGGTAAGTTGTGTCAGAGATTGTCATGTTAACCCTGTCATTGAGGTACTTCAGTCATCTAAGGCTCTAGAATGAAGAGTCCAGCTGATAGTTTTGCCCTTCACACTGTTTCCCAGCACCTGCAGTGAGCCCTGCAGCATTTGGAATTGCTGACTGGACTTAGCACAAATGTGACGGAGTTCAGGAGCTCCAAGGAGGTTTCTGATTATCCGTTCTTCCACTTGGACAAAAACTTGCTGCATAATCTCAGAAAAGCCTTCTGGTAGAAAAGACAGCTGGAAAGGAGGGAAGAGTTAGTGGCAGGGGAAAGGATAATCTTAGGTATAAGTCACTACAGCTTTATTCAGCTTTGTGCCGGAATATCTCCACTGATCGCCAGTGGGCCCCTTCCTCACTTAAAGCAGGCAGGCAAACTTGCAAAAAATGTATTTGCTTGTTTGAAGTGATATATGGTTTTGCAGATTAATAGTTAATTAACATTGCGGTATAAGGAAAGAAGACAAGGGGAGGAAATATGTGGAATTGTGATGATGATGTGTTGTATGTCTGGAAATGACCCAAGAGTCAGAATATGAAGAACTGGGATGGAATCTCAGGGCGTGAGACCTGCTTGTCTTTAGGGTGACTGAGTTCAAACTTCGACCTGAATGCCACTGCAGCATGGTCTGATATGACAATAGTTCAGGGAGTCAAGACTGTTACAGTGAAAACTGCATCCTCATTGAAATGGTAAAATTCCCATTTATTTCAGCCAGGGACTGGGCTTTACCTCTTTTCCTACTACCTCTTCCAGTAATCTATTCTGGCACCCCTATTCCATTGAATGGATTGCTGTGCAGACTGCCAGGCTAGCAGCAGTCAAGCTGATAGATCAGCACAGCACCATGCAGAGCTACAAACTTCTGTCTCCAAAGTAACACAGTGGTGCTAGTGAGGTGCCAGGCAGGGACACTGTCCTGTGCCTGTGCTGCTTCTACCCTACAGGACAGACAGCTCGGGGCGAGGGGGTGGGTGTGGGTGCTGCACCGTGCTCCACTGCAGGCTGCCGTACTCCCCCAAACCATCTTGTTCAAGTCGCTGTATTTCTGTGTTTTCTAGTTTTCGTAATGTGTGAAATGCCTGTTGCTATACCTGCATCTTCATAAAATGCTTTAAGATCTGTACATGAAAGAGACTAGAGAGACCTTGGTAGTGTGGTCATTATTACAGCTGTCAAAACGTATTCTCTAAAAATTATTTCAAACTCATATGTCAAGTTCTCCAAACATATGGGTAGAATCTTAATTGCCTGCATTATGGCTAACTTGGAGTTTTTTCCCCTCTTTTTCTCTCTCCCCTGCTTCAGTGTTTGAAATAACAATCGCCTCTGCAAAATTCAGGGACAAGGCTGCAGCTGGAATGTATGAAGATTTCTTTGGCTCCACAGTGGGGTGTATAATTGACAGTAATGGCTGTAAAATCCACACTCAGGGGCTAGGGTTTTTTTTTCAAGCCATCACTCTGGAAAATACAGAGTTTGATCAATGGCTGAGCATTTCAGAGTGGTATTAATAAACGCAGAATGTTAAAGACCTGCTTTAAGAATAAATCATCTAATTCAATTTATAGCCCTAACTGTTGTTTAAAAAGAAATAAGAGTAATAATGAAAACAAATTACCCTTGATTTAAATATTAATCTTACATGGTAATTGTGCCTGAATAAATATTTCAGTTGCAGAGAGTGGATTGTATTGTCAAACACTGGAAACTGTGCTGTGACTGAATTCAGTGTCCTGTATTTACGTTTTGTAAAGAAGAGCTGAAGTGCTTTGAAAGCTTTCTTCTGCTCTATCTGTTCTCTATGTGTCACTGTGTATTATGGCGTGCCTCCATGAGTGATGTATGCTAACTGAAGGAAGGAGACGACGTCAGATTGGCACAGACTCCTCACTGGGGTTGCTTCAGCCAGATCAAAAAGATGTATATCTTCATAAAGCCAGCAGCATTCACAGCACTGGGGGCTTTGTATTGCCTAAGAATGCGAAGCTCAGCTGAAAACTCCCTCTGCTGTAGTTTTAGGGGGAGCTGGTGTAGCTGATACTGTAAGTTAGTGCTACTAACCTAATCTAGTTATAAAATGATGTGCCACTGAACTTTTCTTCTTTAAATAGACAACTTAGATCTCCAGTCATTTAGAAAACTGCGTCATCAGCTACTGCTTTTACTTTTCATCATTTCTCTTTCCCTGCTGAATCTTGTGGAACTCCACTGCATTGGTGAAGACCAGAATGATCACCTAAACAATCACCAGATTGAAGGGCTTCAAAACAAACTAATAGAGGATTTGTCAGTCTTTAAAATAAAGATATTAAGAAGGCCATTTTTCCAGTCACATATTACACATTTGAATGCAATGGATTGGAATAATCTAGCTAGAAAATAACTCGGTTTTTGAAATCTAACCCTTCTTTTATGGACTACCATAGGCTTTGCAGCTCATGGAGACTCAGAAGGTGTGATATAGAAAAACTGACCATTCTTCAGGGTGTTCCACTCTGATGGATGTACTGCAAACAAGTCTAATCTATTAGTGTAAGAGGATGGGGTTCTGCTTTTGTAGCATCTCAATGATCAAGATTCATTTTTTTCAAAATCCTAATTTAGCCCTGAACTCTTCTTTCTGGCCTGTTATGAAGATTTTTCACTGACAAATCTCAGAGCTCTGAATCATATTCAGGATGTCAGAAAACTATAGTGAAGAGTGGTGAAGTAGGTTGTACAGGTCACTCATGGGGGGAGTGACAGAGCCAGGCATCTCCGGCGTTCTGAGTTCAGTGTTTTATGTCAACAGCAATATTTCATGACTCTATGGCTGCTCCTGTTGTATACCTGCTTCAGAAGGGACCCACTGGCATGGGATCCACTTAATTCAGTCCAGTTCTAATAGTGAATTTCACCTGGAACTTCAGCAGTTGTAGAGGATAAGTGGAAGTTTCTCTTTTCATCAGCTATGAATTTGGCTGTATTTTGTGAGATAGACAAGAAGAGCAAAGGTTCAGCATATTTACAGCATAAGACTCTGAAAATAGGAGCACGCTTTAATTTACATTCATCAATACTGATGGAGATGTCACTTTTGTCATACCTATGGGAGAAATATCTGCTGTGGAACTACTAACTGCTTCAATCCTCTTCATTTTCCTTTCTTATACAAATGGTTTCCAAGTTGGTTCCACTTCATCTTTTCTCCACACAATTCATCTGCCCACTTCTCACATTTATGTAAAAACTTTGGCATCAATCTTTGACTGTTTTATATTTGAGAATATTTTGTTCCCTTAGCATTGGAAAAGTGTGCACCAGAGATTTAGATATGAATTTGTTGCTTCTTGTTTTACATCTCCACAAAGTTTGCAGAACATGATGTTTCTTTTGTGAACAAACAGTAAGAGTTCTAAATTATTAAATATGGAAATAAAAGACCTATTTGGTAGATCTCTTTCTTTTGGAATTGTCAAAGTGAAGTATGATTCATTCATGTCACTACATGGTTTTACTGTGAAAAAAACTTGATTCTTTTCCCTTCCTTAAGTTTCAGAGTTACTGCTATTCATTGTGTGCCCTAGGATGCTGTGATATAGAAAATAATCATATTGCCTTTTAAATTCACAGTAGGTGTGCTAATGATTGTAAGCAACCCATCAGATACCAAATGTAATCTACATTGAGAAGCTTAGTAGCAAGAGGAAGACTCATTTTTTCATGATAACATTATGAGCTTTGGTTTACTGCTTTCCTTATATTGTCAGGGTGTCTGGGAGCAAAAGTGTAGGTCATGCTCTTAATTATGCGAGAGACCTGTTTCAAGGGTTCTGTATTCCTACAGTGGTCATTTTCATGCAGCATTGAAAAAAGGTTAGGAGTAATTCTCTCCACATATAATTTGGTGAATTTACTGAGTTGAACTGGTGATTTTACTGATAAATGAGAGCCTAGCTCAGCAGAGTATTTAAATTCTTTCCTATTTAGCAGAGTACTTACACATATGCTTAACTTACAAAATGAGATTGAGTCCCAGAAGATTAGATCTATGATTTATTCTCAGCAGAGAAGGGATCCATGAGAGAGCTTGCTTCAGTGGTTTGCTAAGCAGGGGTCAGCTTCTGAACTGGAACTTTAAAGAAAATCAGGGAGCCATAAAAGTTAAGGTGTATTTCAGTGAGCAGCCAGAAGATTGAAGCCTGGTTTCTATGTGTTTGCTTCTTAGGAATGAGCGCATACATGGATTCTTAGGGAGTGTACTGCATCTTTTCTGACAGAGGGGTTAATCACTTGGTCTCCTCTCTTCTGCTGTCTGCTTGCTTCCAAAAAGCTTAATAATTCTTAACCTCTGTCCTGCCTAGTTTTTTTGAAATTGGTCTAGTGTTACTGGAGGGAATGACAGACACACAGATACACCGATTGCATAATCCTTTCTTTATTAAGGAACTAGGCAAAAACCGAAAAAGGCTTGTTACAGCCATATCTGCCACATATCTGCAAAAAAATATTTCTTTCTAAGCATTTTATCCTATCTAATTTTAAACCTTTTCCATTATTTTGCCTACTATTTCCTTTTGAGACTCTTCCACTGTCCTTTTGCTTTGAAATTTGTCCATATTTCCTGTTGTTTCTAATTATACTCTCCTGCTTACCTGCTCTAGCAATTTTCTCTCCTTGACACGTAAATCCTTGAAGTATTTGTGGAAAGTTAGCACTTTCTGTTTCTTCTTCCTTTTAAACCTCATCTACTGATTCTTTCAGAAAATCAGCAACATACCTTCTGCTCTTCTTGATGTTACTTCAAGTATTGCACATTCAGGCCTTCTGAAAATCTGGCAGGTTATTTCTTCTACTGTTTTTAGAAGAACTTGTCCATTTCCTTCTGTCGTTGTGGCTGTTACTTGTACCTTATCCCGCTGTGCAATGAAAGCATGACTGAAGTCAAGCAGATTGAGTAAAGCAAAAGGAAAACCGTGTCTAAAAATCTGTTTATATTCATAGACCATAGGGATAATTTGGCAGTGCTAAGGTTTAATTCTTCATGTCATTTGCTTGCTTTTATTACTCATAGCAACTGTCTGTTGGATTTCTCCACACATATTCCAAGAAGCATGCTAGTTATGAGGTCTGAAGTATGTTGCCTATCTGAATTTTTCACCTTGCTTGGAGGAGACGTTTTAAGTCTACATTTTTTGGTGCTTGTGTGTTCCAGCTAATACACCCTTGAGGATTTTACATTGCAGTGAAAGAAGAGTAGTGTGTATTTGCAATGGTTTCATGTTAGCCTTGCAAAGAAGGAGAGATTACATTCCATTAAGCCATTAAAGGCTAAAAATTGGACTATGAAACTACAGTTCAATAGTAGTAGAGTATGAAACAAAGAAGAGTCAATAATTCAAGTAATCTTATATTTAGATGTCTGCCATGAAATGAAATCCTGCTTGTGTTTTGATACACAACTTTTTCACCTCCGATCTCATTGTCATCTTCTTGTAAAGCTCTGCTATTCATGAAAGGAAATCTGATGCACAAATTTTGATAAAGGTGGCAAATTTTGTAATGACTCTGAGTAAAAATTAATCTTCACTTACTGCTTTTCCCCTTTTGTGAATGATTTATGAACCTGTTGAAATATACTAGCATTACTGAATTCATAATTATAATAACTAGGGTCTCTCTTCCCTTGCCTCCAGTTCAGTAAGATCAATATGTCTTTTTAAAGGGCTAGATATACATCTTTCCACTGAGTATTGGGTTTCTGTGGCAAGGTTTTGGTAGCAGGGGGAGTGTTACAGGGGTGGCTTCTGTGAGAAGCTCCTGGAAGCTTCCCCTGTGTCCAACAGAGCCAATACCAGCCGGCTCTAAGATGGACCTGCCGCTGGCCAAGGCCGAGCCAATCAGCGACAGTGGTAACGCCTCTGGGATAACAGTTTTAAGAAGGAAAAAGAAGTTGCAGGACAGAGAGAAACGGCAGCTGGAAAGTGAGAACATGTAAGAGAAACAACTCTGCAAACACCCAGGTCAGCGCAGAAGGAGGGGGAGAAGGAGGTGCTCCAGGCGCCGGAGCAGAGATTCCCCTGCAGCCCATGGTGATGAAGACCATGGTGAGGCAGGCTGTCCCCCTGAAGTCCATGGAGGTACACGGTGGAGCAGATCTCCACCTGCAGCCTGGGGAGGACCCCACGCTGGAGCAGGGTGATGCCCGAAGGAGGCTGTGACCCCGTGGGAAACCCGCACTGGAGCAGGCTCCTGGCAGGACCTGTGGATCTGTAGAGAGAGGAGCCCACACTGCAGCAGGTTTTCTGGCAGGACTTGTGACCCCGTGGGGGATCCATGCTGGAGCAGTCTGTGCCTGAAGGACTGCAGCCCGTGGGAAGGACCCATGCTGGAGCAGTTCATGGAGGACTGTCTCCTGTGGGAGGGACCCCACGCTGGAGCAGGGGAAGAATGTGAGGAGTCCTGCCCCTGAGGAGGAAGGAGCGGCAGAAATAACATGTGATGAACTGACTGTAAACCCCATTCCTTGTCCCCCTGTGCCGCTGGGGTGGGGTAGGTAGAGAAACAGGGAGTGAAGTTGTGCCTGGGAAGAAGGGAGGGGTGGAAGGAAGGTGTTTTGAGGTTTGGTTTTATTTCTCATTGTATATGGTTGGTGGTTGATTTATAATAAATTGAGTTAATTTCCCCAAGCTGAGTCTGTTCTGCCCGTGATGGTAATTGGTGAGTGATCTCTCCTGTCCTTATCTCGACCCACAAGCCCTTTGTTATTTTTTCTCTCCCCTGTCCAGCGAAGGAGGGGGGAGTGAAAGAATGGCTTTGGTGGGCACCTGGAATCTAGCCAGGGTCAACCCACCACACACTGTCAATTATAAAGACTTCCAGGTATGGTCCTGAGATTCTTACAGGTAGAAGCAGTGCAATTTGTACTGCTGCTCAGCCTCCAGAGTTGGTGGATGTTTCCCACAGAATCTTCCTTAAGAGCCAAGATTAGTATCTTCAAACATATCAATAAAAGTGGCTTTAAAGTCAAAATTACCTTAGATGGAAGTTTGCCACATAGTAAGGAAGCTTGTGTGATGTGATATGTCCATCACATGAGCTGATGGCATGAGTTCTTCATTCTGGTTAGGTGTTATTTCTTATCCACACTGGCACATTTCCTTAGTATTTCATGAAGCATTTCCCTCATTCATACCATGTCTGTTTTTCTCTCTCCTCCAGTTTTCTAGTTATTAGTTTGATCATATTATTATTTTTACTGAAAGAATACTTTTATTTTTGGAAATGGCAAACAATTGTAGTTGCATTTTGATGGAGAGTATTGAGATAAGGTAGTAAGAACCTACCATTTCACAGCCTGCCTACTTACATCAGTGAATATTTAAAGTCCACTTAAGTTTATCTGCAGAAATCTAATTCTTTTAGTTACAGCTATACTGGGGTAGGGAAAAGTTGTTTGGCTGGAGGTGATTTGAGGACACAGAAATGTGGAAGGAGTAATTGTGAATGAGGGGGCTATTATCAGCCATTACATGTTTCCGGAAGGTCTGCAGAATTATTTAATATTTTGCTATGAGCCCTTGTTGTATGAGGTGGAGCTGCATTTGACCACGCTGTCCATTTCAATGTCTGGAGTGCTATGGCCTGTTTTTTCTGAGCAATGGCTTATAGAAGGCTTCAGTTCCAGCCAGGGTGGCTCCTCTGACTGCTTTAACCATTAGAATAATCAGGTTCCAGAAGAGCCTTTCAGGGGAATAGGGATTTAAAATCCCTAAGTGCTTTTAAAATGGAGCTTGATAAGTTTATGAAGAGCTTATATGATGTGGTGGTTGCAGTAGCAGGGAACTACCCACATGGAACAAGATCTCTTCCTGTATAGACCAGCACATAAATGCAGGTCTACCTTCCTTCCTCTGCTGAATTTTTTTCATCTAGAATCCATATGGGCAGTTGGTCTTTGTGTTTGCTTTAGCAGCTCATGGAGCATTTGCATAAATAAGGTTAGGATTGCTTGATAAGCAGTTGCTGACGGTCAGATAGAAAATGTGGATCTCACCAAAGGATGGTGACTATGTGTACTCAGAAGCATAAATCAGTGCAAACTGTTGCTGTTATCTACATTGTTTTTTACTTTGGGGAGAGTTTGCTGGTTTCAGTACACCTTCAGTTGGATAATTCTCTGCAGCATAATAGCCTAAATCATTCCTTGCCCTTACTATTTTCTTAACTGTAATTCCTCAGAGAGTATTGAAGGATTGCCACGATGTATGTAGCTCTTATCCCTTATATCTCACCAATCCTGAGCTCAGGTGTACCTCAGACTTAGGCTCAATGTGGTGAAAAGTAGGTGCATCAACACTGGGTGCAATGAGACCCAAAATGATGACACTGCTTGACTTAATGGAACAGTTCATGCTAATGATAACATGATTTCTGTGAGATTTTGAACGCACACAATTTTTAATGTCACAAGTATATAAAAAATGATGATTTGATTTGCCAGGACCTGGAACTCAACTGCAGACCTGTATCATCATCCTGTCTGTATGATTTCATCACAGCTATCAAATTATCCCAAGATGTACAGAGGGAAAACATCTGCTTGAATACTAAAACTGTACCATAGCTGGAGCAGGGAAGGGGTACTGTACCTTCATCGTTACAGCCAAAGTAATTTAATGAGTGTGCTTCTTAGCTTACCAGGTAAGGGTAGAAATATGTTGATAAAGCAAAACAAATGTACATACTGTACATACTGCAGTGTATGCCTGGAGATATCTGTTCCATACTGCCAACTTTTAACATGTATAATATCCAAAAGAGAGATCAATATTTGCATAGGCACTTAGACAGTCATCTTCAATTAATAAAAATTGGTAGAGAACAATATGGCTTTCTGTATGTCCATATAATTCCCCAGATAGTTGTGTTTTACTAAAATTTTAATATTTATGTTATCAATCAGGTTGTTAGGCCCTTTCCTGTGTTGTATGCTTTTTTTCATGAGGGTCTTGTTTCCCCTTATAGTACTGCAGATACTAATGACATCGATGAAATAGATGCTGCATTTTAAGCAGCTTGGTTGTGCTGAAGCTCACAAGTGCTGTGCAGCTAGCAAATGGGACTGTGAAGGTGAAAGGATGAAAAACAGAGGTGGCAGTTTTCCATTTAGTGCTGGTGATCAGATGTTTTGCTGTAGGACAGACAGTCTTGGAAATAGCCTGGCAGAGCATGGTGTTATTTAATTTTCAGGTTTTAGTAAATGTAGTGTCTTGATATCACCTTTTTTAGCATGCCTCCAGATCCATTCTTTTCACGACAAGAATTTTTTTGTCAAAGGAGCTTTCTTATGATTGTGTAATAACACTGTCTTTCAGTTAAACTTGACAGAATACTTTGTAAAATCACTTGTGGTGGAAAAGAACAGAAGCCTAAGAGACGTCAAGATGACTTCTAATTACTTGGTCATGGCCAAGTTTCAAATTTTTAAGAGCTGATGGAAGAGAAGACTCAGTTCTTATGCTGGCCTGTGTCCCTTACACATGGGTGTTAGTGTATGAAGTGCAGGTCTAAGTGCTCAGGCTATCCCAGCATTTCCGTAAGATCACAAGAAGGACTCTAAATAATATGCCTGTTTGGAAAACCATGTGAGAAATCTAAACCATTCAAACTTATTCCAACACTGAAACTGGCCCTGCTTTGAGAAAGGCGTTAGACCAGATGGCTTTCAGAGGTCCCTTCCAACCAAGAATACCCTGTAATTCTGTGATTTAAAAATATATTTCAGTCTAAAGCTCTTTCAAAAAGCTGGGGGCAGGGGGGGCAATGTATATATTCTCACTTCAATTTATTCTTCATGTTATTGCATAAAAATAAGAAAGAAAACACTCTGGAAGCTTTTTTTTTATTTTAATATTAAGGAAGCTGGAAAGCATTTCTCTCTTAATCCTAGACTTGGCAGATACTGAACATTTGGGTAAAGAAAACTTTTTTTTTTTTTTTAGTTGAAAGGAACTTTGCACTTCTGCAAGATATATGAGTTCAGCAGAAATACTTTCTGAATAGTTCATGGCAGAGGAAGTTCCTATAGTTGAGGATACTAATCTCATATATTGGATATGCTTTGGCACATCCCTCCAAAGAAGCCACTAATTTTGAAATATGTTGAGGCCTTGAGTCTTGTGAAATGTAAAGCTGCTTTTATATATAATTGCATTTGTTGAACCAGTGTCTACACTAATAAGCAAGGCATAAAAATGGTATGTTACAGATCTCACCTTGGAGACATGAATGGAGCTACATGCTAAGATACTGGATATTCTACACTGGATTTAAGACTACAATTAAATTTTTTAAAAAAAGTCAGTAGGGGAGATAATTTTAAAATCATTTGGGATTACAAAGTTAAATGACCAAGATGGGCATCAAGGCGAGCAGCTGATACCTGAAGCATGGATCATAATGCTACATCGTTGATGTGAATGCAAAAATAGTAACTTAGCCTGCTAAAGTATCACTTCTCAGGGAGACTCAATCTAGAAGTACCTTTTTAACCAGTTTCTCAATGTTTTCAGGCTGATGATTCCTTGCTTGAACCTTTAAAATGTATTACATTTGCTAGAAAAATCAAAATAAGCACTCTATCAATGGCACCCATGATAAACTTATACAAGAGATTTATTAGGTGTGTATTTCAGAAGATGAACAAAAACATGAAATCATGAAAGGAAATAACAGGTGGAGTTAGGGGAGTAAGATTTTTACTCTTCAGCACCTCATGGCCCCTTTGATTGCTTCTACCTGGGACTATGATCACAGCCTGGAAAATGTTGTTGTAGACCTTGTGAGATAGGCACACTGTAGAAGACAGAATTAAGGCTGTTTATACATATTCAGCATGCTCCCTTTTGCAGAGGGATGGATCTCACAGGACCAGAGTCAATGACTGGATTATCTCTTTGTTCAACTCAATTTTGCCTAACCGTAATCGGGCTAGTTTGGCAACAGAGTATTGAGTTAAGTCTCAGACTCAGCAAGTGCCTCCTGCATGGGCACATATATCCATGGGAGCCGAGGACTTCCTTTGGGCTTGTGTGTGGTCATCATGGGAACAAAGCCGTATTGCCAAATTCTTGGACTCAAGGGAAGCTTTTTTGTATAGTATATATGCAGATAATATTGTCTATATGGTTGCCTTTCAGGGTTAAATAACTACTAAAAAAGACTTAACCTGAATTCAGCAAGTCTAATCCCACATATATTTATGCACAAGTATAAATTTGCTGTTCATGTATATAAGTGGGTTTCCGTGGATAAATATTTGTAGGATGAGGCATGAATTTTGCTGCAGGGCAGTGTACTGAGCACAGTGCTCGATCTCATGATTTAGTACACAGGGATTACTCAATAGCAAATATTTGCAGCACTGGCCCTGTAATTTTTTAGCATGAAAATACTGGGTCTTATTCACTGCTGATCAGTGTCATGTTTGTGCTACTTGTCCTGTTCAGCAAATGGTTTCTTTAGTTTTCAGGAGACAGTGATAGTGAAATGATAGTGACAATGTTAACAGTCTGGGAAATTGTAATGTGAATGAAATATCTAAGGCTTTTTTTAGGAACACTCAAGACTGGTATTGATCTAAAAGCTTAGGTCTGGGGTTCATGATGTAAGAGTCAAATTCCTATAGCGCTGCCAGTCCTGGGCAAACCAAGGATATGGAGTCAACATGTTACTTCCACACATATTGAAGTGTTATTTAATTGAGCCCTTTATGCTTGGTTTTGCTATGTGTAAAATGACTATTATGTTAACTTTCTCCTATTTTTTGCTTTTGTCAGTTAAGAGAGCAATCATCGCTTCCTGCAGTTGTCTTGTACAGTGTAGTCTAAACCTTAGATGGATCCTGTAGAAACTGTACCAATTAATAACGATCATTTGTGGTTGTGTGCTTGGTTTCCTCTTTTGCAGTTTTATCACACTTATACATGAGTTATATTTATTGTTATTTTTATGCTAAGGACAATAAAAACAGCAGGTAGAGAAACCCATTGACAACATATTTGCACTGTTTTATTAGACTTCATACTGCCAGTAAAACTGTTTTCTTAGCCCTGCAATTCATCCCACCTGCATAGTAACTGCATTTTTTCAGTGGTTGCCTTAGGATTGGGCTGCTTCAAAAGTACTTGAGGTTTACTGACTATTGTGTTGAATAATTTATTGAATGATTATTAGACTGGTTGTAATAAAGTCAATGTTGATTTACCATTCCCTTAGCATAATGTAGTAAATGATCACTGGATTTACTATGTCAAGAGATGCTCAGAATCATGGTTCTGAACTGAAATGGAAACTTTGTGGAAAATTATGTTTTAAGTTTATATTATATTAATAGCTTTGTTAATTTTAACCCACTTTTGAATGGTTTCAGTTATATGGGAGAAGTGCTATCAATAGTTGGAAAATTGTATAGTGAATAATTTATTTGAAAGTAGCAAAAAAAAAGTCAAATAAATTATTCAGCAAATATTTCTCAACCAGTACTGCTGATGTCATGCTCCAGAGAGATAGATCAATTTTTTAAAATAACTTTATTACATGATTAGCAGACTCATTTTTTTGTGATTTTTCTTGCTAGTTGGTTCACTTCATACACTGATTCCTAAAGAAAAATGACTTTTCAGCCTACCCATCACTGAATTTTTAATAGTAAGATGACAATGAATAAAATTAAATTTTAATGTACTGCTGTATGTATCACCTTATCTTGATATATCAGTGGTGAATAATGATCTTTGCTGTAATGCAGTGGGCTAGATTCTACAGATATTGTTTATTAGACTACCCTCTCTGACCTCGGAAAGGTCCAAGCCCCAAGCCGCATGCCTCACTTTCCTGTCTAAAATATTTCTTCCTTGTTATTTGTTTAGACTGGGACCAGGGACTGATGCGTAGCGTACGTATAACTAGTTCACTGGTGACTTATGGTGCAGGTATTGTAGCATGTTATTTGGTTTTGTTTTAATAAAATTTTAACTTTTGGGGTAAACTCAGGCATTTTATTTTCAACTGCAAAGGAGGGGTAGAAATCCTGCTCACCCTTCCAGCTAGATTCATACCTACTGAATGGATTTTGGAGATCAAGTGTTGGATATGTTGAGCTCACATTCTGGAGCCAAGCCAGCTTCTCAGCTGGTGAAAGGCAATATCATACTGTTAACTTGTTATGTTTAATGTCAAATCTTTCAATATTTGATTTTTTACCTTAAATCCTAGTTGTAGGAATAAAGTAGTTCACTGAAATTACGCAATTTTTATCCTGTATAAAAGCTTTTCCAAAAAAGGTGGAAAATACTCATTGATTGCACTCTAGCTCAGAAACCAGAAGGAAAAGACAATCACATTTGTTAAAATAAAGAATGTCTCTTTGCCTGTAAGAGTGTTTTGAGGGCTTTCAGCTTATGGTTTTTGTACACGAGAGACTGGTAAAAGAACCCCAACCCAGAGACATAAAGCTTCCAAAGACTGCACATCGGTAATGGAATGCTTTTCTCAGCTTTGTCTTCCCATATTGTATTGAAGACTTCAAATCTTGCCTGAAGCAGACACGTTTGTGTGCATTGTTTTAGGGTAGATCTGCAGAGGAATCCTAAAGGTAGCGTGTTTTGATTGCCAAGGTTAAAGATAAAATACACAAAAAACACATAAAAAGGAGATTAAATGGGGATGTGAAGTTTACACCCATCATCATCTCTTGCAGAGGGATTTTCACATCACCACTGGCTGAATTGGAAGAAGTTATCAGCATTTCCAAAGAAAAGGCTTATTGCGTAGTGATGAGCACAAAAGAAAAGCCCAAGTAAATTAGCCTGCCATAACACATAGTGTTCCTTTCTCATTCTGTGCTTTATATTCCTCAGATGTCAGTATTATGGTCTCCTTGTCGGTGATCCCACATTTTTTACTTACACATCCTATACATGTAATTTCTTGGATGCTATCAAACATGCCAAGCAGAAGTAGTTTATTGCATTGCAAGTGCCTGTTTATGCAGAATAGGTGTCATCTCTATCTCTCTGGCAAATATGGAGAGGAATGCAAATGTGTCCCCCTGCCACAACAGTTTGACTCTCATGTAAAGGCTTCTTAAACCAAACAAAAAACCCCTCACAAATAAAATTATGCTCTTTCCTGAAACCAGAGTTGTGGTTATTCGTTAAGAATTCAGCAAAGGCTAGACAGGCAATCTTTTCGTGGTGAAGATAAACTAAAAGATTATCAGGATCCTTTCCTGACTAGTTTAAATATAGGTGGAAAGACTGACTCAACTGAAATGGAAGTTTGAAACTGTTTTTTCTTTTTTTTTGCTATTGTCTGCACTAGCTCTGTTTCTCATTCATCTGGATTTTTAGGTGTTTCTCACAAAGCACCTATGCACTCCAAGCCTCTTTGTTTATTTTTCTATCATTCTCCTTTTATCTACCTTTGAAAGCCTCTTTGTTTATTTTTCTACCATTCTCCTTTTATCTACCTTTAAAAGAAGTTAATTTTCTACTTCTCTCTCTCACCCCCCCCCTCTACAACAGGTCATTTTTCTTTTCTCTCTGTGATTTTTTTCCTTAATTTCTTCTAGTTTCCTCTTCCTGTTTTTTCCCCCTACCCAAATCTGTTTAGATAGGAAGACAATACATTACTCAGTTGTGTGCTCTCAGTAGCATTGCAAAATGGATCAGTTCCACAGACTTCCGGTACTACTGCTAGGGATATGCTGCTAGAGAGGAGCATAAGTGTAATGCTTGGATACTATAGGGGAGGTCTAGGGTTGGAGAGAGATTATTAAGCAGAAGGGAAGGAGGTACAAAAAAAAGCAAATATACCAAAGGAAAGGATGATTCTCTAGTGGCCCTTTGAATTCCCTTTGACCTCCACATGTTTGGTTAGGAAACAAGTACTCTTTAGTGACAGTATTAGGAGTAACGGTGTGCAATTCCAAAAGGGATGGGCAAAAAAGGGTTATAAAACTGCTTTTAGTGAAATTGTTTAAATTCTGAAGAAACTACCATAGAAAAAAGCTTTAAAAACCCCAAATAGCTATATCAGAAATTAATCATTTCAGAAAACTTTGGAGTTTTGTCACAAAGTGGCGATGCTTTGTTTTCACTGCTCTTTGTTATGCCTTTATTCTACATCTCACATAATTTTATATTATTTCCTACCACACAAGGAAGAAGTTATATTTAGCACATATTGCCACTGCTGGCTCTGTGCAGTGGCAGGACGGATGACAGCATGCCTTAAAACCTTTCTGCAACCCAACTGATAGAGCTGGAAATAGCTAGCACGGTGGTTTTATCTGGTATGACAACATAGCATATTATCTTACTTTGACCCAACGATTTGTACTTATTTTTATATCACTTTCTTTCTGAAATGCCAACTTATTCCACTTTGTGTGTATAAATCATCTTATACACTTTGTAGTGTATAAATCACCTTATCCCTCTTTTTATGGGAAAGTAATTTTCAGTTTAATTTTCTCTCCTGTAAAATGGGGATAACTGTTTTCACAAACTCCCTCAAGTCTCATAGGGTCAGCTGTGCTGCTGTGTCTCTTCTCTCACACTAGAAGGTTTTCCCAGTTATCCCTGGAAACATTTCTTCCTTTTCTGTTCCACCTCTTAGCCTGGCCTGTGTACTGGTTCAGGCCACAGACTCTTTTGATACCCTGCAAGAGAGGTGCTGGAGACGTGGGTATGTGTGTGGAGGTAGAAGAGAATAAAGATTACCTTCTTTGTCTCTTCTCCCCAAGGCTCTTTCATTAACATTCCTATGATACATCGTATTTAGCATATGCATGGCTTTAGGCTTCTTGTGTCCATTATAGCCTTCCAAAGACAGTGATAAAACTTTATACATTGTATTATGAGAATCATTACATGCCTGGTCATTTTAGTAGGTTCAGAACGAATCTTGTTTTGTGAGCACTGTATAAAGATCAAAGCCGATACGACAACTAGTGAAAACAGGAATGGGATACTCGAATTGACTAAAACCATAAACATTCAGTAGCTATTCTTGGATTTACAGGGTGTGTTCTTGAAAACTGTGTCTTGCAAGGCATGCCATCCCTAGAGACCCAGAAGAGTGGCTGGTTCTTTCTCTAAAGAAACTTGACATAATGGCACAAGTGTTAGCAGCTGGCCAAGGGCCTTGGTACCAGCCTCTCAGATTTAAAAGGACTCCCAGGCTGAAAGGGCAGAAGAGAGATTTTTTAAAGAAAAAATTGCCTCAGTCAGGGACACTTCAGAAGAAGCAGGTGCAGAATGGCTCTGCAGAGGTAGGAAATACTCCCCTAGAGACAGGACAGAGTTTCTCATTGTTCCTAATTTATGAGAGCTGCTTGATCTGTTGTTAGATGGGAAATAAAAGGCAGATTAAGAAATACAGTACGAACATGCCTGTGCTGTCCTGGCTGACAGGAGGGAAGACCAGACTACTCTATTCCAGTGAAGTTTGGTGGTCTTTTTTTCTGTGTTCCTTGTCTTCAGCTTGGGCTGAGACCCTTTAAAAATGTGTCTATGTGGCACACAGCTCAGCAGGGCTCTGTTCACGAGGAGAGTTTATTGGCAACACAGTGAACTCCATTCCAGTTTAACTCTCAACTATAAGCAGCAAAACCGTATGTGAAGGATGACTTTAAATTAGCACCAAGAACCATTTCGCTTTGACTACTCTTCAACTCAGCTTGGATTGCTGCTGTGAACCTTTGGATTTTTGCATCCTAAACTTTCTAATCATGTAGCCTCCCATGTTGTAACTAATACTGTTGCTGTACTCTTGGTAGCAATAATGGTTTTAGCGTTAGCAAAGACAAGCTGCCAAAATGCTGTTGCATTATAGAGACCGTAAATTGTATGCCTACCTTGAGGAGGATTAGGCAGTGCATCATTTCAAGTAGCAGTGGCCGACTACCCAATAGAAATTTTACTGTTGTATCAAGCAGCCTTGACTTGAAAAGAAAAACCACAACTATTTTTATGTGATCGAACTCTGGTAATGAATGCTATTTGTCCAAATTTCTTCATTTACATTTTTTAACTGTATTTTCGGAAGGGTGACTTTCTGGCTTACAAAAGATTTCAATTGCTAAATACTGCTTGGGAAGGCTGTAAACTGGGGACACAGATCCACGGGATTTGTATGTGGAAGGATCATCATAGTAAGTAATGAGTAAAGTAATTAAACAAAAGTTCCTGACCTGGTGCTGACAGCCTGGGTCTGATCATAGGTCATGCAATACTTTGACATTTTTTTAAATCCATCTTTAGTAGCAGTAGTGAGATTCTTACTGATTTTTGGGGTGTTTTGTAATCTTGTAATTTGGAGGTGTTTAGTATTTCTAAGAGGAACTAGTTCAAATAGTTTCTATCAAAATCACATTTGGTAGCAAAATGGTTTTTTTCTGCTACAAGAAATGCTTCATTAAAATACCTACTTTGAAGGAGAAATTAAAAGAAATATTTCCATTCTTTTGGAGTTACTGTAGCTGTGCCATATGAGAGCTGTAGTTCAAGAGTATAAGGACCATTCTCCACTTCTCTCTCTCCATCTTTTCCACTGCCTTTCACTCCCTCCTTTTTTGTCCTGTGTCCTAATCACTTTATTCCTTTTCTCCTAACCTCCAACATACCTGGAAAATATCAAACTGATTGCCTTTTTTGACAATCATTTGTTTTTTCTGTGGCGTTCTGCCCTGCAGGCCCCTCCTGCGCAGCAGTCCCTCACTGCTGTCACAGGACACATTTCTGGTGACAGCACCAGAAATTCACCAGGATTCTGCAAAGCTGGTGACAGGTAGTAGCAGACATCAATGCAACAATAAAGAAAGGCATCCTGAATAGAATCACAAAACCAAGGTTCACTGTATGAAGATTCAATTAGTTCTTTAAACACAGAAACTGTGATAGAACGTACCATATACTGTACAAAACAGGATCACTGCCGAGTATTTATAGGCAATGCATTGCCTATTTCTGCTCATACAATTAAGGTAACGGAGTTTCAACAATCACAGCTGCATAAAGCAGCTTTCTGATCCTACCTAGGGCAGCATGAAATAAGACTGTGTTCAGAGCTAGTTTAGAAATTGTGCTTTTTTTTTTTTTTCTGACATGAAGAAATGAGAAATTGAACACAATATGTTCCATTTTGGAACCACAGAGGCTCCTTTTAAATTCCATCCAGGATAGGAACAACTCAATGCATCCAGTAAAATCCAAATCTTAAAGATAATCAGATTAAACTCTTCAAGCAGTGGCTTTGGATCATTTGTTGGATTGAGCCAGCATGATAGAAAACTCTGGGTATTTTGGGAAGAATCCCAAACTGGGGCTGTTGTCATAACTGGTCTTCATAAAATTATGCCTAGTTTTAGCTCTTCTTCCACATCAGCTGGGAAAACCTGCTGGGTTCTGGGCACATTCTGGGATTCTCTACTCAGTTGCTGAAATGTTTCCTCTTTTTTCTGGTTACACTGTCCAATGCAAGTGGCTTGTAGCACTTCAGTGCTGTGCCATTCTTTATCTCCTTGAGTATTATCCCACTGAAAGAAATTCTGCTCTTTCCTTTCCTCTCCAGACAAACACTGAAGATCTGTTCAACCTTCAGTGCTTCAGAGGTAAAAGCACTGTCATTCTCAATGTCCCCTGGATTTCTGCACTGCTAAGGAATTCTGCATTCCTCAACAACTTTACAGTAAATTGAGTATTTTCTTGTCTCTATAAATGCCACTGGACTATGGAGCTCCCCTTCCAAGATACACAATAGACACTTCACTGCATTGCTTTCTATACAGTAGCAGATTTTGTAACAAGCTTTGCAGCAATTACACTTTTCCAATTTTCCATCTTTACATTTCTGCTTTATGGTATTCACTTATATGAACCATCTAACCTTAGGAAGGACAGCACATAAAGACAAAGTAGCATTGATAAGGTATCACTAACTCCAATGTTGCCAGAGTATCCTGGAGAATCTCATCTAGTAAAAAGAGAACTAAAAAGAACTCTTTGTTCTTTTCTAGTGTTTTTTAGTCAAGGATCCTGGCAGGATTGGCCAAAATTAAATAATCCAATTTTGTAACTCTCTTCTGCAACGAGCTAAATTATCTATAGTTCCTAGTTTAGCAAAAAACAAAAGGACCTTCAGACAGATGTTCACAGCAAGGTAGCAGTATAACCAAAAATTAATTCCAAGTTTTCCAGTCCTCTGCTCCCTGCTGCACTTATTCACGGTCCCCATCCTGAGCTTTGATCTCCCTTCCATGTATCTCTTTTTAAAAAGCAGAAAATACTTTTAATGCAGTGGTTTCCCATTTCAAGGATGATTCCCTTTATATTTGCTCATCTGTTGCTTTAACAGGGAGGAAATACAATGTGCTCATTAAAGGGAGAGCCTCGGAGTCAGGATTTTTAGGCTGTAGCTTTAGCCTTAGCTTTACCTTGATTTGTTTTTGTTTCTCCATCTGTAAAATGGAGCAGTGCTTAGTGATCCATGTCACAGGGTGTAAGTAAGCCACTTGAATGTGTGGGAAATACCCTGAAATCTTAAGACAAGTGCAAATGATTAATTCATTATTAAATCCATCATCCCACCAAATCCTCTCTTTGGAAGAGCCTTATTCCAATGTTTTATTAATATAAAAGCAATTACATTGCTGGCTTATCAGTCATGCGAATGGAACATTTCTTTTTCTTTCTTTATTGCAGTGCTGATGGTCCTTCCTCTGAAATCATGCAGATTGATTTTGAAATTGAAGACCTAACTGACCTACCTGGGACCCAGCTTATCACATGGCAGGTGGAATATCCTGGAGATACAACATCTGATCTAGGAATCTCCAAGATCTACGTAAGCCAGAAAGACCTAGTAGGCGTTCTCCCTTTGGCTATGGTAAGAAATTGTCTGGCATTCTGCAAGTTTTTCATATTGCTTTACAACTCTAGCATCTGACAGATGCAAATAATCTGCTGAAAGGGAAGGGACAGAAATTTTCGGCACCTTGCTAAACAGGTATCAGCTTCTGAAGTTAGCTTCATTCAGTGGTGAAACCGCATGAGGGAAGACCACAGGTTCCCATGGAAGGCCCAGCCATGCTCTCTTTCACCAATACATTGACTTCTTGGAGGCAAAAGCTTAGCTCATGGCATTTCTAGTGTTCAGAACTCACTCTTGTTGCATGAAGTGGTATACTTGGACACCGAGTTCAACGTGGTATATGTCCTACTTGAATCAAAAGTACTCCTACATTTGTTTGGTCTAGTTTTTAAGGACTTCCTGAATCACAGTTTTTTTCAGTTTTTAAATTCTGACTCCATATTCATTTGAGAGTGAGAAGAAAAATAAAAGTCATGATGTAACTTCTGAGTAAATTTCAGTTACCTGGGGAACACAAAATACGGTATGTAGCCAATGTCTGTTCTACGTAAATGCATTCAAATGGGTTGCTTCACCATCACAGTGCAAACTACAGGGCTTGAAAAGTACCTGATGTTTTAGCCTTGTTCTTAGCTAAAAAAACCTGTTAGATACCCAAAATCCAAGTACAAACAGAAATTTTGTGCATTTCCTCTTCACTCCCCTTCACATTTTTTCATTGTTAGGGATGAAGTATACTTGCCTAAGGTCTGGCAGTGCCCCATTTCTGTGCTTGGACAATCTGTTAGAAAATATTGACACATGATTATTTAACACCGAAAGAAAACCAAAAATCAATCTTGGAGCATTTAAAGAAACATAACCTGGATGTTTGCCTAGTGATAGCCAGTTAATTATGCCATTATTGAAGGCTGAAGGTGTTCTGTGCACTTCCAGACTCAAAGAATTGCCTATTATTATTATTTACCAACTTCAGAACTATTCAGATGTCATGATTCTTTATTTCTCAAAAATATTTCTTTTCTTTTGTAACGGCTCATACTTTCATTACCAAGGTGTATATCACAGTTGAAATAGCTCTCTCCAACTGGTATTGCGGCCATCTAACAAATCAGAGTTGTATAACTAATCCCTTTGTTTTGCATGACTGGTTTCATGGGCTAGTTCCTGCTGTTGAACAGTGTGTGATGGCTGCTGGTTTGTTGATAAAAGAAGAGGCTTTCAGGTCTGCAGATGGGACCCTGATGTGCAGTCACACGAGTTCTGGAGTATTGAGGGTAAAGGCTGTAAAGGTGATCTGATTTCCATAATCTGAGATGTAAGGGGGTTTATTTCCCAGTGGTTCCAGTGGTTGCAGAGAGCACTAGTTCTTCTCACACATGCCCATGATCCACGCTTTAGTATCAAGTGGTATAGTGGCAAAATATAGTTCGTAAGAACAAAGATAGGTTATCCTGGCAGTTGCTACAGATCAACTCACTCCATTTCCATTAAAAGATGAAAAAAAAAGTCAGTTTTCCAGAAGCACAAAATTCTATGCTTAAAGGTCATGTGAAGTCTATAAAGTTATCAGTAGGTAGCATTTTACAAGGCAACAGGTGTTGGGATAATGGGTAAGACAGAAAGCAAAGCTAAATGGCAGGGGTCCCCTAATTACTGACAGACTGGGAATAATTTTAACCTTCTTTGCATTAACTGGAGTGTCAAGGAAAAAGCTCTGGGGTATCACAAATCTCCAAATCTTTGTTGTACTTCACTTTGTGCTTAGGAAATGATGATCCAGGTGCAGACCTTTCAAGACATCTAACTCAGATTAGTTTGGTACTTCAGATTTCCCCGTGATCTTAGCAAAGCTAGTTTGTAATTTACAAATTTAAAATAAATAAATTCTACTTTTCCATTTAGGAAGAACCACAGTGAAAGCAAAGTGTTATATTATTTCTGTTTCTGGAGACTGGGGTTAATTTGGGCTAGTTTTGCTGACTTCTTAGTGGAACAGGTAATTTCATGTTTAGAAGCACCAAACAGAAATGATGTTGAATATTTCAATTACAGGTTAATTTTTCAAAAGAACAATTTTATTGCTTTAACATTAGGCAGAGCTTTGTTTTTTTAATAGACTAACATTTACCACTTCTGCACCATCTTTGTTTTCTGTAGTCTTTTCTTCTAGCTATTACGGATTTGTAAATTGCAAAGCAGAAGATTGGCCAATTTAGAGCTTCCTGTTTCCCATTTTTTGAGTTACAAAACGCTGCAATGGAAAGACTTAAATGTATATATCAGCATCACAACACACCACAAATGCCCACTTTCTGCTGAAGTTATTAGGACACTTGCTGCACCTACTTTACCTTTCTCCAGTGCATTTTTTGTTCTTCCTATGACACATTAGCATTCCAGCCTTTGAGACCCCTGCAGGGCCCTACACCAATAACGGCAACACAAGTCACAGTAGAGCACTCAAGGATATTGAAAAGAAAAGCTGTAGGGCGTATTTTATGGGTGTGTGGGTACCATAAAGGCTGACATTTCTGGTACTTTAATAATATCTTTTCTAATTTTGAAGTGTAACAGAACCTCTCTTGGTAAGCTGTGCATGAGACCCCAGCCAGCACTTGTTAGCAGGATGGGAATAGCATGGGAGAAGATATTTAATGTGAGAACATTGTAAGAACCTGTGACCACCTGTTTGGATATTCACAATGCATAATGCTTTCCCTTAAGCCTGATTAAATACAGGCAAAGATGTTTAGCAAGGGTTATAAAAAATTATTGGCCTTTTACCATGATTGCTTTGCAGCGGCTCTTACAGCCACATAGCAATGTCTTGCCTTGTTGACAGAAATTAAACCACCCACTAAACCCCATGGAAGAGACAGATGTTTGTATGATATAATGTTCTTCAACAGCACAGTTTCCACTGTAATTCATGTGTTTCTTGCATGGGCGCTATTCAAAACTCTCCCCATTTCCCTGCCAGCTTTCTCACCGCAAGGTCTGTGTCTCCAGGTAGTCTGTGGCCAGGAAACTGTAGAAGAGGGGTCTTAAGAACATGTTGATCAGTACAGGAATTATAGAAACTGAGTGCTTTATTCTGGATGGAGAATTCTGGACAAGGAATGCCAGGGGATTACTGCATGGTAATTATTGAAAAATTGGCACTTTGGGGAAAAAATAAAAATAAAAATCACAAGTAAATAGTGAAGAAGCAAAAAACTTCTGTGTTGTTCTTTGTTGTCAACTAACACAGATATTAATTCTCTTTAAACATCATTCTCTTAACATTTACCTGTAATAGGGTATCCTTTGAGACAGAAACCCTAGCACCTCTTCAGACCTTTGAAATATGGTATGAAAAAGGTGTATGGTCCATTTGTTCATTAACTGTCTTGAACATGCTAAACTGCTGAGTTTTTTTGAGTTGAGGACCTGCAATGTAGTGTGACAGCCAGTGATAATAATATGCCTGAATCTTCTAGAATATGACATTATTTTTTATTGGCATCCTAAAACATCAGCTTCCAGTTCCTATTTGACTTCTTTCTAGTGTTTCTTCCCTATTTTCTTTCACTCTCATTTTGTTAGGTGATAAATGGCACAGGTTTAATCACTCAAATTATATGTTTGGCGATATTGATTATTGTTGCTTTTTAAACATTCTGTCAGCTCTTTCATAATTATGAAAGTTCACCTTTTGTTGAACCTTAATGATTAGGTGAGGATGAGAGACAGACAAGCTCTGTAGCCAGCTGTGTACATACAAGATAATCCCCACTGAGAAAGACAGAGGGCAGATATGACATGCTGGTAAATGGATAAGTTGAAATCTGTTCTGTAAATAATAATAATAAAAATGGTGAATAATAAAATACCTGGGCTGGTTCTTAACTGAACCAGCTCTGAATCTGTAAATCATCTGTCTCACCTGTGCATATGCCCTAAACCTATTCTATCTATGCTCTCCCTTTATTTAATAATCTTATAAGGAATCAGGGCAAAACACCTGTTTCATAAATCTCATAAGGAGTCATGTTGGTCCCAGGGTTGATAAATCCATAATAAGAGTAGTCCTTTGACTAGAAAATATACTATGTTAACTTCACTTTCTCCTAGAATACAAAAAAAAATATATACAGGATGCACAGTGTCTCTTCAGAAATTTCTTGAAAAGGTTGCAAGTTCCTGACCTTCAATTTTTGATAAATTGTTGTCTGCGTATGTGTTTTAAATTTCTGAATCAGCAAGTTAATATTAGTCAGCCTGGCTCACACAAATGTAGTTGCCCTGCTATTCAAGACATTAGGTTTAAAGATATGGATGTGGAACAGGTATTTCAGGTGGTGGGAGGACATATGAAACTGTTGAAGAAACCAGGTGGTTGGATGGTGAACACCCATGTGTATAAAAAGTCTGTGAATCTGGATTGCTTTCCTGAGAGACTCTCCAGCCCTTCCAGATGAACTGATCTTAATGCCAGCTATAGTAGACTGCCTTGTATGATCTGTGCAACTAGGAAACAGCAGAAAGATTTTGCCTTCCAGAGCAAGAATCCTTGAGTACTGCAGAGTCATGGTAACAGTGGCTGAGTAGCCCTGGATTACCTCATACCAATCATGACATTAATATTTTGAAGCTGATAATTCAGCTTTCTTGCTGCCCAGAGAATCTCAGACTTGCTGGCAGGCAGGACAGCTTGCCTGGCACTAGGGCTGAATTAGCAGCTTTCACCTTAGCAGGGTATAGCAGGACAGGCCCACTTCAGTCTTTATCAAACTCAGCTCCGACCTGGGGCTTGGTGAGTTCTATACCCATCTGCCTGTGCAGTGCCTGTCTTCCCTTCTTACTGAATACATTGGGACAGCCCCTAGGTATGTTTATAATCTAGTCAGCACCAACCTAAAAAATAACCTTATTATTAGAGAAGTGAAATGGACAGGAAGAAAAGATGGGATTTGAAACTTGATTCATGGTACAGTAGTGAGGCTGCAGTCTGCTTGGCAGAGGCAAGAACTCCAAAGACAACCCTCCATCCCTCCCAGCCATATTTTAGCAGGCAAAGGTGAATAGTGAACAGTGAATCACAGACATGTATCAGCAGCTGAGCTTCCATTATCTCTCTGGGTTTGGCCCGTTATTTATTATCCTCAAGCAGTGCAACATTGGCCTCCAAGACAGTCAGGTGAGGTGTGAGGCAGAGAGAGATTTAAATCAAATGTAGAAGAAACCTCTGAGAAGAGACTCCTGATTTATGACAGGCTTAAGCAGAGTCAGTGACCAAAGCCCAGGTCATTACTTTGCAACAAACAGGTTGTAGGGAAGGCAAAGAATTATTCCTACTCATCTGACCCTATCAAGGAGTCCCGACTCGGTGAGCTGTCCCTGCTCTCAGAAATGCACACTCAGCTCTGTTCTTGCAGAGGAAAGCTGCTTTGGTGCAGATCAAACTGACCTATTTTGAAGCTGCAAATAAAGGTGGTTTAAGCAAACATGGGTGAGCTGTTTGGAAGAGGGATCGCATTATCCAGCATGTCAGGTGACTTACAAGGTTAGTAACCTCCAGGAAAGGGTCCCTGGTAGTGTTGAAGCAAAATAACCTCTAAAACAAGAGCAACCATTCTTTCAATGTTTGTGTCACCACAGCTGCTTTTGTATGAAACACAAGTGAAATATTTATTTTACAAGGTCAGGTTAATAAACTAGCTGTAAAAAGTAAATGGTGTCTTTATTTGTTGAACAGAAACATTTTATAATACATAGCATCTAACAAACTTCATATTTAAGATGATATTTTGTTAAAAGGTCTGTTTTGGTACATCCTAGCACAGTTATGAAAGTAACATTGATTGTAAACCCATTCTCCCATTGCAGATGATCATGCTTTTGTCCTCAGACCCATTAGAGCCATTTTGGCTTGTAAGAAGTTGTATTTATAGTAGTCATATTAAATACATTGTATTTAAAACCTCGAACATGAGTTTAACATTATACATTTTAGATAATTTATTGTTTCAACTATCTCCTAACGTTCTTTATAAAAAATTAACAAAAATGTTGACAGGAAGTAAATGTTCTACATACCATCAGCATAAGAAGCTGCGTAAATAGACCAAATAAATAAATGAAATCAATTGCTGCAGCAAAAAGGCTATTATATAGGAAGCATTTCCATATTAAAATTGTTTCTAATAATTAAAGGATTCAGCTGTCATAGCAGTGCCAGTCACTGCTGGATTTTAAAAATGCTTAGGGTATTAATACCATTATAAAAATACGTGTCTGAAACATTTAATTTTTAGCTAGTGCTGTTTATGTTCTGTTAGAGACTGGATACATAACTCAGACTTAGCTACCAGAGTGCTCAGTGCTGCACAAACACATACTTATAACCTCACCCTGAAGAATTCAAAAGCCAAACAGAGAAGACTAATGACAAAAACAAAGAAAATATTGGTCCCTTCCTGCAGAAGAGGTATGGGGATGGGCAGTCCTGAAGTCAGCCAGACTGCCTTCTGCTAGACCAAGGTTTCGGCTTGGCTCTTTTTCCCCATTCCAGAAGATGCGATGGGTGGATCGTGGTCCCTGGAGCACAGACTTAGTTGTGCAACTGCCAGCATTGCTGGAGCTTATGTTCTGTGTGTACCTCTAAAGACAGTGTGGCTGTCCCCATCTCATCCTTAGGTCCCCTCTTCTACTGCAGTGCTTTGCCACTCCTCAGGTTGGCAGAGTTGGTTTCTATCTGGAGCTGCTCAGGAGTACAATGGGCATCCGGGCTGGGGTAGTGGAACAGGATATTGGAGGCTTCCAGTACAGCCTTCTCTCTACTATCTACTATCTAAGCTGACAATTAGGATGCTTTTGGATGAAATTAATGCTTTTCTGTGGGAGAGCTGAAATGTGAATCTCCATCCATGTGTACGATAGAGATGAACAGATTACAGGGAGGATCTGGTTTTGGCTGTGACTGGCCTGGGTTCTGTCTGGCAGCCGAGAAGTGCAGGATCACGTCAGCCAGAATCAGCTGCCCTACTCAGCTGTAATGAGTGAATATTTCTAGACACTTCCACTGACAGTCAGCTTTATGAAAAAGATGTCTAGAGAGTAGTTAAAAGCTCTTACCTTCCTAATTCATGGCTTTTAAATTGCAATTACAATATTCGGCAAGTTTTCAAATATTTAATTAAAATGTTACCCATTTCTGAAGAGGGACCTTTTAAATCAGAATGATTAGTGAATCACAGATGAAATCTATTCATAGGAAAAGGAGAAACCTGTGGAGCACTGTGATATTGCAAGCAACCATTTTCTTTTCATAATTATATCCCATTGCTTCCTAAAATTAGATAGGTCAAGGTCTTACAATTTCTTATCAGAAAACAGACTTTCCATTCACCCAGTAACATCTCTTTGCACCTACCATTTCTGATTTTAATTCATCTTTCTTGAAAATAGATATCCAAGAGCACTACAGGATACCAGATAATGTCCCTTGCCATTATTGTCTGTTTATTCCCTGGAAATGTTTTTTTCTCCATTTCAGATGATACCTGCATGGTTTTGGTACTGGTTGTCAGGGGTTTTTTGTTTGGTTGGGGATTGTTTTGTACAATGGCACACATTCATCCTGTGAATGAATATTATATCCAGGTCTTTCTTTTGCTCTGTTACTTCAGGCTGATGGGTCTTACCTGATGGCTGAAATTCTTGCTGTCAATCCTCAAGATTAAACTTTGCACTGTGTGTGACTGCATTTCATTCCATTTATTTTTCTTGAATCCTGCATTTTATCTGGTGCTTCTTATTTAATAGTTCAAACTTCTGTATTGACAATGCCTCCCAAACTGATACTGTTAGCAAATTGTGGTAGTAGTCTGTTTCATCTTGTTCAAGGGTCATTACTGACAGCAATAAAAAAAAAATATCTGTCCCCAGGCTAATTCTGGAATATTGTTGTATCAATCTAATTCTGGAATATTGCTGTATCGGTTCAGAGGAATAAGTTGTCTTACTAACTGTAGACCTCACAGCTTTGCCTGGATCCAAAAGCCCACTCTCTGGATTGGTTCTCTGTGGTTCAGGCAATTTCAACCAGAAGAACTTTGTATTCAAAGTCTTTATGCAATGAATGAGTCAGATAAGATTCTGTTCCACATTCTAATAACTGTAATGAGCCTGTACAGATAATAGGAGAAAATGTTTCATCCAGTAAACACATAATAATCTGTTACGCTTCAGAAACTAATTGAATCACAGGTATCTGAAGCTACAAGCCATTTTTCCTATATGTAGATGTCAATTATTTATGCTTTTTCAGAGCATGTGATATTGGCACCTATCAGTACCCAAACGATGGACCAGGCAGCTGAGTAGTCCAATCCGGTGTGACAGTTCTGGTATTCCTACGTGACTGTGTTCAAGAAGTGAATATACTCAGTTGCAAGGGGGCTAATGTATAGAGTTCATTTTCCAATTAGAATTGCCTGTTAAAAATGGCTTGGTTTGGTCTTCAACTTATTGTCATTATAAATGTTATGCTAAACATTGGCCTTGCTCTGGCAGGCTTCTATTGTCTAACTACCAACAAACTGACAGATGCGTGAGTCACTAGCACATAGCATTTCATTTTGTATACAGAGAATGAAATGAAAAAATAATACAAGTACTTGGCAATCAAAGCTGCCTTATCTCCAGAATCCAACAAATGCCATATTCTTTGGATTTTTGCTTCCAGAGTTAATGACGACCCTGGGGTTCTTAACATTTGAAATAACAAGCAATAGCTCTTTCCCTTTACAATTAGACGTTTCATTGACCTGTGGAGCATGCTATGAAACAGTAACTGTGTTCATTGTAACATCAGTGCAGACATTTTGCTAGTTAAATTCCCAAGCAGTGAAAACCATCAAGCAGGCCTTCCAGTTTAATCCAATTCTCTTTCTGCCAAAGGTTACTATTCGCTCATGGAAAAAGATCTTGATGATGATGTTGTTGGTGAAGACAAGAGATGAGAAATCTGTATCTGGAGCTGCAGCTGCTAGCTGACTAATACCTAATACTGTAATCACCGGTAATAATAGAAAGCAACAGTCACCCAGTTTTTGTCTGAGTTGGGGAATGAGTAATGAGGGCTTGGACTGGCTGCTGGCAAAGCTGCTGACAGCCACACAATTTGATGTGGAACATCAAAAATTGGGCTCACTAGAGAAGCAGGAACAAACACAAGGGTATTTTTCTTATGAATTAAAGCCTAAGAAAAATGGCTTTGCATAACAGCTGCTGTTCTTTCTTAAGTGGAAGTTACATATGTTTTTCTTGATTAGACATATGCAGTTGAACTGAGTTGAAACAAGCCCAATCCTTCAGCTCTGACAATCTTTTTGTATTGCTCTGAAGCTGCCTGATGCTATGAAATGCATAAGGACTGGGGAAACATGGCAGATCTGAATTTAGAGCAAGTTTCACCCCGAACTTGTCTCTGCTTCAATGGATGCAAAATTTATAACTCCTGGCCTGTTTTCACACTGCTGTAAAGCCATTGGTATTAAAAATGTTATGAGTTTAAAACAGAAATAATTTGGTGGTGAATCAAGTTTACAAAATGAAAATATCATAAATATTTGCTAATTTGATAATTTTTGTGCAGCCCAGTTTCAGCCAGCTGAAACGGACTTTGTTTTCAGGAGGCAAGTGCTTTGAATGATTTTAAAGGCAGGATGTCTTAAGATGTCTCACACTGAGTGCCCAGAATCACCAGCAATGACTGAAAATATTGCACCACCTAACTTGGACTATTTTTCCAGTACATTTATATCTTTATGTTAACCAGACTCAATTAATATCACAGAAATTTCAAAAGGTTTTTTGTTGGGAAAAAAAACAGGGAAGGTGTTTGCTTACTTGCATTGGAATACAGTCAGATTGGATTTATAGAAAACAGATTAGTGCCTTCTGTTCCTCTTTTGTTTCATGTCAAGTTTCACTCACAGGATTTCACAATGCTGCCATACAATGTAGTAGTAAATATTGCAAAACAATCTTTAATTCTGACTGCTAAATAGTTTTCACTGAAATACAAAAGATCACAGAAGGCTTTCTTCTATGCTCAGATTTGGCAAATCTGGTGACATCAGGACTGATTTAAGAACATTCCTTCAAATATATATTCATTGAAGTGACATGTGTCCCCTCCCTCTTTTTAATCAGATAATATTTCTAAAGAGTGGTTAGAATCACAGAGCCCCTGAGGTTGAAGAGAACTCTGGCTGTTAGTGAGTCTGATACCCTGCTCAGAGAGCCAGTTAATCTGGGCTGTGACCGCTTGAGTCTTGAACACCTCCAAAGACGGAGATCCCACAATTTCTCTCAGAAAACTGTTTCAGTATTTGATCACCCTCATGGTAATTGGTTTTCCCATGTATCTAAATGGAATTTCCCATGTTCTAACTTGTGTCCTGGGCCTCTCATCCTATTGCCGTACAAGCCTGAGAACAGCCTGGCTTCATCTTCTCCGTAGCCTCTGATCAGGTAGCTATAGAAAGCAGTAAGGTCTCCCATTCGCCTTCTCTACTTAAGGCTGAACAGGTGCAGCCCTCTATGCCTCTCCATGTTCATCATGTGCTCCAGCCCGCGAGCAGCTTGGTGGCCCTGCACTGGCCTCGCTCCAGTGTGTCGATATCCTTGGCTTGAGCTACAGCCTCCATTGGCTTCTCACCTCCTAAACGATGTGGTTATGAAGAGATTTTTCCCTTTTAGCATAATGAAAGGGATGTTGCCTTAATTGGTTCCCTTCAGATTAGTGATTTGAGTAAAACATAGCTGAAAAAGAAGCAGCAAATTACTCCCTACTGAAATAGATCCATCACCACTGTGGTGCTGCTTGAGCTAAGCAGGTGGGTATCAATCACTCTTTTCAGCTTCTTGACATAATTTTTAGATGAGTTTTGTGATTTTGAGGTACGATTTAGAGGTTGGGGGCTTCCTGTTTTACTTTTTTTTTCTTTTGAGGATTAAAGCTTTTGAAATTATTTATTTACAAGCCATGAAAATGTCCCCAAAATGGATTTTAACAAGTATGTAATTGGATAATTTGGCAACTGGTAAGCTGAAGCCCCAGAGATCAGGAATTACACTTCACTACAGAATAGTCGTTCTTCATGCAGAATTAATTAGGTTTCCTCTAGATTACAAGTAGTAAGAGGAGTAGTCAATTAAGAGAATTATTCTCTGACTTTTCCATCCTTCTTTTAATTGCCAGCCAGTGGTATTAAGAATTCCTTTTTTTTTATGTGAGATGTCCTCAGCGGCAGGATGCCAGAAAAAGGATGAGGGACAATGGATTTAACACTGGCCCAGGACTCAGAAGAAATGACTACAGCTTTGTGTGTGACTTCAACTCACCTTCTGAGGGACTGATTATCCATTGAGCCTGAAAGTTGCGGGTGTTCACGGGAGGCACGCAGCAAAACAAGGACAGGTTCTGATCAGTTGAGGGTAATGTTTTTCAGTGGATTGCTAAATCAAGCAAAACTTACTCCTCCCCCACCCCACGCCCAGCTGGGCTAGTACAAATGCCTGTGCAGCTGCTGCGGAGCTGGGCTGAGGACTTGAGATTGGCTAAAAATAACTGTTCTTTTATTTGTTGGGTCACTCTGAACCCAGCTCGGTTCCCCAGTTTGCTTCATCACCTGCCCATAGAAAAGGAACAGTGGCACAATCAAAGCAGTGGTTAAAAAAGTGGAGGCAGAAGCCAGTTCAGGCAGCATGGCTCCTGAAATGACAGCTTCAGAAACAGAGTGGCAACAGCCTGAAAGATCAGGAGGGGAGCTTAAACCTTTGTCATGCATGGACATAGACAGGGCGTGGACAGCTGAACAGGCTGGAAAAGCTTTCTGCTCTGGCCAGTCCTCTCCAAGAGCAGGGACTGGGACACAGCAATGGGGTTGTCACCTTTGTGGTGATTTTGTTTTGTTTTGCATTGCTTTGGGGGTGTGCAAAATGAATTTGACAAACTGGATTTATGTGCAGGAGGTTTCTGAGCCTGAAAGCATACGTAAAGGGAGATCTTTGGTCTTGTACCTCCTCTTTCTCCTTTCTTTCACTCTGGCTGTTGGAGTGGCTTTCTGTGTGGGATAGCAAACAGCAAAGGAGGGGCTCAGAGGGGGGAAAAATTTGTTTAGATAGGAAGGGATAAAGCAGAGCAGAAGACTGTGATTCAGATGGATGTCTCAGTCATACATCATACCACCTATGCTCTTTCTGATATAAGGCACCTTACACTCTGCCTAGGGAGAAATTTAGTCTGTGGACTGCAGAGGTGTATTTTCAGGTGCTATTGAGTGTTGTCAGGAGGAGAAATATGAACACATGGCCTGCAGAACAGTGATCCTGTTCACCTTGGAAGAAGGACAGTAGAGACTTGCCTAAAGGTAGATGACATGGACCCAAATCACCCGGAACTAAGATCTCAGAATTTAATGTTTGCTGAATGTAAAGAAAATAGAGGATTTTTTTTTTCATTTTTGTGACCTTCAAAGAACGGATGAGGAAAAAAAGTAAAATAGGACTTATGTATAGCTGAGATTTCAGAGTATCTAATGTTGTTTTATAATTACTGATGTAATTTCTAATTGTGAGGAGAATACAAAAAACCAACATCAAAATATGAGAAGTTTTCATTTAAAAAAGCTTTACATTTCAAGAGACTAAATTGTAGGCATATAAGAAATGTAAATGTGAAATTTAAAAAAAAAATATCTGATTCTTTTTCATACCACTTACTAGTAGCTCTATCATACAATAACAGAATCACTACCCTGGAGTGGGATTCTGCAGAATTACTACCCTAGAGATACAGTAGTTACAGTTCAAAGTGACTTTTTTCTGCAATGCTAAACTTCTATTTCCTAAACCCGTCAGCTCCAAACAGAGTCAAACGGAGTATTTAAACCACTCTATACCTCACATGAAAATCAGTCCTGACAATTGGAAAATAGATTGCAGGACTTCCAAATGTTCAAGCCAGCAGGAAAAAACAATAACCGTTAAGATATGTAGAAAAGTAGTGCAGTTCCATAAAGAACAGCATTACACTATAGCGATAAGTCTTTTCATTGTGATTCATACTAAAAATCCAAAATTCTGCTTGTAATATTTGTGAGGAAAATTACCTTTGAATTTAAAAGTAATTCTCTCTGTTTCAGTGGAATAAAGGTGTGTTGTTTTCACATATGTATTTTGTCTTTGATCTTAAAAAGATGTCAGAAAGTAGAGTTAAGTTTCCTTGCTATAACTGGGTACAAACTAATGTATGTATATAGCTCTTTGCTGATTTGGTGATAACAGGAACTACTAGAAAAAGTAAAAAGCTTAGACATGAGCGGAAAACCAAAGCATTTCAACATTTAAAACAGAGAGGAAAAAAACTGAACATATGTAAAAATATGTAAAAGTATACATCTAATTTTGTCATAAACAAACCCAGAAAAGACTAGATCTGTATTGTGGCTGCCATCCAAGAAAACCAAAGCTCTCCTATTTTGGGGAGTTGGTTGAGGAGATGCAGTAAAAGCTAGTGTCAGATTTTATAGTTTAGGGACATGTTTTGTTCTATGGTCTGTTAAATAATTTATTAGTTTCTTATTGTAAAAAACTTAAATTTTTTAAACTTGGCTTTCTGAAGCAATTCTCAGCTTTCTCTCTGTCCCAGCCCCAGTCTAGCCTTCCTTGGTTTATATAGAATGAGAAGAAGGTCTTTAGGAGAAAGAAAAAGTACAGTTCCAGTTATCTTCACTTCTGATGTAGCTTGTCCATATTAAACTGGGAAGATGTACACGAAGAATGAGAAAGTTTATTGTTGGTATTTAGCCAGGATATAAATGAAATATTCTGTGAGTTTGAAGATGTTTCCTTTCCTTGCTTCTGTTTTCTTTTCCATGTGTCTCCACAGCCTTATTAAATAGTATGCTTTCTGAGGCAGAGGCTGCTTTAAATATATTATTTATGTCTAGTGTCCATAACCACATGGCTCTGATTTCAGTTGGAGATGCTGGGTTACAATATAATGCCTGGAATAACATATGAGCATGTTCAAGTAACGGAGATTGTCTACCTGCTCAGGTTTTGCAAGGGGGCTTGAAGAAGTAATTCAGGACATTGTAATTATGAGACCTGGTGAACAGAACACGTTGCTAGGATTCTGAGCAATAAACTTATATGGAGGGGAAAAAAAAAAAAAAGAAAAAAAAGCCAAAACCTTCAGTCCTTCAAAACAGGTTCAGCTTTTTCTCATTGTCTGACATGGAAATGTGACAATATCCATCCAGTCTGACAAAATTTTTGTGGTTTGGTTTTGAAAAATCCATGTGCTCAAATCACTCTTGTTGCCCTTATCCTGGTCCAACACAAGGCTGTTCCATATTGTCTGCTAGCACCTGTACTATGAAAGGAAAATATAACATGGTTAGTCATCGTCAGGAATTTTACCTTTTTCATTTTAGGAGGAAGACCTGCCAAGTTAGCCTGTTTTTTTGACATTTCTATTTAAAAGTACAGTAAGATAAAAAAGGAGAAAGGGTTTCCATCTAGAAGAAGTGATTCTTCTAGCATAAATTCAGCCAAATTACCAGAGGCAGAGGGAAAGCAGTGGTTCTGCAGTGCAGACTGAGATGCCAGTTTCTGGGATCCCAGCAGCTAAGAATGAGGTTGAGCCTTATAGAAACTGGAGGTTTGTTATTGTATGGGATTGTAGGTCATAAAGAGCTGGGCTAATAACTGGAAAGGAAAGGGAAACCCCTGCACAAAGTCTTTTCCTTTCACTTTTGTACATATCAATAACACAGATTAACAAAATAGGAGGAAGCATCATCAAGAAGCTCTTAGGAGATTGAGGAGGCAGATTTTATTGCCTTGTACTTGCCTCTAATGGATTCTCACAGTCCAGAAAAGTAGGAGGATATGCTTTTCTGTTTCTCCTGGTAAAATTGCATGGGGACATCAATGAAGAATGTAATCTGCAGAGAAACTCAGAAAATTCTAGAGTAAGGGTAAACTGAAATGGTTTATCTTGCATTTGCCATTTATCAGGAGCACTGAGGTTTCTCTCTGGCACTCTATCACCTTTCCCTGTCCTGTTACAAGTACAGTGTGAATAAAACAGAAGCCAGCACTCTTCCAGAGACCTTGAGAGCTGACCTGATTTCATCACTGTAGTAAATTCCCTCTGGGCATTGTGCAACCTGATATCCGGGTTTTTTTCTGCTTTTATATTGCCAGCCAACCACCCCTTCATACGATTGCTACACTGAATTGTCCTGCATGCCCACATAAACAGCTGGGCAGTTATCACCTCTGCAACATCTGGCTGGCCAAGAAGTGCCCTTGCTCCTTTGTGAGCTGGGTTTGATTCAGCACTGTCAAGAACAACATCGCCCACCTTGCTATCTCCAGTGTACAGCAGGTGGTGGTGCTGACTGTGTGCTTGTTTTCTATTTATATCCTTTTTGGATTTACAGAATTTCTTGTTACTTTCTAGAGTGTCCAGTGTGGAGGCACTTTAAACTTCAGTGAGTTTATAATAGCATTTTGGTTCTTATTCCAATAAGGACTTTGTTGAGCAGATCTCAATTGTAAGAATTCTTGCTGCTGATGTCTGAAAGCAGTTAGTAAACATGAATCTTCTAAAAGAAAGACTTAACAACTAGCCAAACTATTAGTAAACCAGTAGCACGTTGTAGTAAGATGTCTATAGATACATGGGCTATTTGTTTATGTCTGTAGTTCCTTGTAGATTAACCAAGTAAAAGCTCCTTTTGCTGTTCCCCCAGGTGAGAAGGTGGCTATGTCATTGAGAAGTCATTTGGCTGTACAAACACAGCCATGGTTTCTGCTAGTAGAGCTGTACTAGGATCTTGCTACTTTTTGTACTGTTGAGCAGCATATCTGGCAGAAGGGTGTTGTGCAGGTCTGTACTTCATAACCCTTACGCTGGACAGTCTCAGAGAAAGTAACAAAAAATTTACCCTTAAAATAACCAGGATATTTATATGCAGTCACAGCAACGCTGTAACTTATAAAACTCAAATTACAAGTGACATGGATTTAATAGTGTAAAAAAAGCAGTATGCTATCTCTGAGAAACTACCTGAAACTTTTGATTGTCACAGCTTTTAGACAAGACCAGTTAGATAATTTAAAAAACAGAAAGGAAAAGCACTGATATGAAAGCACATCTTGATAACATTAGGTACAGAGTCAGAAGAGGGTAGTTTTAATTCCTCCTCTCACACTGGCTTTCTAAGTGCCTGTGAGTAATTCTATCAAAATGTAGTAATTTCTAAACCCAGCTGACCTTTCTGCCTACCCACTTCCTCACTTGTGTTACAAGGACGCCACTGGGGGTTTTGTTCCTCTCTTCTGAAGCAATACAAGTTTTAGTCAAATAACATTTGTCAGTTTGAATTCCTCCAGTAGAACTTTTGCAATTGCTGAAAACGGGGGAAGGAGTTGGATGCTCTGATAAACTGAATATACAAATTATTTTAACTTCACAACTACCTTCCCCCTGCTCTCTGCTGGATGGCTCTTCTAACCTTCCCATGGATGGGACTTTATCACACTGCAGTGTTTGCAGTATGCCTATGAATATCTTCTTGCTTGCTTTCTCTTACTTGTCTGTTTTGCAGTATTCCTGATAGAGGAAATCATGCCCAGTCATGCCCTTTCAAAGGTCACTACATGCACTAAAAAATGTATATTTGCATAATTCCTTTAGTAATGGTAATTAAGGCAAGAAGGGTCTTAGGGTGGTGGCAAGGAAAAGGAAAGGTGGGAATGCAACAGTAGCTGAAGTATGCTCTGTTAACAAACTGATATTTAGAAATATCTGCCACTGGGCTTTTATCTCCTCTTTTTTTTTTTTTTCCCTTAAGTGGATTAATCAAGTGTTGCTTCATGGAAAAATATCTCAAAGCATTTAACTTATTTCCTGTTTTTAAAAATCTTAATACTAAGAAGCATTGAAGAATGCTTGCAGCAAGTGCTTAGAGGATCTTAACGGAATTGAATGTTACATTTACTTAATAACTATAGAGTGGATAGCACTCCTGTAATCTCTGATACATCTTACCAATTTTAATGATGATTCCACTAGCAGTATTTTAATTGTATCACAGTGGAATTCTTAGTATAAGAGGTTCTCTCTAATGCCGTGTACACAGAGGTCCCCTACACAGGAAACACTTTCTGACCCTTTCTGTTCTTTCCACTTGGATATTGGCAGAGCTCTGTAAAACGTGGCTATGCAGAAGTTAGCTGCCAGGCAAACACCAGCCCATTTGGGAAATGGGATGAGAGAGCACCAGCCTGGCACCTTGAGAGGCAGCTGATAGCACTGGTCATCCCCCTCCCCTCCAAATCCTCACTCAGGGTTGGGGGGGTGCAAATAAGTTTCACATTCCTCTTTCCTATTTAAGACCAAAAAGCACTTGAGAAATCTATACCCATTTTGTTGGATGTAGGTAGAAAAAGCTTTATGAGATTTTGGGGTACATCTGGATGGTGGTTAATCGGAGGCTGATGCTGCCCCAAACCATGGAAGGTTTTAGACCAGCAACTTTGGTTTGGGCTGTAGTTTCGTGTTTCTCTTCAGGCATTTGACATATAACTTCAAATGCCAACCTAAGAAAAACTGCTGTGGAAAAGTGTTAGTCCAGCTGCACCTAATGCGAGCACTTTACCTTGTCACTATATCTTTGAAGGCTGTGAAAGAAGAAAACTCTGTTAATGGGCTCCAATTGGGTCTATTTAAAGAAAGATAGATCTCTTTGTGGCTATAGAGCAGCTTTTGTTTTCTTGCTCCTTTTTATATCTGTCTGATTCTCTTTCCACATACACTCTCTGCCTTTTGGTTGAAACTCAGGAGAGAAAGCCAAAGTGAACATTTCACACCTTGCTTGCATAAACGGTTCATATTGTTGGAAAAAATCCCCACCCCTAAGCAAATGTAAGTATTTACATAAGAAGGGATCCACAGGAGCTGTACTACTATGTGACTACAATTCTTTATGGCTGCCCAAATTACTTGCAGCTGCCCTCCTCTAATCTGTTGATGAGGCATTAGAGAAAAGGATTGATTTTCAGAATTCACTGGAAAGAAATGAAAATAAGGTTGTTAATAAAGACATCAGTATAAGAGCTCTGAGCCACAGGCCTGTTGACTTGTTCTTCCACCTGAACTTATCCATAGGCAGGTTATCAGCTTGCTTTTTGTCTGGCTTATAATCAAGTCAGAATCATCCCCATTTCATGAGTGTTTATGTGAAGAAAAAGATGCTCTACTTCTGTCCTTGATATCAGTGTCAAAGGGTATGAAAAGATCATCAGATGATCTTCAAAATATATTAAAGATAATTTTCCATTTGTAAATTGTCTATATTGAGGACATGAACTGGAACGGACAGACAGTGTTTAGCACCTACCTGAACTCCCTCTCGCACCTTTTCAGAGTTGCAAGTGATTTGTTGCCTTTCTGCACCAGTCAGACACAGAAAGGATGTGCCTGTCTGCATGTACAGCTACAGGTGTTTAATAAACAGTCTTCAAGCAACTTAGCCAACCTGTGAAAGAGGGCTCACCTTATTTTGTGTTGCTTTTTTTTTTTTAATTTCTTGGTACTCTTGACTCTGCGAGAGAGCCTAATGGGACTGTCTGTTAGGACCCTAGGGGTGGTAATAGGCCTTAATGGTCCAGACTGGTGTTACCTTAGTACAATGGGATTCTGCAAGATTCAAATTTTCAAGGTAAGAAGCAGGACCAGAAAGTGCATTTAAGAATCTCATGGCATTTAGCATGGAAAATGGAAGTTATAAATTTATTTGGCTTTTTTTTTTCCTATCTATAAGTATTCTTTTCTTTAGTACTTTGAGTATTGCATAGCTTGATCACTGAATCTGATGGAAACTGCTGTTAATGACATCTGAATGAGACATAATGACCACAGCTTTTCCATTGCCTTTATCTGTAAAACTTAGTAAATGGACAACAATGTGGTTTCTAATGTCCAAATAAATTGTAGCTATATAATTAGTAGAAGCTGAATGTGTTAGATGAAAGAAGAAAATTATTTTAAAAGATTGAAGTTGGTTATTTTTCTTCTCCTGGGAGTGTCATTTATATTGTTTCTTGCCAGAGGCATTCTATATGAAAACATGAATTGAGCTTCAAAAGTGTCTGTATATTTGTTGCATTTTTATTACTATTTCTAGGACAAAACCAGGAGAAAGAGTAGTACTTAATATTTCTCTGAATATGTCTGCAAAGCACAAAAACTGTAATCCAGCCTTGGCTTGAGAAAGGTTTTCTTCTGAGTCACAACTAAAGGAGAAAGGTAACGTGAGAGGGGAAGGGGATGGCCAAGGAAAGAAATGCATTTGCCTGTAGTGACACTGAGAGACCTAGAGGGTACAGCAAAAGGAGAGGGCATATAGTCACTTATTACTTCCATCCAGATATATCCAGAGAGTGCTAGGGAGTAGAAAAGGGAATAAAAAGAAACTCATATATATATATATACGTGAGTTGTATCTTGGTAGCTCTGGCTGTAATTGCTCACCAGAGGCAAAACTGTTGCTGGTACATTGTCTGTTAAAGTGCCTATACACTATTCATGCACGAGTGAGGTATTTAATAGTCTTTCTCTCATATGAGTTTGAGTTTTAGTGCTCCTGTTCTTGCCTGCTAAATGTCTCAACAAGTAGATATTTTTTATTGATTTGTAGAGTATTTCTTCTAATTTCCTAAAAAATTTGGATCATTGTATGTGTTTTTAGTTATAAAACAAATCCTACTGCATGCATTATCTTTATAATCAGCTTTAGTTATGTTTTCAGGTACTTGTAGTCAGCATGGCAACAGATCTTCTGGGATCAGCATTTTGTAGATGAGGTTTCTATAACAATACTTGTGGGATGTCATTAAAGGGTTACAAATACAGGTTGGCTGCAAAGCATTTGATTAGTGGAGAAATGCCAATGCAGAGTTTAGTACAGTCAGTTGGTGCTGTTTGGCATTTGCAAAAGTGGATGCACATATTGAAGACTCTTGCAGGGCATGAACTGTGACCTGAAAACATCCTTGTTGTTTACATATAGCTCTCTGCATCTTTATTTTTAAAAGCAAAAATGAACTTGTGGAATGCTTCTCTTGAGCAAAGCTGGAGAATAGGTTGGAGGATTCAGAGCATGTGAAATCTATTTCTAGAGTATATTGATAAATACACTATTCTTTCTCAGTGTTCTTAAATGGATCACAGTGAAAGACTGCCTCAACAATGTTGTGCATTTATGCAGGCAGAATAGGTAATTACACTCTGAAATGCCTGTTTAAGGGCACAGGTACCCATTTCACAAATACTAATGAGCCTATGCAAATGCTGGTGCAAGGAAAAAAACCCCACTGCATCCTTTGAAAATTTATCCCTTTAGACCAAATTCTGTCCTTGAATATGCACACAGAATTTCCATTGACTTTGATGGGCTCTGCATGAATATATTTGACAGAAGAATTTTATCCCTAGAATTCCCTTTCTTTTCTGCAGCTTCCTGCTTGACTCTTATGTTTTTATTTTCTCTTGGTTTAGCTAATCAAAATATTCCTGCATTGCTGCATTAAAAGGATTTTTCTTGGGACCATTTACTGCTTAGTTTACAATTATTATTCCTGAAAATAATTTCAAGAGGTGCCTACCATAATAAAGTAAGTCTTTTTACCTTAATCAGTGTGTTTGGTAAATAGCTGATAACAATAGCTTTAGAACTGTTGTGTATAGTTGCAATTAAAAGGAACATCATGTTTTTCAGAACATAAACATGGAGCATAGATAATCTGCCTAAAATCTCTAATAAGCAGGAGTTCAGTATATTAATTTGGGCATCAACCTTTTATCTTTGTCGACCACTAGATCTGTATATTAGACTCAGCTAATGAGAAATAGCCTGATACTTGAGTGAAACACATCAGCTGGAACCAGGTGGTAGGCTAAGAGAGATCGATTTTTTTTAAACCACTGAATCCCACTGGTATGATTTGATGCCACCCCACCTCCAGCAAGGCCCGAGATCTTGTTAAACTTGTTCAGTTTGATGAACATTTCAATCAACAACTGCTGCCCTACTGCTGCCAGTTCCAGTGCCTATCTCAAACCATCTTTCTTATTTTGTAAGGTGGCCAGATAAGTCAGCTGGCCAGTTCTACTCTTCTATTAAGCATATAATGGAGTAAGTAGAGGCCTTCCCTATGACAGATTAGGCTGTGAAGGTATTATCTTACATTAATTTTCATCTCACTGTGTGAGATAAGCTAATCTTATTTTGCAAAGATGACTGCTCCTGATCACCAGTCTCCAAGGTGCATGATTTAAATTCATAAAATTAGAGGACCTTTAATATAAAAAATATTTTGCCATCAGTTCTGCCTCTCTTTTCACTGTGAGGAGAGTTAAAAAGGAAAGGAGATGTTTTCCCATCCCAGTTTCAGCTAATATTTTAATACTTCTGTTGAAGACTTAAATTTTTGCCCATCCAGGCTGACTCATAAAACAGCCCTTGCTTTGCTTTCTACTTTTCTGTTCACTGGTAAACTTTTCTTTTAACCTCACCTTTTGCTGTTTCTCTTCTTGGCTTTCCTTGCTAAAACTTACCTCTGCTCTCTACTGTAGGCAACTGAATATTTCAGATGACACTGCCAAGTCCTTGGCTTTTTCAGTACCTGTTATTCAGTAACATAAATGTCACCTATAGCCTATGAAAGGTGGCATGTCTGAAAGTGGTCTGCTTTTGCCCCCATATATGAAGCCAGATTGGAGTGCTCAGAATAGAATCCAGATGTCCCTTGGTATGAAAGTTGAATGCAGGAGGGAAGTCCCATTCCATGGCATCTTCCTTCCCATTTAGGTAAATGGCAGATTTCCTATACATGTCAGTGGTGCAATGTTGGGTGTTCTGCCTGTTTTCTGTAATATCTTAGAACAACATTAGAATGAATATTTATGTGTCTATATGGTATTCACAATGTTTATGTTGGAACAGCTTGTAAACTGTTCCTTTGAAACAAGTCTGTTTCTGGTCAGAGTATTAAGAAAGCAGATTGTTTAAATGCATCAATTATGATAAGTCAATCAAAAAAATTCCATGCTATACAGCAAATATGGAAATGCCTCATTTATTTGCTGATGTCAGATTTTTAGGGGATACCAACACTATATTGTTACCATCATTACAAACCCTCAACTGGGAATAATCAGTACGTCTCATTCTCTATGACAATTTTTGGAAAGCAGCTTGTGATTGACTATTTAATGAAGCAGAAAGTGGAGTTAGGTTTGCATTATAAAAGAATACTGGAATGAAATGAAATTTCATCCTCAAAAGGAAAAACCCTAACTTTCTAGCTCCTCTTCTTCAGATGTCTTCATTTAAATGCAAATAGCAGCTTCATCCACAATGAAATAAAAAAAGCCTCTTTTTTTCCCTGGGAAACAATAATAGGGGTAAACTTAAGTCATTTCATTTTCGTAGTAAGATAATCCTTTTCAATGCTCATGGTAATATTATGATAAAGGTTGATTTTAAAATTATTATTTTTTAATAGGGGAATGTATTTTTGGCTTTTGTGGAAGCAGGAATTCCAAATTCACTATAACTCTGCCCAGATGCTGCTCCTGTGGTCAATAAGTTCAAGGATCTGATCTAGATTCCGTTGAGCCCAGTGGGCAGATACTCCATAATATTATCTGCAACTAAATCTCATCCCACCTACACTTTTTCTGGTTGAATGCAGATGGTGTGGTACTTGTGAGATTTCTTTGTGGCATTTGTACACAAGCAGAGTTCTTCAGCCCAAGGCTGGTTGTGCTTATCTAATTTATTGACTTCAGCAAGCAGAGATGGCAATACATCAAGATGACTATGAGGTTCTTGAACAACTGTTCTGTTTTATCGTATACTTTCACTTCCACTGATTCTGGCCCAGGCTGTACTGAGGATGTCCAATTGCTGCTGGTGCAGATAAAAGAAAATTAATTTGTCCACTATATTTTTTGACACTAAAATTCTGTAATATAGGTTCTTTGTAAACTGATAGGCAGTGTGCATGTCTGTTTATATGCGTAGGTGCAGTGATCATAGATCTGATAAAGTGCAGTACCATTTGGCTGTTAGTGTGAACATTTGATGACTTTATCTGTCAGTTCTTGAAACATGTTAACCAAATCTTATTATGTCTTTCCAAACTCTGAGCAGCTTCAAAGTACTTCTTTCCTTTAAAAAAATCCAAGACAAAAATGTTTCTTTTTCTCCAGTATCTCAGTGAAGTGAAGTCCAGGATAGATAATATGCAGTGTTGGAAAGAAGTTAGCACTTGTCGATAGAGGAATATGAATTTTATACAACTTAATATTCAGAACTCAAAATCTTTCCGTTTAGCCATGGAGGGTCCAAAGGCAATAGGATATCTTTCCAGCAGTTCAGCATTCAAAACATACTTTTATTAATGTATCCTTTGTTTATCAAAAATCAAATTATTCATGTGACTTTTAATAGATATCAGAACACTTGTTGATATAGCTACTGAAAAAAATGGGCTCCCTACTTGTTTCAACTGATTGGCCAGACTTTACTCAAAGGCCCTTGGTGGTTTGGGGGTGTTTTTCATCTAAGAATAAGCAAATACCAGCTTCTCAGCCACATCCAGATCTAACAGAAATGAGCGCGAAGATTTTAAAATTGACAGAGACCGCTTTCTGTAATTGGTATTGTGAGTATTAGTAGTATCCATTCTAATAGTACTATTACTATCAGCTCTATGTATAGTATTTACTTGGTTATATCAAGCTTTTGTTTCACTTTGAATACATGTCTTTAAGGATATTTCATGTTCATGTTGGTAATCCTCAACTGCTTCTTCAGATAGCTGTTTGAGTTCTATGTCATGCATTTTGAAGTCCCTCTCAGCACAGCAAGAGGGCAATAACATGTATTATGTCCAAGATGGTCATTGTAGTATACTATAGATATATATATTACCTGCATTTTGCTTTTCTTTCTATTGCATATTTTTACATTGTTAGACTTTAATTAGCACATTAAATAGATAGTTTCCCTTTATGAAGCCAGAAGGGTTTTCTCTGCAGTGAAAATGAGTGCTTCAATTACCCTCCTACTAATGGATAAAACGTAATTAACATTGTCTTGAGGCTAATTTTCATTTATGCTGCCATACTCCGTAAGCTGAACATCACTCTCTGGAAAAAGTCAATGTGTCACTTTTATTAGCCCAGTTTGCACTTTAACACCAAGAAAATTAATTGAAGATACATTAACATACTTAACTTCAAATACAATGAAATTATCTGATCACAGAAGATAACTCTAACGTGTCCTTTATGAAGTCATGCAGTTTGGTTGTGGGTGTGCTTGATAAATGGGATCCTATTTACGTGTGCACACTTTGTGAAAAGGACAGAATGTAAAAAGCATTTCCAAGCCAGCTGCTGTTCATAAACTTGCCAAGGTTTATATCCTTTCACATGTGAATGGTAGCCAGAAAACCTTTTTTAGGTGGACTTTCTTTCCATCAGCTACGTTATCTTCAAAGACTACAGCTGTGCAATTGTGTCTAAGTTTTTAGGCCTGAAGAATATTGACGATATCTGTTCCATCCTTGTAGCACGATTGCAGAATCTTTTCCAATAGATTTGGGGGTATATTTTAGTACCTTAGAAGCCTATAAGGAAAAGCAGTTCAGAAATACAGGCAGTGGACCAGAGCCTTAAATAACTTTTTCTACTCTGTATGTTTTTAAATATCTAGTCCATGTTGACATGCATGAGACAACTGGGACTTCTCTGCTTTTACTGGGATTTTATAGCCAGGTGCTTGTTAGGAAATGTTTCTCCACATTTAGTTTACATTTTCCATTGCCCACCTTAATCCTAAAGTTCCCAGTTATAGTCCTCTCTGGGCCCCTAAACAACACCTCTTTTCCTCCCCTTTATTTAGGCCTACCACTAAGAGACTAGTTCCCTGTATGGACAATGCTATAGTATGTCAGATATACGTATCTATTGAATTACTGTTACAGATTCTTTCTAGCAATTATTCTGATTGCTGCTGCTGTTGACAGTGGTTCACCCACATCCTGAGCTAGCTGTTGGGCATGTTTCACCACAAATGGTATTACAGCAAGAGAAGGAACCTCCTTTCACCTTCAATCAATCCACCCCAGGAACACACTCCCAAAACAGAGAGTGACATAGCAGACCTCCGAAATCTTCATCTTTTCCAGAAGTGACTCCTTGATGCTTGATTTTTTTGTTCTGATGGCAAAAGTAACAATCTGACCCCAAAACATGTATGTGGAAGTCAAGTGTTTTGCTATTGGTTTTCAACTCTTATATATATCCCCCATGGACAAACCTTTAGCACCTGCAAGTCTGAAACAATAATAACCACAGTGATGAAGAGAGACTGCAGTGTGATTATAGTTTTGCTTTGTCTTCTATGGGGAGCACCTTTTTATAACCGTAACTTCTCTGTATAACACTGTAAAAATAAGTGGGATAGGATGAAGGCATACCAGGTGTGCAGAGGGAGATAAACTCAAATAGTACTATATTATGACAGCAAAATCTATTGGTTCTTATAGAAAAACATGCCTTTAGAAGAGACCAGACATTTCCCCACTGAAAAGCTCAGCAATTTTACTTCAGTTTCCACCAGAGACTGCAGAAGCAGAAGTGTGGACTGTAAGGCAGGTGCCCCGAACGGTCACCTTCCCTAGCCCTCTGCTTCTGCAGAGCTCAGTGCAATTACTCTAGCCCTATGGAAAGTGAGCAGTTCGGGGTTTTGCAATTCTTTTAGGTACCTAAGAGCAGAGTTTGGCACTAGATTCTGCAGAATATGAATGAAATCAGTATTCAGAGTGAACTTACAATGTGGTTTTGGTTTGGGCACTTAGAAATAGTTCTGCATCCACCACCTGCCTGTAGGGCGAGAAAACCAAAAATAATCACAGAGCTATCATGAATACAAAAATATTTATTATTGATAAACTTTTTCCTTTTCAACATACTTTCCAGTCAGTTTTGCCTTGGATAGTTATCACAGTGAACAAAGCTTGGAATCTCTAAGGTAAGCTAACTTTAATTCCAGCCAAGGAGTCTTGGACCAGCTGATTGCCTGCTATAATCAACCAAGGGTCAGATTTCAGTTTGCTTTATATAACAGTAAGCTGCAGATGGGTCATCAGTTAATCAGTGCAGCAATGATTAATAGTTGAATTAAATGCTAAAAGGCCAGGAAGGGTATATCTAATGCAATGCTTTTCTTTGGTTGCCTCCTTGTCAGGCTGTGTAGGAGCATGAATGCCTAAGTGGTTTTGTCCTTTCAGTGTGGTCCCTACCATGGTTAAGGACAGCATCTTCAGTGGCTTGGCAGTGGTTGGTAGAGCTATGGGAGTCAGCCAGATGAATCCAGTCTTTTCGGTGATGTACATATCAGTTTGGAAATCTGTCTTTCTCAGTATAGAGTGGACATGTTTGTGTCAAAGTTGCGTTGCAGAATGTAAACATTCAGCAGTTGACTCTGAGAATGGAGAGCACTTCACTGTCTGTCCCAGCTCAGAGTTCTTCTCTAAAGTCTATTGAATTCCTTTGAGGATGAGTGAAAACCTTTCTGAAGATCCACTACGCTGAGGAGTGGGAGTGAGGTCTGGACTCTAATGCAGCTGAGAAAAAAGGATAGGAAAGAAAAGGCAAATTAAGACCTACTTGTTTCAGAAGAGCGGTGGATTATGGTACTAGCCAATCACTAGCATGAACAGCTAGGGAGAAATGTGTATATGAAGAAAAGATCCTGTTTGGACTCAGGTTGAATCCATAGGTAAAACCCCAAGGAACCTGCAGGTGAGACAAAGAAGACCACCTGGTAATGGACACTGTACTCATTCCCAAGTACAAGACAGGTATCAAATCTTGTTCTCTGCAAGAGTAGTGTAATGGAGGAGATGAAATCTCTCTGGCTGGTTTCTCTGGGTGGAAATAAAACTTCTTGTAGGTTCAGGAACAGGAAAACATTATGGACACATACAGTTGTGTCTCCATCTGGTTCCCAGCTCAAGCCTTTGAAATTGGCACCTGCACAACGTGGTGCCTTCCTGGGAGTAGTAGAAGAGTAACCTGATGACTTGCTGCCATCCAAATGAGTGAGCCACAAAATGTAACTTCTTCATTACATTTTGGCAAAAAGCAGAATAGCCACTAGGTATGTGGCATAGAATAAATTTTTAACACAGCTGCTTTATTTCAGCAAATTTTCAGTGGATCTAGCTGTTGAGGCTGAGCATGTGTTTTACTGAATTAGGCCCAAATACATGAAATATAGGAAGAAAAAGAGCAAAAGCATGTAACTCCAGAGATAAGACACAGTTTGCACCAAAGCAACAGATTTCTCCATCTTTTCTGAATTTGAATGTAGTTAGAAAAAAAAAAACAACCAACACTTAAAAAAAAATCCAATTATTATGGCATTAAACATATATATATATATATAGACATATATATGTTAGTAACAAGGTTGTAAGAGGCCTGGCTGATAAAGTTAACATGAAAAGACACTTTTTTTCTGTACTGCACAGCCTGGCCCTGTATATAGATTGTGTTAAAAAACAGTTACAAAAGACACATTTGCTGCTCAGGATCTAATCTCAGCCGGAATGCTCAGCCCACCTGCCCATTATTGCTCTCATTAAATCAGTGTGCCCAGTCTCAGCACATTTAAGGGTCTGTCAGCATTTCCATTTAATAACCATCACATGTAATACATTGGCCTCTTTCTTTGCATTGCACAGAGGTTATCAGTATGCTGTGGACAATATCATATTTTACAATGTATTTAAGAAACAACAGGATTTAAATTTGCTTGAACAGTTTTGACTGAGATGCTGGATTAACATTTCAAATACTTTTTTATGCTAACCTCTTGGGTAAGCCCTAATTATTTAAAAGTAAAATGCTTTCAGAAATAGATGACATTGCTAGTTGAAACAGTCACAAATGAAAAAATAATGTACATGCTGCAAGTTAACCAAAAAAATTTGGCTGTCTAGATGGACCATTAAACCAATCAGAGGTACATTAACTATGGGAGGAACAGAGGGGAACAGGGAGTCTGTAGCAACATATACTAACTAGAAGCCAAAACACATTTCTTACAAAATATGTATGGGCTTCTCAGTCTTTCTGTTATCTGATGTTGTGTACTATTATTTTATATTATGGGCATGCTAAATAACTTCTTAATTGTATTCCTAGAAAATTATATTCTATATTCCTATTAAAAAAAAAAAAAAGAAAAGGAAAAAGAGGACAGTAAGAATCAAAAGAAATTTAACATCTTTGGACACCAAAATTCTGTTTGGTACTTTCAAGAAGATGAATATTCTGAAAAAGCCGTTCAGGCTGGAGTTTGAAAATTAACTGTTGTCCTGTTTTCAGCTGGGATAGAGTTAATTGTCTTCCTAGTAGCTGGTACAGTGTTATGTTTTGAGTTCAGTATGAGAGGAATGTTGATAACACACTGATGTTTTCAGTTGTTGCTAAGTAATGTTTATACTAAGTCAAGGATTTTTCAGCTTCTCCTGCCCAGCCAGCGAGAAGGCTGGAGGGGCACA
>JANZLQ010000092.1:18958673-19004045 GCA_026212715.1 Elanus axillaris | reverse complement strand
AACTGGGTGTCAGTTGGTGGGTGGTGAGCAATTGCACTGTGCGTCATTTGTACATTCCAATCCTTTCATTATTACTGCTGTCATTTTATTAGTGTTATCATTATTAGTTTCTTCTTTTCTGTTCTGTTGTGATGGGTTGACCTTGGCTGGATGCCAGGTGCCCACCAAAGCCGTTCTATCACTCCCCTCTCCTTCACTGGACAGGGGAGAGAAAAATATAACAAAGGGGCTTGTGGGTCGAGATAAGGACAGGAGAGATCACTCATCAATTACCATCACGGGTAAAACAGACAGCTTAGGGAAATTAACTTAATTTATTACAAATCAACCAGAGCAGGGCAATTAGAAATAAAACCAAATCTCAAAACACCTTCCCTCCACCCGTCCCTTCTTCCCAGGCAAAACTTCGCTCCTGGTTTCTCTATCTACCCACCCAGTGGCACAGGGGGACGGGGAATGGGGTTTACCCAGTGGCACAGGGGGACAGGGAATGGGGTTTACGGTCAGTTCATCACACATTATTTCTGCTGCTTCATCCTCCTCAGGGGCAGGACTTCTCACTCTTCCTCTGCTCCAGCGTGGGGTCCCTCCCACAGGAGACAGTCCTCCACATGGACTGCAGTGGACATCCTTCCCACGTGGGTCCTTCCCACGGGCTGCAGTCCTTCAGGTACAGACTGCTCCAGCATGGATCCCCCACGGGGTCACAAGTCCTGCCAGAAAACCTGCTCCAACATGGGCTCTTCTCTCCACGGGGCCACAGGTCCTGCCAGGAACCTGCTCCAGCACAGGCTTCCCACGGGGTCACAGCCTCCTTCGGGCACCCACCTGCTCCGGCGTGGGGTCCTCCCCGGGCTGCAGGTGGAGATCTGCTCCACTGTGGACCTCCCTGGGCTGCAGGGGGGCAACCTGCCTCACCATGGTCTTCCTCACAGGCTGCAGGGGAATCTCTGCTCCAGCGCCTAGAGCACGTCCTTCTCCCCCTTCTTCTGCACTGACCTTGGTGTCTGCGGAGTTGTTTCTCTTACATGTTCTCACTCCCTGGCTGCCATTTCTCTCTGTTGCACAATTTTTTTTCCTTCTTAAAAATGTTATCACAGAGGTGTTACCACTGTCGCTGACCTTGGCTGGCAGTGGGTCCATCTTAGAGTCGGCTGGTATTGGCTCTGTTGGACATGGGGGAAGCTTCCAGCAGCTTCTCACAGAAGCCACCCCTGTAACCGCTGCACCGCCCCTGACCAAAACCTTGCTGCAGAAACCCAATCCATCTATTAAACCGTTCTTATCTCCACACACGAGTTTTACTTCTTTTCCCAGTTTTCTCCCCCATCCCACTGGGTAGTGGGGGAGTGAGTGAGTGGCTGTGTGGTGCTTAGTTGCTGGCTGGGGTTAAAACATGACAACTGTGAAATGGGCAGAGTAGTGTCCAAGACTAGTGTTATGTCAGCTTCAGGACTGCTCTGTTCATCCTACTTTGCAGTGGGATGCATTACTGTTAGATATGGATCACCATAATCACTGAGGCACTGATTAAATATCTGAAAATCTCACCCTCGCTTTCTTCCTCCTTTCTTTTTTTTCCCAGTAAATATACAGCTCACAGTGGTTTTAGACATCTCATTTAAACTGCAGCTTGAATACAAAGCCTAGTTCATAATTCCTGCATTACCTGGGAGCCAGAGCCATGAGGTGTATCCATTTGAATACAGTTTGAAGTGTACATTCATGTGAGCTAGAAGGTTTCTTCCCTCTATCTGTGATCTCCTTAATAAAGGTTTTCTCCTGATTCAAGAAGAAAATGTGACCAGTACTGACAAGGGAAATCATAATGCTTATTCCTCCCAGGAGCACTCAGAAGTTTAATTAATTATGGTTTATTAAAGTGCTAAACAAATGGTGCAGAATGAGCCCTGTTTTGGCTCTGTGCTAAATAAGCTGCTCCAAGGATCACCGCTAAAATGACAACTGGTAGATTCAGTAGCTTACAGCAGCTACAACCAGGGGATTGCCTGAGAAGGACAGTACACCCCATAGCAGGGAATGCAGTCAGCTCCAGCTCCTGCTGCTCTCAATATACAAAGCAGGGGGGTGACGAAATCTTGGATCCAAAGGATTGTTCTGGCCAACCTCCAATTTATTAATTTCTTTCCCACCATATAGTACTCTTCAGTGCCTTTTTGCCCACTTCTAACCTGTGCTTCTGCTTGGCTCTGTAAGTGCACTACTTCAAGCATGAACCGAAGGCCATGGGAATAAAAGTAGAGCCAGGAGCTTTAGTACCAGATTCCCTCCAGTTCAAAACATCTTTCCACCAAATAGCAAGCCAACACTGACATCTCTGTATTTCAGAACTGAAGTTGTATTCCTCACAGTATTATGGCTATTAGGAATTGTTGAGAGATAAGAGAAAAAAATGTTATGGGCTGTACTATTGAATTCTATCCATCCTAATGCAGTTTCAGAGCAAATCCCTCCATGTTATGTAAGTAGAGCATTAAAGGAAACAGCACTCAAGATGGTGCTGTAAAATGTGCTTTAATACCACAATCATTTATTATGTTCATGTTGTATCTTTCATAATAATAATGAATTTGAAAGCAAATGTTTATGCAACATAAACCTAGCTTAAGGCAGATTTTAGAGTTTAGAAAGCTCCAACTGCTGTTCAGAATCTCTCACAGGCACTTAAAAAACTTAAATTCTCAGTGTAGGATTTTTTTCACTAAAATCTCTTCTTTTTCCTCCATTTCCTCTGCCTGGGTGACAATCCTTCCCTGAGGTAGATGATAGATAGTTATTCTTATAACTTGAAGGTTTGCTCTTTGACCTCTCTGAAGGCCTTAGGTTCTACCCATAAATCCCAGAGTACCCAGCAGCCTTCAGTCTGATGTCTCTCAGGAAGACTGAGTAGAGTTTTGGTGGCTTTGCTTTAATAGGCTATATCTGTTGAAGGCTTTAATAGCACTCTGTCTGCTCAGCAGTGCCTGCATTGCTACCAGATGGACATTCCTGGGGCCTCAAATGGTGGGAGCCTTTTATAATACAGATTGCATGTGGCCAGAAGGAGAAAAATATATGAGGAGCCTCTTAATATCACTACAGGGATGTGTCTTTCTCATTTTGGTTTCCCCTTTTTCATGCATGCTGGAGCCATTTCTGTTTCTTTGCTTCCATTGCTCCAAACTGAGCTCTACAGTTGGTACCTCGCTCACTATCCAAAGCCAAAATCTGTCACCCCATGGAGGTGTCTTTGCTGTTGAATTTTGAGGGCAGACTATGGGAGAGCAGCTGGCTGTCAGAGGAAGACCCTGCACTAAGCATTAGGGAAGCTTAGGTGCTGGTATGAAGCAGACTGTCTGAGACAGGATCCAAGCTCCTGTTGAATTTAAAGAGGTTGAATACTGGAAGTTCAGGAAAGGAGACCTTATTCTCCTTTTCCATCATTACAAGGTGAGCCAAGTCCTCCACCCAGCTGTGCAGTCTACTGGTGAATGTGTAGTAGATGCCTTCTTCTGAGCCTGACCTATACATGATATAAGTCTGTTGGCACTGGTGTTAGAGAATGTGGCTGTAGTTTTTAGTGTAGGAGATCTATAGTTTGGTAGCAATTTTGTTGGTTATTATAGTGACCCTCACACACACACATTCCTCTGCCAGTTTAGGAAATAACTGAAAGCAAAGTTCATCCCAGAATAAATTGCAATTAGAGAGTATGAAAAAATTCTATGGCCAGTTGATCCTTTTGTGGTATTCACAATACTCTGGTCCTTATTCTGACAAGGCAGCCTAACTAGCAAACATGACTGGTAGGAGTTTTTCCTGAAAATGTCCTGTGAGATCTGGACTCCAATCTACAGAGCACTTAGGGTTAGAAAGGAGCTGTATAAATTTAAAAATTCATGTGCTGTTTCCAACTCCCACTTGACTTCCTGGGGCCTCAGCAAGATTCTTCTGATGTTGGAGAGAAGTGAAGACACAGAAGTTTCCCATGTCAAATCTGTGAGCCCTGATGCTGAAAGAATACGTCACCATAAAACTATATTGACAATCAGCAAACCCCCTGCCTCTCCCATATCAAGTCTTATTCAACTGAATGGCAATGGATTATATTTTGTATAACGAGGCATGATCTATCCCAAGTATTTAGCATAATGGAAGAACAATAAATCATTCTGGAGTTGTCAGCATAAGACATGGATGCTTTACGTTAGGTAAATGAGCAGTGCCTCATTATTCTCAGGAGTCTGTGTGAAATCAGGAGGCACGAATTGTATTATTGTGTTTCCAAGGTTGATAATTATTTTAAACCATTGGTGTGAATAGGTTGTAATTCATTTGTCCCTCCCTTTTGTCTGCTGTTGAAGAAGACTTGAGAAATAGCCATGCTTGTAAGCACGGCTGTGTGCCTGGCACTGATTAATGTATCAAACTCTAGCATGACTTTATCTACGAAACAGATTTTGATAGCTTGCTAGGATTTAGGTCATTGGATAATTCAGTGCAAACTGCAAATCTTAATGCTATTGACAAAAGACAGAGCACAAATAGGCAGCACTTTCTATAAATCCCAGACCTGTAAGTAGCTCTCTTTTCACAGATTTATAGTAAATGTCCTTGAAAGCTATAAAAAAAATGAACACCCTGGGTCTAGATTGACAGGTTGGCTTTTCAGATTCATTGCATCCATGTTTGCCCTGTAAGATATGTTGTAAAAGACCTGCTCTATAAAGGAATGTGAATCTGTGCAGAATACAAACTTTCTAGGGTACAGATCTAACTTCCTCCAGTATACAAGGAGAACTCCTCTGAAATTACTAAAGTTGCATGGCTACCAGACTAATTTATCTGGGACTTGAGTAAGTTCCTCCTACTCATCTTTTTGAATGGTAAAATCCTAAAGTGAGAGACTGAGATGCAACTCAGAAAACCAGGAGAATGGTTTGTGTGGGGAAAAGACGGGAGACAAAGAAATTTGGAACATCAAAAGGAGGAGTAATATTAGGTGAAAGGATACATACTTTTCTGATACATTCCTTGTTTTTGTTTAGCTTCAATTTTAAAAAAAAAAGGGTGGGGAGGTGGGGGGGGAAGAACCTGTCCTTCAAACAGAGATAAGCCAGCATGTCTATCTTCTGAATAGTGACTTCTTGACTTGAGGCTTTCTTTCAGAGGCTGGTCATATTTTCCATCGTAGGAATAAATTTTAAATAATGTATATGATTTCAGAGTTTCTTTCCTTTTCTTTTTTAGAAATTGAGGTCTAGTTTAGCTTGAAATGCTCTATGACAATAGAGAAGTAACATATGTCATACCCAAAGAGAGAGTGGAGACAGACTGACAGTGGTTGTGCTCAGATTAATCTAAATCCTGGTTTCTGGCATGCTTTAGTTAACACTCATTTAATTCAACTGTGTAACATAGAGGAAAAAAAAAAAGATCTGTGTCAACCTCAGCATCCTACTCCACCAGCTGTAAAATTTCACAATACAGACATTATGTGTTTTGTCACTAAAACACATCCCTTGGGGTTTAGTGCCATTTTCATGAAAATCAAGAGGATTAATACCTTCATATGACTTCTGGAAATAGGATTTAAGACTTTGGATTTGTAAAGCAAGCTCTACTCATTAATCTAAAGTCATAGATCTCTTACCTTAGCAGAGGTAGAAGACTACACATGAAGAAAACTACCCTTAGCGTGCGTTATCACCGTGGAAATTAGTTTCAGAATTGGGCCTGTGTTTCTTGTGGATTTAATATATTTTGGGGAGCATCAGGGAAAACTGTTCTTTACTGCTATCCTTCCCAAAATAAGGAGTTCTGAAAATCCTACTCTACCAATTCAGAAAGTCCATACTGGGAATCTAACTTTAAAAGAGGACTCTGAATGTACAAAGGTGAGAAAGCACATATGAGGGAGGGCTGTCACTTTTTTAGCACTCAGAGCAGCATCTGGGATAGAAACAGGGAGCCAAGCACATCTTCAGGTGCAGTCTGCTGGTTTGAGAGTCTGTAGGTTTTCTCTAACAATAGCCATCAAAAAAGACCAGCAAGGCATGAAGTAACTTTTTCTTCCCTTCTGCCTCTTGTTCCAGCATTACTTAAAAAGCACTGCTGTCAAGCAAATGCACCAAAGACCTTTCTTTAAAACATGTTAAAATAATAACCTATGTTTTAAAGAAATGCCCAAATGCCAGGACTTCAAAATTATTGTCAAAGACAGTAATATTTATACTGTCAAATAGTGAGCCTAAGCAGAGAACTGCTCTCTTAAGTTTTCAAGTAACTTTTAGCAGTAACTTTGTGTTCAATCCCAGGAGTTACACATCTGTGGTATTATAGGAATTGCTCTAATATTTTGACAGATGGGTAAATCTGGGGAGGTAAGTACTAGTATTAATCATTCTGTCAGATTTAAAATCAATTTGTGTATATTTTCTGCTTATTCTGTGATAGTGGAAAATTCACCTGACTCGAGATGCATATTTCAGAACTGTTCAATTTCAGAGGAAAAGATCAGAATAAGACTAATAGGAGTGCAATGTATATATCACCTGTAATAGCTGTGCTCCTTGTGATCAAAGGCAGAACTTCTCAATATACAATTACATAGTACCATGGTACTATGATCAAGAGCTGGCAAGAATCTAATCGAATCTGTATAGGCAGGGTGATGACAAGTTGTTTATGGAAATTGATAGTGTGACCTTAAATTTTTAAGCTTTTACCATGAGCATGCTTGCCCTTTTCTTCTTCAAATGCTGTCATTTCATTTTCTGAGATTCTTCAATTCTTTGTCAGCCATCATTTACTTAGAGCTTGAAGGCAGAGTTCAGGTGTCACCTCTTAGTCAGGTGTAACTATGGTAACGAGGCAAGAATTAAGATTTGTGGTCTTCCAATGCACATTTTGCCTAGGTTTAATAATGACCCCAATGTTGGCAGCACTTAATATCCCCAAGCAATTGCAGAAGGAATTGAAGGAAAATGAAGGAAGATAAATGAGGATATTGATAATTCTGGACATCAGAGATCAGCTAGGAAGGAAATGAAGTCCTCCTGTGATACGTAGGAAAAGCAGTTCAAATTACACTCTCTGTCTTCTTTTCTGAAGATCAAAGAGGGACAGGACATGGCCTGGCCCCATTTCCCTGCAAGGGTCCTATTTCAGCCTGCTTAGACCCCTTGTCTAGCAAAGGGAAGGGCTGGGCAATCATGAGCCTAGTTTGGAGATGATGTGCAGAGCTGGTGGTGAGCACTTCGGAGGACGTATCAGTGCTCGGGTTGTCTCTTCCTAGTTCTCTGCAAGCTGCTCTTCTGAGGCAGCTGAAACTGGTTTAACTGCTCTGTGCCTCCCTGGCCATCTTGGTCAGGAATCTCCATACCACCCCATCCTGTCTGGTGGCTTAGCACTCATCAGACCCAAAGCTGAGCCATTGCAGCTAACTCAACAGAAAACTAACCCAATAAAATGCACTTAACTCTCTGTTGGCTTAGCAGGACCAAATGGTTGGAACAGGACCTGGAGAGGGGGAGGGCTGTGGCAGCCAGTGTTTGCATTCCCTAGGGAAAGTGTGTTGTGTTCCTGTTTCACAGTCTAGTAACATAAAACTCTGATCCTGCTAGCTTCCACAGGAGAAAGTGCTCCCAGGCTTCAGCTCTGCCTCATGTTTCTCCCTTTCCCAGCAGGGATATCAGATTCATGGCTTCTTGTCTAAATCACAAACCGTGAGGTTTTAATCCCCCCATCCTCTGAACTGCCGTGGACCTGATGAAATGCTCTTGTCAGCGTGCTGGTGCTAGAGTCATGAACGAAATGCCCCATCTAACCTCTGGCATGACACTGCTCTAACTACAGCTGTCACTTTTGCACATTTGCAGCACATGGAAATAGTTTCTGAGATTCATTCCACTTGCAAGGAAGCAAAGCTCAGCTCCAGCATTCATCACGGCTAGCTTTCAGAGACATCCATTTCCAATATGAACATTCTCTCCTCTTTGAACAGCACTCTCTGAGAGAGGACATTAAATACACTGCACCTAGATCTGATACAAAGTTCTGGTGGGGTGTTACCAGTATTAGTAGACCTAAAATGCTTTGTTCCTCTGACTTAATTAGAAAAATATCATATCAGTTCATTATAAATGAGCTTCTGACACTGATCTTTGCTTTCACTTTCATCTGGGTAGGTAGGTTAGCAAACCACCTTTGTCTAAAGCTGCTTGCATGTCTACTTGTAGTCTTCAGCAATCATAAATCTATCTGTTCCTACTTAGAGTCTCTGCAGACCACCCACACATGGCCTGAAAAAGACCAGGTGATGATGTGAATATAGATGAAATTGTATTTTAAGTATTGCTTCTCTGATTGCAATTTCGGGTCCTGCTGATGAAGTGGTCTGTCTGTTTTGTTTGTGTTATCCATGGGAATGCTTTGAAAATTGCTCTGGTGCTAAGGAGAGCAGGAGGAAAACACTGGTTTATGGTAAGCGTTTTGAAAGAATGTTTACACCCAGAGCACCAAATTAATTTCCCCAAAGAACAGGCTGAGCTGATCAAAACCAAAAATGATCATTGGTTTTGCACATATTTGAATACAAATAATTTCATTTCAAGAAGTCTGTTAAATGCAGCAACTCATGGTTATTTCCATATTTCCTCAAGCACAACATAATTATTTTCTAAGGTTCCATTTTCTTGTTCTTGTTAACTATGGAGTAAGTTGTAGAATCCTTTTCTCTGAGATGCAGGCAGGTGCAGAGGCAGCTCAGTGACTGGGCAGAATCAGGGCACAGCTTGAGACCTAACATTCCCCATTGTAGTTCACTGAGGTGCGAACCAGAGGAGGTAAGCAGCAGCACATCATTCTTGTGTTTTCATGTCTTTTATGTTTTTCTGCAAAGCTTTTGATTCTCAGTTGAACTCCTTTGGGAATCCTAATGGAAAAATAGTTGAAATCTTCAAAATGGCTAGAAATTCTGCCAGATCTTTATACATTCTTAGACATTCTTTAGCATTTGTGAGGAGTGTCTATCACTAGCACTAGTTTTTCATAATTTTTTTAGATGTGCCTCATCACAGTAGTTAGTGAATTGCATTACAGTTACCTGATACCCTACAAGGCCAGAGAATTATGATTCTTTTGCTAAACACAGGGAATTGAGAAGCTTAGACTTCGTAATTGTTCTTCAGGTCTTTCAGGGCTTATGTGGCTGAAGTAGGAGTCCATGTCTAGGTCACCTCTCCTTCCTTTGGTTACAGGTTTGATAATTGCTACCCTATTCCTGAAACATGTTCTGAACCTCATCTGTAAGACAAGTGGTGTTATAAACAGCAAAATAGACTGGAAAATCCCAGCACACAACATTGATTACAAAAATATGAATTCATACTCCCTAAAATCAAAATCTATACCATTTAATGTAATTCAGGCAAAAACCCTTCAGTATAATCCCAGTCCTTTGAAAAGCCTAACGATTAGTATGGAAAACCTTCCAAATTAAGTAGAGCCGAATATAATGAACGTAAAAGATGAGGTGCCAGTTGGGTGCTTTTTCTCTGTGCAGTTGGCATTTAGCTACCAGGTCAGACAGGAGAGTGTCCAATACTCTAAGACTAATCTTTGTAAAAAAGTTAGGTACTGAAAAAAACATTTAATTTGATTATAGGTAGCTTTACCAACCTTTTCCAGTAAGTTGTACACTAATTAATAAGAGATTTTGAATCTTTTGGAGTTAAAACAGGTATATATACATGCTAAAATTAGAAAACCCTTGAAAGACAGCTTTTGGGATTCTGCAGGGACTGTTTAGCTTCTGGCTGGAAGAGATGGCAGCCTGTGTCAGAGCAGCTGTGTTGGGTGGTATCAGACGCATCTGTGTGGGAGAGAGTGATATGTGCCTCTCATGTGAAGCCACCCTGGTCACGCTGCAGTAGTGAAACAAGTTGTCAAATGGCAGATGATCATTCAAAACTCAGTTCAAATCCTCATTACTGGCCTGTTGTGACTGGGAACACTGCGGAGTGTGCTTGACCCCAAGATAAAAGGAGAGCCTTCAGTTACCCTGCAAGCTGCTCTAGGAATAACGGTGATGGGTGGCAGAGGTGCTAGCCAGGCTGACTGGTGGCAGGCAGAAAACATGCAAAATAAAGGAGATTTCAAGGGATCCCTAGAACATATAAGGGTATGGGTTAAAAAAAATGCAAAAAGCCCATCTATTTGTCACGATATGATAGTTTGCAAAATGATGCTGGCACTTTGCATTTTAAATATTATGTCTCACCCTTTATCCAAACAATGATTTCAAGGGATTTTGTAAGTACTGTCAGTACCGTATCTCCACAGGCAAATGTGAATCTAATTATAAAGAAGTTAAAGCAGAAAAACTGACATTTTCAAAGCAAGGATCAAATTCTGATGTGAATGGTTCAAGTATGACACCTAAATTCATATCCAGACTCTGAATTATAAGGACCCTGATCACTGAGAATGCTCAGCATGCAATTCCCAGGCAGCTCACTTGTATTGAATTTTAATGAAGTAAAGTCACTTAATTAGGCCTGTAAATATGGATTTAGGTGAGTAATGGCATGCAAGTTCAAAAATGTTGTGCTTTGACTTGTCCAATATTCTTGCAACAAATGTGTGATGCTGCTAGAGCCAGGACAGCCTGGTGAAGAACTCATCTGCTCCCAAAGAGATGTAGTCAATAGGTTATTGGTATTTTTTATCATAAAGCCTCTTGCAGAAGAGGCTTCTCTCTGGTCAGAGAGAACAAAAATAAAGTCATCATACACATATCATTGTATCAGTATCATTCATTATCTCAGCATAATCATAAAATATTGTAGAGGTAGCTATACCAGATTTTCATTAGTCAGGAAGAGAGGTGAAGCTCTTTCCCCCAATAAATGATGAAGCTCTGTTCATGTCCTAACTTAAGTCGACCAACCAAATTGGTATCAAGGGAATGATGTGAGTTAGATGAGTTAATATGAGAGCAGTAGTACTAAGGGAATGGGCTTAGTTGGCAGGCAGCAGTGTTCAGGATACCAAAGACAATATTTTTGTAGATGATTATGTAAAATAAAAAAAGCTTCATATGGAATCCGTTCACACAGTTGTGGAATAGCAGACCTTAAGGTCTGAGCATCACTTTAATGTGAACAGAATCTCTAAACAGAGAGTTGACAGTGTTAACAAAGGTAATATTAGACTTGAATGAGAAACTTGTACGGTTAATTAAAAATCAAAGATACCGTTATAATAGAAGTAATTATCCAGGAGTATTAAATCAGTTGCCAGTCCAACCCCATAAAAGAATTAATCAGGAATAATTTAATATTTGATATTGAGGGCTTATATTTTCCACTAATGCCAAAATCCATTCCATTAACCAATACAATTTGTCTATCTATAAATTGAGTCCCTGAAAGCAGGACAATAGATGAACAATTCTATAGGAAAGAAGTTTTAATTCTGCTTTTAAACTACAATTACAGTAAATAGAGTACTCTTTCTATCTAGAGAATCACACTGGCTAAGGCCAAAGATTTTTCTGATCCATTTCCCCATGTCCAATGGTGGCTGATAGCAGGTGCTGTGGGAATGATATAAGACCAAAGTAAACTGCTTTCAAGGGTGTGTAACTCAGCATGTTTGTCATCTAGAAGCATGATCTAGTTCTTTCTTCCATTAATTTCTTTAATTGTTCTTTAAATTGCAATGGAGGTCAATCTATGCAAACATTCCTATTTTCTGTGGCAATGAATTTCATGATTCAGCTACACTATGTGGCAAAACATCATCTTCTGTTTGCTTTGAGCCCTGCCACTTGATAATTTTCCCCTTTTGTTTTGTGATGTGAGACTATGAATCTCCAGTCTTGGTTCCCTTTCACCAGACCACTGATGTGGATCTCTCTTATAGGCTCTCTCAGTCATCTTTTTTCCTTGCATCACTTTTTTTAGCCCTTTTGGGGGCCTTCTCAGTTGTCCTAGACATGAACACCAAATAATTAAGGGAGGTTAGAGAGGGAAAGCAAAAAGGATTATTTGCTTTTCATGAAGAGGGAGTTGAAACGTTGGGGACATTGGGGGAAATTCCTAATGTAGAATGCAGAAAGGTATAAAAGAATTATCGAATGATGGGGAGATTGTGGTTAGCATCTAACCACTGATAAGTTACCAACTCAGCTCAAACCAGATCTCACTGAAGTCAGTTCAAGCCATCACCCTAACTCTGATTCTTGAAAGCAGGCTTTTGTTGAGCAAAACTTTCATTTTATCAGGGTAGGTCAGGAGCTTTGTGCAGCTTTTGGCTGCAAGGCCCCTAGCTTGTAGTAAATTTTGAACAAACAGGAAAACCTAAGCAAATAAAAGCGAAAGTCGGATTATTTCAGTCCCATGTGTCTGGCGGTACCTTGAAGAAGAACCAAGCTTTTATTGCTGTCGTCTAATGATTTTCTTCTTCTTTTTTAACCCAATAAATAAGCTTGTCACAAACCAGTACCGAGCCTACTGCAACCGTTTATCAACTTGGCTCCTGCAGGAGCAAACGTCTAGAGGCAGTCTGTCTAGCTGGTAACAAGGTGATAAATGGTCACAGCAGGCTCAGTGCTGGCATCTGGAGGCAGTTATTTATCAGATCAAGCGCTTTCTAAACTATCGGTAAAAGGCTCCATACCTTCTCCTTCCTTCCTAACTGTAATCTTACCTCTGAACAAGTTATCTGGAAAAAAATTATTCCTCAAGCATATCTTTCCTAACTTTCAAAATTTACAAAAAAAGGCATTTGGTTAAGATTATGGACTATCATATCACAGTAAGAAGAAGATCTGTTAGTCATTAGGTTTACACTCATTAAAACCTGTGAGAATTTTGCTGTTGGAGTCACCAGATACAGTATAAGTCCCAGCCCTTTCTAGATGTCTGACTGTGGAAACAAACTCCTATGTAGTCAATCCAACACTACAAATAACAGCATTTATTATCAGTGTGAGTGTTACAGCCTAGAACTGTTCAGGTTCACAACTTGTTGTTACATTCACAACATAATCATTATAGAGTGACTGGGTTTTAACATAGTGCTTTATTCATATGATTTTTTTTCTCATATTTAAAATGAGAAGAAGCTGAAGGAAAACAAGACAGCTGTTACTCTTGCAGTGACATCAGAAGAATTATTGGATAGAGATCTCTGTATACATCAGATTAGGAAAATACTTCAAATGTCCTAGGTACAAAATATGTAATTTGATGTCAAGTCCAGATTTATTTCCTTGAGGGCATTGGACCGACACTAACATAAGTTCTTTACCAATCGTTCCGGAAGGATTAGACATTAAACAATGGTTGCAGAATGTACAATATAGTCTTAAGGGAATTGAATCTGTAGCATGCATGTTCCCCAGGATATTATTACAAGACTCTTCATGTCTTTTTTCTAATGGCTTTTTGGATCCCCTGCTTTCAGCCTGCCACAACCGGCTTTGCAAGTGTCCAACTGCTCTTTCTCTCTGTTATTAATTTTTTTTCTATTGTAAAGCATTTCTGATCATTCTTCTGTCTGTCTAACTGCTTCTTAAGTTTATTGCTTTTCTGTGGTTCTGTTAGGGATTTTATTTCCCAATTGGTATTACTTTTTAACTACTCATGTAAATCTATATCAGTTCAGATTCATGCAGAAAAAACAATTTGTCACAAATCTGCAAAGGCTAAATGATCAAAGCAGAGCTTGTGGGCTCACTGCTTTCTTTCTCTGCCTACTTCATCAGACCTAAAAATATTCTATCTTCATTCAGATTCTTATAGCGTGCTGTACTACAGCCTTTATGCATGGCAGGGGAAATAAATGTATGGGTCAGTTTCTTGGCATATCTGCAAGATGAGCAAAGTTGCACCCATTTATATCTGCAAAGGATCTGGCAGTAGTTGTTGTCACAGGATAATCATGCAGAAAAAGTTCTAAATCAGTAGTGCCACTGAAATCCAGGCACCAAAATATCTTCACGAGCATGGAACTTGTAACTAGGGAGGGTTTTGGAAATAAAATTTTAGTTGCTCTGTCATATGAAAAAAAAAAAACCTCTATTGAAATTTCCTTACCACGGCCAAATGCAAAGAGGCAGAGTTTGGGGCTCCTCAGCTGTAGAGATGGCAGTGTTATAACCAAAGCTATGTGTGGATAAATGGCACATGCTTACATTTGTTCCCAGAAATGCAGTGTTCATGCCCTTCTCAACACATGGTGTGACACAGCGAACGGAGGAGTTTACCCACAGCGGCATGAGGATACAACCTCTGCAGCCACTACAGGCAGGGACCAGCGTCCTTACCCAGTTGCTGTCATGGATTTTTTCTAAGGACATACGGTGACCCAAATTCTCCCCTGGGCATCATGGTGTCCTCAGGAAGGTCATGGTCACATGTCTCAGAGCAGACTTTGGCCCCATTTGCCATACGGGAGCTGGAACATCATATTTTTTCTGAATGTCCCTTTTGTTTATTTTTGTGTTTCTGTTTAAAGTTCAAATGAAGAGCTAATTACTAACCCAGCAGAGCCTGTTCGCTGCAGGCTTCCCCGCTGCTCTGCCATTAGTCTGCTCATGAATGAACTTTTGGTTTTGAGGCAGGTTTCCAGGGCCCCTGTGATGGTCCCAATTTAGCTCAGGCTGCTTATTGCTTGACATTCCTAAATATGAATGTGCTACGAAAACTGCCAAGGCCAATCTGTAAGGAAACTTTGGAACAGGCAACTTTCAGTCACTTCTCTGCACGGTGACCAGGAGAACATGAGTTCTCTTGTTCCTTACCAACCTCTTTCTTCTCTTCAGAAATGTGAAAAATGTTTGGTCCTTGCTCTCTGGCTTTGCCATGGGAGGTTACATTAATTGCCACATTGGGGCAGATCTCACCCTTGCAAATCTGCTTTTTTCTCATTGTCACTGCATCATTTTCTCCTTGTCTTCTCACCACGCTTGGTACATTGTCTATGTTGCTATCAGGATTTTCCATGTGCAGCAGCGGAAATGGCATGGCAGAGCTCCAGGGATTGCTCCTAGCTTTGCCAGTGGCTCTGTGTGGAGGCTTGGGCAGCTCTCCTAACCTTACTGCTTCTCAGCTTTCACCTCTGGAAAACTGCAAGGGTTACAGCAGAACTTTTAAAACGATGTGAAAATCAAGTCAGAGTTGATAAACATGTTAGGGTTGTTGTTATTGTAGACAAGGCTAAATGGCTTTCCTCTCTGAGAAGTACTTTGTAGACATGGAGGGAACTGAATCTCTCTATATATTTATAAACACTTTATGTGCACCTTGATTTACCTGTTTTGCTGACAGGTCTTGCTTGACCTCACAGAATTAAACTAAAGTTGTGAAAGATGGAAGGATAGGAACAAACACGTCTGTTTGAGACTTGCAATGTCCTGTAGTTCCTATGGCAGAGCTAAATTTTAAAGAGGGTTGTAAAGTAACTAGCTCTGCAGGTGTCATGGGAAAAAGCATGGATGTGCTGGTGAAAAGAGCTGACTGGTAGACATTAAAAGCTGGGAAAATTGTAGGACATAATAGAGCAGCTAGGTAGGATGGGGCAAAAATGTCATGAACTTTGAGGTGAAAATGAGACGTTTGCATTGCGTGCCTGCTTTATGGAGATCCTCAAGTCCAAACCTCTAAGTAGATGCTGTGTGTGTGATGCTTGGCAAGGCAGCAGCAAAGGAGGGGAGTCCTCTGTGGATGTCCGTAATAAGGAAGGCTGCACCTGCACCTCTGCCCACATCAGTCAGGCTTCAGATAAGTCAGTGTAAACATGTGGACGACAAAGGAAACATGAGTCACCAAGGCAGACTCATGGTGATAGTTTGGTATGTGAAAATAATTGAATGTTTCACAGCAGGGCTTCAAAGTACAGACAATACTCTGCATAAAGCACTTGCAGACAGTCCTCAGCAGATGTATCATCACACATTACAAGATGACACTAAAGTTGTTTTCAGGTGTGAATTTGTTTGTTGGTAAAACAATAGAAAAATCTAAACTTATTCAGAAAACAAAACATTAAATCTCCTTTTGTTCCTTCTGTTTTGCATATCTCAGAGGACTCTGACAGGGTCCGATTCCCACACGGCCTGAGTCTGAGGAATCCTTTTACAGAAAGCTTGTTCCCCAGAAACATAAAGACACATCATTTATACCTCTTTGTAAGTACTTAGAAATATTTTTCCAGGGAAGTTGATGTAGCTACTGTGATCGTTGACCCATTTATGCATTCCTGATCTATAACATCAGTGGTTCTGGTCAGTGCAGAAACAGGGAGGGAGAGAACCAACAACAGAATACAAGAGCAGCGTAGGTGGGCAGGGAGGTCTCCACTAAAACAACAGCTTCCACTGTCGGTTGTGCCCAGCACCCATTGCAACAGTTGCTACATGTACCGTATTATACAGAAATTTGCAAAGTCCTCTATTCTTTGACAGGGTGAAGAGTGACAGTACTTTTCCTGTATTTTCTTTAGCCAGCAGCTAACCTTCCCTGGAGAAACTGTGAGACCCCCTCCTTTCTGTTCTCTGCCTGAGATTCGTTCACGCTCCCCATCTCCCTCCCTTCCCGGCCTCAGCTCCCTTGCAGCTTGTCACTTGCTGGCCGCAGCAGTGCAGAAATAAGGCTGTGGCCAGAGCAGACAGTGAGGACCGGGGCAGGAGGGACAGAGCCCTGGCCCTGCCCCGTCACTTGCCCCGTGGGCAGCAGCGGCCGCAGGACGGGGAGAGGAGCAGAGTGGGCAGGCAAGGGGGTGGCAGATTTTGTTGCTGGCCAGCTTGGGAAGGCAGAGAATGACAGGAAAAAACCCCTCAGATTTCTCTGCTGGATATATCTGCATCCCAGGGGTTGCTCTAATCTGCTTCTCCTTGGCCAGGACCCAAGGAGCTGTGTGGCAGATGGGGAAAGGGTGCCCTGGCCCTTAGTATTCCCTTTAGACTGCTGAGCACACAGGGGTCAGCACAGTGTGGAAGATGGGAAGGATGCCTGTGCAGCTCAGAATACAGCCTGGGAATGACAGCAGCAAGCTGTGGAAGAAAGGGAAGAAAAAACCCCTCATATTGTACAAGCCTCGTGATTTATTTGGGGATTTTTAATGCTTCCCTCCATGAAAACGAAGCTGTTTCTGTCAGTTTGACCCCAGTCATTCTGGCTCTGCTACACATCGCACCAAATGTTTACTCTGCTAAATTGCATTGCTAGAGTCTCGTTGGCATCTTTTCTTTGAAGTGATATCCTAGAGCTTTCATTTTGTTGCTGGAAATCCCTACATCACATCCCATAGTCCACCCCTTACAGAGCTCCAAAACCCCTGCAGGCACCAAACCTCTGTGTTAGGCTTCCTAACTGCAGGCCTGAGAATCAAAAGAGCCTTCATGCTGGCACATCAATCCGGGAGCTGAGATACTGACCCCATGTGTGAAATTTTGATTGGGTTTAGCTAATTTCGCATGACATGTCCCTACCAGTCTCCCCAGTCTCAGCAATTCAGTGGCATCAGACGCAGTGTATTTGTGTACCTTAGGCCAGATCTCCCAGCTCTGCTTTTCTGAAAGGTCTTTCTTTGACAATCAGACATGCCTTTCTCTCCTGCAGTAATGTCTAAAAGTGCTGGCAGCCTGTTTAGGAAACACAAAGAAGAAATCCGCCCCAAGTTTGTTTGTTTGTTTGCTTTTAAGAGCAAATCTTGCTGATTATCCGCTAAAGCAGTCTGACTAGAGACCAAAAACAAGTATGCACATGCAGCTACATGGAGTTACAGTTTGGAGCCTGTGAATTAATTAGCAATTTCTCTGAAGAACTGCAGCCTTACAATTCACAGACGTCATAGCTCTCTGACTTTGATAAACTGACAACATACGTGGCAGCTTCCTGGGATCACGGTAGCCTACTTAGCATTGCAAACCCCCAAAACACCAATGGAGGAGTTGCCAAAAGGATGCTAACACAGTTCCCAAATGTTAGACATCAAAGCATTAAAGGGACTTTGTCATTTTAAACCTGAGACAAATTAAAATTTATATTGACTCCACAGCTAGAAAAAAGTGAACTCCCATGGGAGGATTGACTCCTCAGCTATCTGAGTGTAAAGGAGATCCAGTACGGCTTGGATAGCTTACTGATAATGTTACAAACTGTCCCATTGCTAAATAGTTCATTACTGACTCTAGAGAGTTTGTCTGTATGCTGCCTGTTCCCAGAAAGTCTAAGCAGAAAATACAGGCTTGAAATGACACACTTTTGCTCTGTGAATTCACTGTTAAAAATGTTAAAACCTTGTGTACTTTTATCCCAGCAGCAGAGCTGTAAATAACAGCACTGAAAACAGGCAATATCCTACTACCCCCGACTTTGTTCTTGCATTTGTTGTGTGCTTGCCATGTTTCACCTTCAAGAAAACTGTTACCCGTTGTTAGCTGGTTCAGCAGCTTGACCTCAGATCTGAACTGTGGACTGGACATTGCACAAATACCAAAAAAAAAAAAAAATCCCTGTTTTGAGCAATTCCAGTCTAGATACGTGAGACAGACAAAGGTAAGGAAAAGAGGCACAAAAGAGAGAGGCATTTTTCTCTCCCTTGGAGTAAGGTGATGTATTTCCTGGCTTTTTAATCTCTTAAACATGTGGAATTGCATCCTGCAATAAGAGGCAGTGTCCACAAGCCAGGATTGCCTAGTTGTAACAACACACAAATGTGAAACAAGGGAATGTACCAGCCTGAACAGCAGCCTCACTTCACTGAGGCAGATACAGTAGCATCTGAGTTTTGCTTCTAAGATGCATTTCTCTCCTTCTTGAGCTTTTTACTGAATATCACAGGCTGTGTAATGTGACACCTCTCACTGCTGGTCATCTTATTAATGATCCCACTTCTTTGTACCACCTACCTGTTATTTTGCTCCTTCTCTCCCTGTTTACTACACACAACAGTGTCTTACATATTTAGCTTTTCTCCTGCCCCCAACACCCAACTTAGCAGTGATAGATTCTATCTATACAGAGATGAAAGCTCGTCAATAAGAATATAAAATAGCTAAAAGACTTTGCAAAAGTTAACCCTCAGATTAAGTATAATTAGGCATTTTTCCTGAATGCCTCATGTGTGACAGTAGGAGCAGCAAGCAGTCTCTGTGATTATCCCATGTTGCTTTTTCCCTAGAGCACAATCCAGCTGTTGGCTGTTCTCTGTTTTTAACTGGAAAATTGTGATTGCTGTGCTTTATATGTACATGTGGCTTTGTTTCACTGCTCATCCTTGCCAAATCTGCTCACTCCATAAGCACCGATTCTGCCTCAGCAGAGGAGGAGTGAGAGCTTGGCTGGAGGTGAGTCACCCCCCTCAACCCCCCCTGCTATTGCATGGCAGTCTAAACTTTTCAAGGAATCACATATTGGAGAAGAAAGAATGAAAAATGTATTCAGACATTGATTCTGCCACCCTTTTCTTTTTAAACAATGGTTTAGCAATCATATTTTGCTATTAAAAAAAAGAATCCCTTCTTGCCCTCTCTAGCAGCTGTGTGGAAGACTAGGAGTCAGCAGGTAGGTATATAAAAAAAAAATGCATGTGGGTTTCTGTTGATGCTCCTTTTTAACCCTGTGTCAGCACATCTGGTTGTGGAGCTCTCTTGCCTGTACCAAGGAAAAAAGGAAACTGATTAAGTAGCAAGTGCTTAAATTAAATGTGATCAATTTGCTTTTATATCCCCCTCCTCTCTCCCGTTCCCCATGATTTCAGATTTCACTCTGCACAATGAAAGCTGCACATGTAAAACCAAACAGCTAATGTTGAAGTTCATGACAGTCTCTTCACATTTTTGCATTCAGGTTTCACCATCATTTCTCATACTTGCAGAATTTCATCTTGTACTTGCAACTTTTCTATTTATATTAAAGGCCTCACAAATTTTGTGTTATTTCTGGCCACGGTTCTTTATTCCTTTGGACACAGAAGAATTGCAGCTAATTTTTCAGTTTTTTTAGTGCATCCTAAAGGCTTGGAAACCACAGGGCAAATAAAGAAATTAGAATTATATTTTATTTATTTCAAGCTGTGTGCAAGCTCAAGGCTTACAATAATGTGCTACAGCCAAGGAAATATACTTTGGAGCATTTTCAGTTTCTCGGCACCACCATGTATCTAGCTCCACCAGCTGCTGCTAAAACTTGTACTTCAGCTGCCATAATCTTATCATTAAAGGTGGATTTAAGTTTTAAGAGCCAATGAACAAACATTTGTACTTGCAACCAGAAGCTGGGAGATGACTCTGCATTTAAGGTGCAAGCTCAGCTTTACTCCAGTATCGAGTACTAATCCAGTATAATCAAGTGTTAGGTGGTATGAACTCACCGCAGCTCCTTTCAAGAGATGCATCTATGTGCTTTATTGTTCAGGTGCTGCCTTCTGACTTTTCAAAACACTTCTATATTGTTGGTTTTGTTTGCTATCCTTGCAGTGGTAACATGAGGGAAAAAAGCTGAATTTGACCACATACTTGAGGATGTCAAGCATTTAGACTTTATTGGTTTAGAAGCTTACTAAATTTAAACAGAAGCATTAACATGGCCTTAGGCTCTCTTGACAGTTATAAACTCTTCCTTGGGGGGATTTCTGTAATGCTTTCTAATCAGCTTAAGGAGTTAATTAAACAGCTGTCACTTAGCTTCTTAATTCTGAGACTTGATGCTAAATAAGATTTGAAATTAGTTATGCATGACTGAAGCACGGATTCTCTGATATAAATAAGATGCCTGCTAGCTGAAGAGGAGGAAAATCTAGGCCTTTTTAAAAGTAAATAGTGAAAAGATTCAGGGTAGTACCCTGAATTAATGCTCTACAGGCTGATTAATAGAAAGGGAAGCAAAAAAATGGAGGATATTAATGAGTGCCAAATGGGATGGATTTTCAGGCAGCTATTCATTCTCATTTGGTGGTATGCCCTGGACTTCAGGAGATGTTATTCTCTTCCCTATTGCAGTCTGTACACAGTAAACCCAAAAGCCAAGATACGTATTGAAAACAAAAAGGGAACATGCTTGATTTTATAAGTTAGATATTTAGCCTGCAAAAATATATTCCACTACTATAATAAAAACTGTAACTGGAGACCTGTTGTACTTATAGAACATGTATTATAGTGTTGTGGGGACTTTTTAATACATTTTGTTTCTGTGTGTATTGTAGCAGGACAAGTTCTTCTTCTCCTGAAGGGTATGAGCTGCAGATCAGTCCAAGTTATTTTGAGGAAACATATCTGCAGGTCTTTTTTGAAAACAAGCTGGTGCCTTGCTCATTGCTGTGTGTGGTGTTGTGAGGATTGTGAGGACTAACAGGGATTTGACATTAAAATGATGTGTTGAATGATGCTAAAACGCTTTTGGAAAAGAATGCTGGCAGTTAGTACTAAACTTTTCTTTGTCTCTTAAATCTGCTGTGAGACCTCAAAGCTAAGCATGAGTTAGTCATGTATTTATTTCTTTTAAAAGTAATTATTAGTACAAACATTAGGAAATATTATGTATATGGAGAGAACAGGGGAAGAAAAAGAAATTCCATAAGATTTACCAAGATATTGTTAAAGTCCTTTCTTTCACCTCAGGAATTATAAGACAAAAAATGTCCAAAGGGAAATTAAATTGCAGGGAAGCTACCAATTAAAATTGAAAAAACTAATAGGTATTCACTTCTGCATTTCTACTTAAATAGATGCTTACTGTGTACATCTTCTGAATATGTTTCTGCTGGAGGGCTTAATATGCTCAGTTATTTAACATGAATCTCTTCAGTAGGCAAACAACGCTCACTCCAGAATCTTCTTTAAAAGTATTACTATTTTTTTAACATGGTAGCAATTTCAGAATAAAGATTACCTGGTCTTCCATTTCTGTTACATGGAGAAAAATGTTTTTCTCTGATTATGATTTCATTTTATTATTTGTGGGCTTCAGTGTATGTGAATTACAGATATATGCTACATAATAGTTAGAGAAAGTTCAGCATCTTTTTAATAGCTGCTCAGGGAATCAACTTTTAGCCGTTAGAATATTTGCCTATAGCTTTGCAAAAGCGTAAGTATTCCCATCTTGCAATGCCCTTACATTGTATCTTCTATAATCTATGTTAGTTACGGATAAAAAACATAACATTTTTTCAGAAGATTCCTTTTTGATTAAGCAGCAAAAAGCAACACTTTAAAATTAGTAACTATTTAGATTTATAGCTTTTACATGCTGAGACTCTGAACTATAAATCTCTGTATAGCTAAATATGTATCATGTTTGTTTCCCCAAAATGAAATAATTTTTATGTGCTTCCACCAGGGGAACATTAGGCCCTTTCCAGCCATTAAACAAATGCCTGAAGAAGCATTTTACTCTGCCCCTGCTGTGTAAATTGGTGTAAATGGTTATTATGCCTGTATGTTCAAGGGTGAGGTGCAAACCAGGTGCCTAAAGAAATCATCAAGTCCATACATGTAGAAGTACTGAAAACTCTGCAAGCAGAATATTCTAGTATAGATCAGCACAGCTTCTGACCATTGCCTACTTGCTTTGCCCTTTTACTTTAGGGAGGTATTGGGTAGATTTGTTTTCCTGGGACTAAACAAGTAGTTGCTGATAGAATGTCAGAAAATTGCCACAGATATTTGTATGAACTCCAGGCATTACTTCTTGCCCCCCATGTCCTTCATTTCTTTGGGAGAGAGAAGGGACAAAGATTGTTTTGGAGATTTTTATGACTAAGAATCAGCAACACTGTCACATGCTGCGCATTGTGATGGTATGGGCTACACACTGTTCTGGAAACACTTGGTTTCTGAACATAGATCTAGAACATGGATACAGACAAAACCCACAAAACTTTGAATCTGGGATCTTTCATTTTGGATAGAAACAACATATGAATTTGCTTCCTTACCTTAGAATCAGGTATGATTACACTAATTTCCTTACATATACATACTCTCATTAAAGTTATTGTGATTATTCACACAGTTGGGTTAAATACAGATCTATCAGACTGTAGCCTCAGATGGAAAGCTCTGGGGCAGAACCTGAGACCATGTTACTGAGCTTTGAAGCCAACTGAGACTCTGGACATGCAGAAATTCCCTGGGGAACAGATGTGCTATGCATGTGATTTTAGAAGGTAGCTGAGAAGGAAAACAGGGTAGTTACGGGGAAACAGCTGATGTACTAAGTAGCTTTGTTTTGCATGTGTTTCCATAAAGTGGCAGGTACCAGGTATATTAGAGTGCAGTCTGTATTCAGAACATCCAAAGCCAGCACTTGGAAAATGTGGAAACTCGAAAAAAAAATCATGAAGCTTGTGAGAATCATTCTCAGTTACTAGCTCTTATCAGGGGAAATTACATTTGCCTTTGGAAAACAGACCTCATTAATCACACTATTTCAAAGGCTTCGTTATTAAACTTCCCTTTGCTTTATAAAATAAGTGCAAGGGTCATACTGTAATGTATCAACTGGAGGAAGAAGGCCATTCCTGCTTGGGGGAGCAGGTCTTCTCAGCTTGGGACAAGGTGCAAGTGGGTAGTCATGTGGTATGGCCTCAAATAGTGCTAATGAAATGAGATTCATGAGTTTACAAAATTAGGACCTAATGCCTGGATTCTATAACTGTAGTGGATGCTTAACTTGTTCCATCAAGCTGCCCCCATTTGCCATTCTGTGGACTCTATAGGAGAGTGGCAAAAGTATCTAAATAACCTGCATGCAGTAACTTTGCAGCAAAGCCCAGATGTGAAAAAAATAGAAGAACCTGGAAACTTACTTGCAAATCTTGCTGAGATCTCAGTTGTCTGAATAATATATTCTCTCCTGAGAACAAATGTGCACTCAAGACAGAAGGGCCTTATAGTACAGGCAGATATTCTCACCTTTGTTTGAATTATAATTTCAAAATATCTGAAGAGCTTTTGTGCTGTGGGAGGGAGAGGATTTTCTTCTTAAGTTCTCTTTTTGTGAAATCCTATTTCACCCTCCCCTAAAGAGCGTGGTGAGGATGGGGCAACTTTAGCAAAGCAGCTATCAAAAGACCAGGTGGGTTTTTTTCTTTCTTTCTTTTTAAATATTGCTTTGAGTACGAATAAAGTGTCTCTGTTTCTTTAAGTAATAGGAAAAGGTTTTTTTGATCTGTATCCTTTAGATGAGAGAAATTTCAGCTTCTCCTCTTTAGCCCAAGAGGCAGAAGGGGGCGTCATAATCTTCTGGTAACTTGGTTTCAATCTCCCACTTCGTTGTCTTCCACAAATAAAATCAGGTCAGTTTCAGAGCTCATAGCATGAGCTATTTAGATAATGAGAAGTTAGCACTTGGGGGGCTTTGGAAGCCTTTTTTTCACAAGAGCCAGCTGAAATCAAGAGCCTCTTGTTCTACAGGATAGTCCGTGATTCGCAGGTACAGCTCTGAAAAGCTCGGAGACCTTTCCAGGAATGAGCACTATCTTGTAATTAGGAGCGGAAGAATTCAGGCACTGATTTTTGCTCTCTGAATATCGCTGGCACAAGTCAGTGATACCTGCTGTGCGAGACTGGTGTGACACCCAGCTAACTGAGAGCACTGTTTAGTCTCATGCCCTTCATATAATCAGAACTCAGCACTTCTAATTTAAAAGTGATAAATCAAACAGAAGGAATGCATTTTGCAGTAATCAGTACAGCAATGATGTACCAGAGACACAAGTCCCTGCAGAGCTCATTTTGTTTAAAAAGCCTAGGCCCTTCTCAGCATCCTTCCTTTTTGGGAGGGGGTGGCTTTGCATGAGCCTCATTAAAAGCTAAAGAAACAGTTGTGAACAGATGCTTGCCCACCATTACCCAACAAGAGCCAGGCTAAGTCCTAGAGCACCTGACAAGGCTCCGATTACCCTAGTCTTGGGGTACCTATAGTCATTTACGTAGGACCAGAACGGTGGCACTCCTAATTCCCCAGGAGGCAGAGTAGGGGAAACCAGATCTTACCTGCCACGAGAGACAGTGCCACTCACCCATTTTACAGGCTGTAAGCTATTGAATCTGCCAACATTGCATCCCAAAGAGCAGCCTAAAGCCTGCCTCTAAGACTAGAGTTGATTCCATACACATGGTCAGTGCAAGTGTCTGACCGAACGTGCAGTCAGAGGCGTGCTAGAGTACACCCTGCACACCAGATGGTTTAATGTGCCATCAGGTGGCTTTTGTAGCAGCTGTTATCCCTGTAAAGGCTGTCCACAGGCTGGAAGTTAAAAAGTGTGTGTATTGCAGAAGACATCCGCCACTGCAGGGACTTGTAAAAGATTACCCAGGAGATTTGAGGCAAAGCGGATTTCTGACTGTCCTCAATCCAAACTTGTTCCCTAACAATTACACAGTATTTCTTCGGTCTAAATGTTGATGGTATTTGTCCAATAGTGTCACAGAACTTCCATATTTGTAGAAAACCTTTCAGAAAACAGTTTTGTGGGTAATACAGCAAGACTTAAGACATTATTTTTATGTGATCAGCAAGATCATTAGTGAGCTCCTCAGGATGGAGATTTCACTATTGCTAGATGCAGGGTACATCTAGTTTATGTGGTGCAGGGTCACTCCTCGGGTGTTAGGTTGTTCTGAAAATTGATGAGCATTCATGAAATAGCAGTTAGGGCATGACAAAGGTCTTGACAGCCCTGAATCAGAACTGGGAGTTTGGTTCCAGGATTGAAGGGAGGAAGTTTGTCTTTCCTGCCTGCTGCACTTGGAACAGTTCTTACATAGCCATTAGAAATTAAAGCAAAGCTGAATCTAGGTGGTACTAATGAACTAATAGCAAAATATATTAACTAAGGGGGCTTTTCTTTTCTCTCTTAGGAAGCAGAGATCCTGAATACAGCTATTCTCACTGGGAAAACAGTGGCTGTCCCTGTCAAAGTGGTCTCCGTGGAAGATGATGGGACTGTGACAGATCTTCTGGAGTCTGTGGAGTGCAGATCATCAGATGAAGATGTCATTAAGGTAGGATCATACTGCTCCATTACACAAAGGCAGAGGCCCTACAAAACAGTGGTGGTCTCTAATGTGACAAGTTCTCTCATCTTTCTACCTGTTCTACTGCTGGAAGACAAGAGTTTGTTAACAGTTACCTTTGGATTGGTTCAGTGGAGCAATGAAATAAACACAAAATTGCACATTTTGCATCCTGCATGTTAAATACTTGGAATTGTCTGACACTTCCCACTTTTGAAGTATTTTTGGAGTTCACTCTACTTTGCCTTTTACTTTTCGGCTATATGGGCTGTGTAGGTTCAGGAATGTTGTCAGCTGATGTTCTAGAGAAAGAGGTAATTCCTCTGAAGTTGATTTGCCACATTGGAACAGGAGCTGTATGAGTCAAAGGTTGGGTGTCTTCTTGGTACTGACCCAGTAGTGTATTGCAAACAACATTAGCTTTGAATTTGGAATTTTCTTTGGTCACAGTTGCTACTAGGATGTCTCAGAGGAAACATGTTGGCCACCAATCATGGACTGGGAACTACTGGATAAGACACTTGACCAGTGGATTTAGTCTGTACAACAGCTCTATAGCCTAAACCTCCCTGAAAGATAAATGGCAGGCAAGAATTTACTGCTACTCTTAGTTTTGACTCACAGTGTGTACTTTCCTAGCCAGTGAAGGGTGAGGAGAGAGCTTGCATGAATGCCTTTAAGTGCCTTTTTATTACTGAAATTTTAGAGTCCGGCTGGACCCTCAAGAAAATTGCTGCTTTTTGAAAGCTTTCAGCTTGTACCAATATTACTACTAAAAACTTGTAAGAAGTCCTGCATATTCCTGCTCAGCTTGGTTAATGGTTAACACACATTACTGTTAGCGGAAGGACAGGGTCAGCAGTGGTTGTGAGAAATACGGTAGAAAGTATTCCAGCATGGTGACAGAAATGTTGGCTTGTCTACAGCAGCTTTTATCTTTTCACAAACTCATCTGTGGCTGTCACTTGAGAAGAGGAAATGAGAGACATGGCTACAAATAAAAGTTAAAATTGAATTTTTTTTAACATAACCAGCATGTCACAAAATGATTACAAATACTACAGGCCACCCCTCCAGCTGCTGGAAATCACTGTTATCCCATTAACTTTTCTGAACTGCACCATATTGAGGACTTGGCCTTTGTGAAATTTGCCTTAGCCTAAAGCTGACTGGATTGCTAAGCTTTCTCCCTGTTATGTTAGTTCATTTCAATTTGTATTCAAACATCTGAGGGTAGTGTTTAGCTCCAAAGCAAACCTCCCTGGGCCCCATTAGCTGAAAAAGACTCTTCCTAGTGGACGTTTTTTGCCTTTAGAGGCAAAGATGAGTGTAGGTACTTGGTTGTTACTGTCATTTGGGAGACTGTTGAGAGTTTGAGACATACCTAACAAGTTTAGCAACTTCATGTCACAGAGGGAGTGACAACTTGAGAAGGGTAATTGAAGAATAGATCTGGGTATAGGTTTAAATTAACTCTCTTGAGCTATCTTTAAACAGATTTTAATATTTTGGGGGGTCAAAAAATTGCAATTTTTACACTCATTGGATTTGTTTTAAGTAAATTCTTCATGATAATTTCTTATACGCAAGATGAATCCAAGCAATTTCAAAGTCCAGCATTTTTTGTTTCCCTTTTAGAATCTAGTCAGGTTTTCTATTTATCTGAATAGCCACCACACTGGTATTTTCTGTTTAAATGCGTCTTTCTGTCTGTCTTAATAGACACATTATTTTTTGCTTCTATGAAGCCCTTTTGAATCTGGTAAATCTGCCAAATATAGCAAACTGTTGGACTGAATCTAGGTTTAAAAACAGAAAGAAATTATTTGGGGTCCTTGTGTTGTGGAAGTTAACGGACTAAATCTTCACTCACTAACTCACTCATTAAATAACTTTTTAGTTTTTCAGAGAAATGGAAAAAATAATATGAAAGTAAATATATCATTTGGAAGATATTTTAAAAATCACTTTTGTTTCCCAAAGTTTTAGTTTATCAGAATGGTTTGGCATGTTCATTGGATATTTGTGTAATGGTGTTGTCTGATATAAATCTGTGACAGTTTGTAGTATACAATACGCTCAGCTTTAACCCTGGCAAAGAGGTTAAAGTGGTAGTACTGCTTAAGTGTACATCTATCATTAATTGTAAGTACATGAACATACCAATAAAGGCTTGTGTGCTTAATATTCATATATATACCATTGCACAATGATGCTGATGATAGGCTCTATGTTAAAACAGGAAATCACTAGTCAGAGATCAAGTCATTCTGCAAACATTCCCCTAGAGTTCACTCCTCCGCAGTAGGAAGGAAGGTTTCAGCAGCATTAAAATGAGTAGCCAGTTTAAAGTGAGCTCTTAATTGAAAATGTGTCTCTGAGTTTCCAGTTTACCTGTTCTTTTTTAGACCAAGCTTTACTCAGACATCTTATCTAATGAAGATAAAGATATATAATTACTGGTCAGCCTTCAGCATGCAACAGTAATTAGACTTTCTGTTCTCTGGGCATTAGAGTAGTGAATATAAAATGGAAGAAAAATCTGCTTAAAATGCCCACTGAAATATAAAGATTAAGATTACATTTCTTTGTGTCTTTACTGTTGCTGTTCTTCAATGCACCTGTCACATAGTATCTAACAGATTGATTACGTCTTTGTGGCTTAGCTTTTATTTTTTTGATGTTGATTAATGATGAGTTGAAGCTCATTCTCCTTGCAGAATGAGGGTACCTCATTCTTCTTTTAGTTTCAGGGGCCACACTTATTACTCACAACTTTCATCTGAAACTTCAAAGAACTTTAAAGAGGTGGACAAAATTCTGCACTGACTTGTTTTCTGCCAAACTGCATCTACTTGAACTTGGTTGAATAAGTCAGGATGGAATTTAGTCCACTAAAACAATATTTTTATTGATAAATGATTATCTGAAATTATTTGGTCCACCATGACAGAGTGCCATGGTTTAACCCCAGCCAGCAACAAAGCACCATGCAGCTACTCGCTCACTCCTCCCCCCCTGCCAGTGGGATGGGGAGGAGAATCAGAAAAAAAGAAGTAAAACTCATGGGTTGAGATAAGTAATTGTTTAATAACTAAAGTAAAATAAAATATATTAACAACAGTAACAATAATAAAATATAATAATAATAGTAATAATTGTGATGAAAAGTAATATAACAGAAAAAGAGAATAAAGCCCAAGAAAAAAATGATGCACAACACAATTGCTCACCACCTGCTGTCAGATGCCTGAGCATCGATCTGCCTCCTGGCCAACTCCACCCAGTTTATATACTGAGCATGACGTCCTAAGGTATGGAACATCCCTGTGGCTAGTTTGGGTCAGCTGTCCTGGCTATGCTCCCTCCCAGCTTCTTATACCCCTGCTTGCTGGCGGAGCATGGGAAACTGAAAAATCCCTAACTTGGGATAAGCACTACTTAGCAACAACTAAAACATCAGTGTGTTATCAACATTATTCTCACACTAAATCCAAAATGCACTGAGCCACTTACTAGGAAGAAAATTAACTCTATCCCAGCTGAAACCAGGACACAGAGTAACCACACAAAAAGATGAAGGCATGTTATAGGCTCTGTGTCACAGATGAGGAATCTGAGACACAGAAAATTAAGGTGAGAATTTGAAAGTGCTATAAAGAAGATCTGAGCACTGAAATACATAGTAAAACTCCTACTGACCTCATGGAAAAGAGAGGAATTGATGAGCAGACTATTTTTGCTGAGTTGTTAATATGGATCAAATTGTTGAGATTATTTAAATTAAGAATGAGGGTAGAGGAAAAATCAACATCTTCTAATCTTTCGTTTTGAAAAGACATTTCCACATCAAAATGGCCATTTTGTCCAGGCTCAACAAAGCCTAAAAGTCTCCAAAGCAACACTTTCCAATGTTCTGGGTTTTCAATTTGATGAGTTAATTGAAAATCTGCATTTTGGTTGCCCTGAAATGAAAACACCTTTAGGCTTATTTTGTTTGATCAGTTAACTAACTTCTCCAGAAGCCACTTGCCAGAAGTCACACAGTGAGTGGTGCCAATATCGGGAACAAGATACAGTTTCTCTGGCCCTTTTTTCTATTACACTGTGTATTTTGTAGAGGGCTCCATTCAAAATCAGTCTGTTATCCAAAATTGCATGCCTTTCTAACAAAATACCTTATTTCCTTCTAGAGTATCTTACTTTTAGACCTCAGATAAGGATGCAAACAGGAGGCAGGCATGCTAACTTTTGTCTGTATTGCAAGCAAACTCCTGGGGCAGAAGAATTGAAAGGAGGGTTGTTACTTCTGGTATCCTTTGCACAACCTAGAACTTGCCACAGAGCCATGGGGCTGGGTCCCATGGGCAAAGGTTGTACAGGATGTTACAGCATGGCCTCTCACTCTGAATTCCCATTTCCCAAAGCTCTATCACCAGTTCTGGCTGTGGGATGGTTGCCTGGCATTTGTGCTTGTCCTATGCAGTCTCATCTTTCTGGCTTTGCGTGAGGAGTGAAGCAGTAATGTTTTATGCCCACTTGCTGTTTACCAAGCAGCTGTAGAGTTGCAAAGCCAGACTCCTCTGGTACAGCTACATGATAGGAAGTTATTGCTGATGGAGCAAAGGGTTGGGAGCTGCTCTGTTCTGTTCACTTTGGACTGTATTAGAGGGGATAACAACACGCTTGGCAATTTGTAAAACGTTACTGCAGACTAATAAATCTTTCAATAACACTTAGTGTGGTTTTATAAGTGGCAAAATAACTTCTTTTTAATCAAGTGACAGACTTTACAAAACCTGAAATGTCAGAGCATTTAAAATAGCCTGAAGCAGACAGTATTTTAAAACATTAAACTTTTAACAGCTGTTTCTTTTCTTCCTCACACTAGTGTACTTCAGGGAAAAGTTGAATACTTCTAAAGTCAGTGGAGTGACAGGGTGAAAAATCAAAGGGAGAAGATAATCGAGTCCAGGAATTTATCTGCTCCTTAGTTTAGCATTGGCAGTTCTAGTACTTAAGATTTCACAACCATATTGCTAGTAGCAGTCTATTTGATATTCTTTTTACAACACATTCTTGGATGCATGTGATTACACAAGTTTTCAGTTCCAGCTTTCAACTGGAAAAGGAAACCCTCACGGCTGCATGTCAAAGGCATAGGCTCCTAAAATGGAAGTACTGCAAAGATACACAACCATTTAAAAACTAGAGAGTATGAAGAATCCCACTTTCCCTGTGATCTCTCAAGTTTAAGCCAAGCTAAGAGTCATTTGAGCTGCATGTTATGGCTTGATTGAGTCTAACAGCTCACCTAGTCAAAAAGGGGAAGCCAAGTATTCACCCTTTTCTGGTGCTTGCTCCAGTGAATTAGTGGAGGGAGAAGGGCAGAAGGAGGAGAAAGCATCCTGCAGTGGGGACAAAGCAAAGCAGGAGAGGGGGAAGAGTGAGGAAGAGCAAGTCCCTGTTTCAGAAGCAGAGATCTATTAAACTAGCTAACCAGAATGTGCAATATCACAGTCAGGTGAGGTTGTTGCATGGGTTTTGGTCACTCAGGGTTCAGAGGACCCAAATAGAAGGAAAAAGCAGATGTAATCAGCATAGTTTGTTGAATGATAGCAAAGAAAATACTTTCCCATCAGCAAATGGGATTTTGTCTAGACTGAACACCTGCATAGAATATGGTTGTGTAGGGCTGAATTTTATAATGGGAAAATAAATCTCTGCCTTGAGGCTTCAGTGAAGATCAAGTTCATGCCATGGTGTTCCACAATACAATGTGTTTTCTCTCACCAGCTGAACTGCCTTATTCCATCCTGAGTAATTTTGATCTGTCTTGAAACAAACATTTAAGTCAGCAAATGGATGTTTTTATTTTCTGTGATGTCTAAACATTTCATTTTGATAGAAAATGATGAAATCATGTCCTGTCATTTCAATTCAGTTTCAGTATTCCTGACATCAGAATCTTCCTGAACTTTTCACCTTAGGATGAAGCAACTGTGAAAAAGAAAATACTTTTTCTGATCTGCTCTAGTAATCAGGAGACAGGACAAACCCAGCAAGATGCACTTTCAAGAATAAAACTTGTAATAATAACTGTTGAGTTCAGTCCATGTGCTGTTGATGTTGGTTATAAAGGGAGCAGGATCAATTCTAATGTCTCTCTGGTATGAAAAGCAGACATGGCAAAGATGAGTTCTGAATGTAGAACTGATATAACAGTCCTATATCTCCCAGGAATCATCTGAAACTCACCTAAAGCTGTTGAAGTTACTGGATTTGTCTCTTTCATATTCTGCCAATTCATCATTCTGATGTGAATCTTGAGAAGTAACAAGGTTTTTGTGGAGTTGTTTGCCTTCTGTAATCATCCATACTGAAAATCCCAGTGTGACTGCTACAGTTGCTGTTGACTACAGTTTCTTTGTATTTATGAAAGGCTATAAGCTTGTAAGATAGAAAACTTCTCTGTAATGGAAAAATCCAAATAATTCCTGAATTGAGACTTCCTCAAAATTCTACAGAAGATACCCAGAAATCTCTCTTTTTGTGCTTAATGGGAAAGAAAATGTGTTCTTGTAGGGCCTTGTAGGGATGATAATCTCTTTCTTTCTGTGGGTATTTCTGTTCCTTTATTAGGAGGAATAGGTCTATATCCATAAAAAGAATGAGGCAATATCTAAATATCCAAACAGTGATGTCAAAGGCGATCTGAGTGAGCAGATTTAATCATTTACTGAACTCAAAAGTGGTTGATTAATGTCCCTAATGTGTTAAACAATTGCTAAGGTGCAATTCTATGACTGTTTAAGATAACATGGAGCTGCTGTCCCTGTCTTTCTCCTGGCCATGAGTGCAGCTGAGTTACAATGAATCAGGGTGGGGTTTTTTTGGTGAACGAGCTGTCTGCCTGTCCAGCTCCCTGACCGAGTTCATTTCAGGTGGTCACTATGCTTGTGCCAGCACTGGTTAAGAAGTGACATTGGGGTGTGAATCAGTAGCTGAGGGTGAGAGGTGGCCAGGAGTGCTCTTTCTATTGTATATTCACTTAAATGACATGTGAAAATATGGCTTTGCACAGGCATTCCCATGTTGTCACATCATTATTCTGATACCATCCACGTGAAATGCTTATCCTGGTGTGTGTCTGTCAATCCCCGCAGTGAAGATGCTTGGGAACTATGGCAAAGATCTTCCAAGTGCCTCGCCTATTTCTGAGTGTCAGATTTGTACAGCAAAAGATACCCCTGTAGGAATGTCAAAATCACCTTGCCTTTCAAACAGGATTAGGGATCGTACTGCTTTTAGCTGCTTTCAAAGCCCAACTCATTGTATACTGAATCCCAGTATCGAGAAGTGCTCCATCATCTCAATGAAAAGAGATTGCTTGATCTCTAGAAAAAAATGTGCTGAGGAAGTAACGAACAGACAAGCTCAATACAAAGGGAAATTAGTTCTCTTCTTTATTCCACTGGGCTAAGCCAGAGGTGCATTAGTGAAGCACATTATGTTACACTGATATAAATGAAAGCTAAATTGGGCTCAGATCATCCAACAGCACCTGTCTCCAAAGCAGGAACTTGCATTAATCATTTTAAATTGTGATTCTTTCTCTTGAAAAGTTCCCTTTAGCTTTAAAACTCTTTGTGTTCCTCAGTTCCAGTGACCGTCTGCCACTTTCTTTTAGAAGATGTGGTATTTATAGCTATTTGCGCCTGCTCTAAGTCATCCTCCAGATCATGACACAAAACTCTGAGTTGTTTTATTACCATGCAGTAAAAAGTTACAATATGCCATATAAATTATTGTCTTCTCAGCCCAGTTTAGGAGTTTTCTGGACATATCAGATACAGCATAGCCACTAAATGACTTTGCTTTTGCTTATCATTTGCAGGACTGTCCAGATATTGTATGAGCTATGGAAGGGATTGATCTTATTAAAATAAAACTATATGTAACAAGATATTTTCAGCTGATTTAAATACACTTAGATCCCGTGACTGTATCAGTATTACACTGATTAATATTAGCTGACAATTAGGGTGGTGATCTGGAGTTAGTAGAGAAACTGCTGGTTAGATCTGAAATATCCTGAATATTAGTTATGGGAGATTTGGAGGACTCCTAGAATTCTCAGAGGCAATTGGAAGAACAAGGGGCTTATTTAGGACATACATAGATGAAGGAAAAAAGAGCCTACAAGTGTTCGGAAGGCTAAGAGGTTGAAAGGACATAATGAGCCCAGAATTTGTAATCATGTCCCATTCTCTCTTCTTCTTTGGTAATGAAGAAAGGAAGTATGCATAAGTGCTTAAAGCTGGTGGGGATTTTAGACATTACAGATTCTGATAAGGGCTCAGTCTGCATACAGTATATGACTTTTGATTTTCATTTCATTTGCCTGTGCTCTAATAAGATTGGGAAACAACTGGATAACCCATTGTATGGGTTTTCAGATGCTGTATTGAAATGTGCTGGTTGTAGTGTGGGCTCTGGCATGTTTTCAGCTGTGACATTGCTGTGCTATTGTGATCTTTAGCATGTCATTTATTTGATCTGTCTCAGCATAGACACATACAAAAGATGTATAATGGTTCTGAATTGCCTTGACAGATAAAGAGCTTTAATACTAAATCCTTGAAAAATGCTTTGAGATCTTTACATAAAATGTACTATCTAAGCATCATCATTATGATTGTTAATAATATACATTACCCTAACTAGGGCAGAGCACTGACTCTTTAGGAAGCACTCCTGTTAAATATTACTTAATCACATAAAAATGACTGTCATGATAAAATATTAGTGGCTGAGTAAGGATTTAGAAATATTTCCAGATGTCATATCTAACAGAGTCTGTGCACATCTGCTGGCTGAAGATTTCTTCCCCTTTATCCACCGTCTGGACCATTTTGCAATACTTTTTAGGACCTTGTTGAGGCAAGCATGTAACCCTCTTTGCCTGAAGCTTAAAAGGCAAGGACTTTGTACGTCAGGCCACAGGCTAGATGAATTGACTTAGGCAAGGTAAGTTTCAGACCTTTTGGCTGATCCACTGAAATTGAGGACTTTTCAAATTATTTTTCTGTTCTGTTTTAGGCAGATAATCATGCTCACTATTTAGCAGACCAAGGATTATTAATTAAGGAGAGAAGAAACATAGACACAAATCTAGAAGGTGAACAGTTCCCTTTGGTACCATGGAGAGCAATACTTGAATTTCTGAGTGCAGTCCAGAGCACTTCTAAATTCAGGAAGAGATCTTGCAGATCTATGTCCTGCTGCCACTGTAACAGTGAAACATCTATATCCATGGAGTAGGTTTTCATGTCTCTCTTCCCTTCTATATATGTGCCAGAAAATGAATGTAAACAGTGTGTGGGAGGTGATGTGTCCACCTTTGGACAGACTTCTTTCTCCAGTGCTTGACTCTGTTAGCTGCTGTTGTCACTAACATTCAGCTAGTGGTATCCAGCCCACTCATCATCTTAACTCAGCCTCATGTCTCACTCATCCTGTGGTGCTTCTGTGGCAGCTATCCAGCTCTTCCATAGCATCTGTTCCTGCTGCTGTTGCTATTCTTCTTCACATCCTGTGTCTTAAATATTTTTCTCTATGTTTCTGCCCTTACTTACCCTCTGGGTTTCCAGTTTTTAGCCTTCTTATATCAGTCCCATTGCTAACCTTTTCTGAAAGCTCTGAGACAATAAAATATCTAGGGGTATCCTAATGTCTCCTAAGCACCATTGGGTGCATGCCTAGATCCTGCAGTTCCTTATTTAAGATTTGCAGAAGTGCTCAGCTTCCACTTAGGGAGCTAGGTAAGCTTGGGCAGAGCAAATGTAACCTATGAAAGACCAATTCATTCTTTTCCAGAGGTGTTTTCAGTGTGGCATAATCACAGTTAAAAAACCTGCTATCCTTAAATAGTTCAGCATGAGTATGTTTTGAGGTGAATGTTTTTGCATCGTTTCATTCTCTCAAGTGTAGTGTAGTACTGGCTTGTGCTCTCAGCTCTTTCTTGGTTTTCTGTGGTGACTTTTGGCTACCTGTTTACTACTTCTCTTTGCAGTTACTTATAAAATTGACGTAGTACTTCTGAAGGATTTCCAAGAGCATAAGAAGGCAAACAAGTAAAAGACATCTGAAAAATGCTTTGAGATATCAGAATACAAGGAGTTATCTGAGTTCAGTTTATTATCAAAAATAATTATCTGTAATAGTTCTCATGCTTTATACATGTGACAGGATCTGGTCTATTGCCTTTTCTAAGACTGTGGCATGAGTGTTGTATTTGTTTGTAGGAGACACTAGTGCTATTATTTTTCCCACATCAGCTACCCATAGAAATGCTGAACAACTTTCCTGTTTCAGCCTTATTTTGCAGCGTTGCCTTGTTTAACTGGTTATTGGATGATAAGCCTGATTTCTGAAGCTATTTAGGCATTCAAATCCAATTAATTTAATTGGGAATTAGAAACCTAAGCACCTACAAAACCGGGCCTTAATGGCTCTTCAATTTTAGTTAAAAGTATAACGGTGTATTTAGAGCAGGTGGGTATTACAGAAAGCTGATATTTTCTCCCAAATTATACAATCTCTTCCATATAATAACTACTAAAAATAGCCTGATTATTTGCAACCAGGTAATTATTTTGCAACTGTAAGGGGTTTTTGTTTGAGTAAATTTAGGGCACCTTCTTTAGACTTCAGGATTTTTGAGTGCCTTCAGCAATTTCTTTTAGCATTAGTGAGCATGTGAAAAGCTGTTGTAGTGTTTGAGATTTTGTGCAGACCTGGAGCTGATACCAAAATGAAACCTATGAACATGACGTTCCATTACATGCTCCATTTCATTCTACTAAAAGCCAGAGAGGGAGAAGTGAAACTTCAGTAATGAAGGAAAGTATCATTTGCCCTGCTGACTAGGCATCTAAAGGCACAATGGTTGTGTACTAAACTACATTTTATGCATTGCCTGTAAGCATTAGATTAATTGCCTTGACTGTCACTAGAAGAAAAAATCAGCCAGTCTCACATGCACACACACAATTTCTGCTAATGATTGGATCTCATTCCTGCCACTGAAAATCCAGAGTTAAACCAGTGTAGTTAATGGGATTGGTCTGCACTTTATTTGATGAAAAGAAAATCTACTCCTTACTGGGAAATTTTTATGTGTCTAAGCACAGCTCTCACCATCACTGGATGGTTTAGTTTGGCATCAGCTTAATGCTGAAAGCAAAGATCAGCCAGAGCCAATTTTAGTTGTTTCAGTGCCATAGACATAAGTCAGCCCATGTTTCCTTGAAAGTTCTTCACACATTTTGATGATGCTGAGCTGAGTTTCAAGCTTGTAACAAATCTTGAAAGCAACTGTTTCCCTAGGGCTGAGAATTTCATCACAAGGATTTCACACAGTCCTGCAGACAGGATAAGAAACAGCCCCTCTGGCAATACAGTTGTATGTACTATACTAATTTTTGAAGACACCTTGACAAGTAGTTTTCCAAATTCTGCCCTTTGTTCCCAGGTTAAAGCATATGTGTGTCTAATCTCATCTCCCACTCTCTCTCCTCTAAGTAGAGTCATTGGGGCTGCATTCATTGATACTTATTTCTTTGGAGCTCAGGCTGCTAGGAAAGCTGTACATAGGTATGAGTAACCTCATCCTGTACTTTTTAGTATCCAGATCTGACAGTTATCATCTGGTCTCCAGCAGGGCTGATTACTGATAAGAGTTTTATTCATAGGCTGATTGGTTGGTTTGTTGCTGTTGAGGCTCTGAGAAAACTGAGCACATAAAATAAAAAGTTAAATGTTATGAAGTGTGCTTAACATAGAAAAACTGTAGAAAAGAGAAATCAGAAATTACTAGGGGACGTGAATGAAGATGATCCTAGAAGCACATTAGCTGCAAGACTTCCTTCACTCAACAGCACAGGAAACAAAGAAATAATCTGTTATCGTGTTGGTGGAGGGGGGATCCACAGTGGAAGGTCTTGGTCTCTTTCCCGCTCATTCATCAGCAAAAGATGACTTATCTGCTTTACACACTGTCAAGGGTGAAATGATCAGCTGTTTACAAACTTCTAGTTTAAACAATTATGTTTAATCATATACTTTTGCCAGAGGTTGGTATAATACATCAAGACAATGTCAATCCTTTAGGGCCATAAGCTGCCCCTTATTTTACAATGGATATCCACGGATTTTGTAATAATTAGCTTTGCCTGATCTGTCTTTTACTCTCTTTTTTGTTTAGTGAAAGGATCCAATGAAGGATGTCAAGAAAAACATCTTGATTGTAAGACTGAGCTTTTCAATGTGGCTTAAGGTCACTGAAACTTTTGTAGTCTAGTGGTGGTTGACCACTCAACTTCAGGTTTCATTGGAAAACATAATTCAAGAGATCAGTTAAAGTGCATGATCAGGATGAAATCCAAACTATCCCTGGCAAGGTCTCACAGTAAGCAGGTGATGTCCACCAATCCAAAAGCAGAAAAACTCTTATCTGCCAACCAGCTGCAGTAAGTATGGAAGATTCTGCTGAATCCTCAGACTTATTACTCAGCTATCATTACATTTTCCTTTTGAAAAAGCTTTAGATGCAAAGCCCTCTGTTCAGACCCACCTGGTATCTGCAGCACACAGGTTGGAATTAAGAGAGGCATATTTATGTCTTCTGGAACTTAGTCCCTGGGCAGACCAGTTTGCTGCTAGCAGATTTCATGGGTGCTTTGGGGCTGCCCTAAGTTTCAATGAGATTTAATGAGGTAAATCATAATGAGACCATCACTCAGGCAGGCTTTTCTGGAGTTTGGTATGTTTTCTCTTCCTGGGAACAGCCCCAACTTGGCTCTTTTGTCAGAAGCTGACACTGCAGTGACCAGTCCAGTTATCTGTAAGTGCAAAAGCCTCATATGTTTTCTTTCCTCTTCATAGCATGACAGGAGTGCAAGTGGGCCAGAGCTGGGGGACCAAGACTGACCTTAGTATATCTCTGAGGGTACTCGGACTCATCAAAGACGGAAAATAAGGAAAAAACCTGCTGAAAAGAATCTGATTCTGCCTGCACTGCTATCACTGTAAAACAGAGGCAAACTACTGAGAGTGATTTTGCTACGAAGATATAAACCTGTATAAAATGAGTGCCAGCTTCCTAGGGAATGGGGCACCACCATGATCTCCCTTTGTTTCATTGTCTGTTCCACTAAACACTTACCTAGCTAACCTGGGGCTTCTGGGAGGTTACATCAAGTCTTTAATTTGCTAGAGTCATGCTTTTCCCTTTCACATGAAATGTAGCCTGAAGTACAGAAAAGAGCAGTTTCTAATTAAACTCCCACCGAAATACATTATAGCTTCTCATGTCATTGGGACAGGGAGATAAAAGAATTGTAATGATCCCAGTATGTAAATAAAGATGTAAAAGTTTATTTGGAGGGATGAAGGTTAGAGGCCAGATACCATGAAACAAAACATAAAGGTTCTTGGTAGAAATTGAATCAGTGCATTAGTTATCATGGATTTTCATAAAAATAAAGTAATAATGCACATTCATGTTTCAGTTCATAAATGTGAAGTGACAGCCTATGAGTTAGCCACTGAAACGATATTATAGACCCAAAAAAAAATAATAGAGGAAACTGAGAAAGCAGAAGAGAGAGTTGTAATAGAATTGGGCATTGCCATAAATATAAATCATGAAAGGGAGATTGATTTAATGAAAGATATGAAAGTCAGAAACTTGAGGTGTTAAAAAGATAATCTGCTCATCTGATACAGAATCCCTAAGGCTACGCAACTTTCAGCTGAAACAGCCAGATTTACTTAAAGTAGATGAACTTTAAAATTGTATGAGGAATAACTATTACAAGGGAACATGCTTCTGCAGTACACACAGTCTATTAAGAAGTTGTGCAAGAGAGGAAGAAGCTTACATTGATCCATTGGAAAATTGTCTTTGCTCATAAATTTTGTCAGAACATTTACAAGTAGATATGGGAATGAGAAACTGTTGTAATCCAAGGAGGCTAAAAAGCGATATTTACATACTAGCCAGCTCTGAGTATTTGGAAGAAAGCACTCTTGGTGAAATGAGTTGGCCAGGCTACTTCTGTGGATGGTGTTTTGTACATAAAAAGCAGGTAGGACAGACACAGATGCCATGTAAGTGATGTCTCCATCTAAGTGTCTGCTAATGTGGAAAGATTAATTTTAGCTTGTGAAAGCCTTTCAGGATTCACACATATCCATCTATAAGTGCAAAGAAACTAAAATCTCCCTTGTTTGCACATGTCTGAGGGAAGAAGGCTCAAAGATCCAGATGAAACTGTGCTAAGAGCTCTTCTCAATGTCTGAGGGTGATAGAAGAACTCTTTTTTAGTACTGCTTTATGCAAAAATACATGGAAGTTTGAAGTGCAGCTTCATCCCCAGCAGTCCTATAGGTGTGAATAACTATATGCTGGGATTTTGCAGCAATCATAGTTTTGTTGTAAATATCACATCTTTCATTTGCCTTCTCCCTCCGTTATATAGAGTCCTGCTTTTCAAACAAATAAAAGGAAAAGTATGAGGGAGTTCCTTCTTAACTGCTGTATGTATCTCAGCCCACTGAAATCTGCACATACATACACTGAGATTGGGTGAGACACAGCAGAGAAGAGCCCAGGGAGGAACTATACATATCCTGTAATCAGCTTTTCTCTTTCTATAATGTGATTTTGCATGCTTCTGAAAGAAATTCTGAATAATCTTAGCGAGTCCCTCATAGAACCTTCCTGAGGCAGACAACCTTTACTCACCTGAGGGGGAAATAAGGAGTTTAATAACTCACCTAAAAATCTCACAGCAAACAATACTTGGAGAGGTTCAGAAGGCTTTGTGGAGCCTGCTGAATGCCATACCACAGAAAGAAGTGCTCCCTCTTTCTTAGCCTTACTCTGCCTGGGAATGGACAAGTGGCCGTCATCAGATACAGGCAACTTTTTTCCTAGTAGATTTTGAAGCTCAGCTGAGTGACGGCACAGGCGGGCTTCTGGTGGGAAAAGAGAGGAGAGTGACGGGACGCCAGCAAACCTTGCAATCTGCTGCTTTGAAGCTGCAATGACAAGCGCATGATTAGCGAGCACTAGGGATACCAAATGAGCCCAGTCTCTGCTCTGTTTTAAATAAAAAAGGGAAGTTTATGAGCAGCTGGAATTGAGGTACTACGTTGAGCTCAGTACAACTGCAGCAATATTTAGTCCTTGTCATCAGTTGTCTACTCAGCCCACTGGTGAGTGTGAAGGATAAAACCAGAGTGAGTTCCTGCCACCTTGCTGTGCCAAGAGCTTGGCATTAATATGTACATTTTTCCAGGGAACTTTGCATATAGTTGAGCTGTCCAGTTTGTTCACATTGTTTGGAAACCAGAAGGAGAGAGTGCAGCTGCCCAGCTGCTCCAGGTGCCTGCAAGGTAGGCCAGGGTATGCTTATGCAGGGTACTTGCGGATTAGCATAAGTGAAGCACTAAAGGCTGAGTATGTCTGGCACAGCATCAACACTAAATACCTAAGTGTTTCTGGGTTTTAGCCATGAGGTCTTTATAAAAGAGCAAACGTATCTGTGAAATGCCAGAGAAGATCTGACAGGCTGCACTGTTGTATCACTGGCATGCCCTGTAAAGAAGAAACACTTACGTATCTGCCTGACTCTTGAACTAGCAATTCCTAAAGAGTCTCACTATAAAAACCGCTCCACTCATCTTCCTGGGAATTTCTTAAGCTTAAGGAAAAAAGTCATCTTAGCATCCTGCTAAAAAGTAAGCAGAGTGGCTCTGCTTTTTCCTGTAGGTGTATGTGAGGGTCTCAAGACTTCTAACATAGTTCACAATTGTGGGCACTCATTGCCAAACTAAAAAGCAGCAGCCTTATGAAATGCACTTTCTGTGCCAGCTTTATTCCTCCCCCCTGAGCTGTACTTGCAAAGGTAAGTGCTGAAGATTAGCCAGTGCTGTGGTTGTACTTCTGGAAGCACTGCTTTTGGGAAAACAGTCTGCATCCCTGGGCTGTGTCTGGTCTGATTCTGAGCTTACTTAGACATGAGTGAGTCAAGAAAGAGGAGTCGATGACTCAGGTTTGTTGTAAAAATTGATTGGTCTTAGACTTGTGGCTGCGTATTTGTGTGCTTTGTAGCAGAATGAGAGATGCTCCAGGACTAAGGCTCCATCACCTGCCTTGTTCAAATAAATGGCAATAACTGAATGTAAAACTCTGCTAATTCTCCTTTCTGCTCCTCTGTACCATGTGTACTATTTTCCAGAGATCTTTTATTTTAGAAGGTTAATTTCTGCCAGCTCATATGTGAGTAACAGCAGCTACTCTTTCAGGGAGCAGTGAAGATACAACATGTCTCTAAGCACTGGGAGAGCAAGTGAAGCTGCTGCTGGTCAATTCTGTTACATGTTTTCATAAAAGTTTCTTTGGAGGTGGGTATAGCTGCCTTTGAAAGAGAGGTGGGTCTCTCCAGGGTACTGCAGAACTTTGTGCAAATCCTGGTGTTCAAATGTCCCTTTCTCATGCCTCCATGTTTAAAACCTGTGATGAATTAGACAGACACAAGAGCAGTCACCCATCCTTTGTCTGTTGTGTAATCCTGATGTCCACAGGGGGATTTTCAGCATGAAGTAGCAGAATTTCACGTCAGCATCTGATCATTTGGGACCTCAGTGGCCAAGCACTTCTACTGTCCTTGAGAACCCCAGCACTGCTATGTGAATCTGGAAGATTTTGCTAACTAATTAGACCATTGTTCAATTACAAGGTCAAATCCAGATGAAAGAACTTCCTCGCAGCTTCATCTGTTTTCCTCTTCATGTCTTTGTTGCCTGCATCCAGAATGCATGCACGGAACTGCTTAACTTCTTCCAGTCTGTGCTGGGAGAGAAAAGCTGCTGACTGGTACAGTTCTTCCATGAAGTGTCCAGAGTCCGTCGTAGGGTTTAAATAGGTGTTTGCTGGAAGAGATCCAGCTGCTGAGTGCACAGACCCACACCTGTTCATTCCTATAGCTTCCGTACCCTGGTGTCTTCGCAGGAAATACAGCTTCACCAGGGCTGCTTGATAAACCGTGCAGCTTTGTTACTAACATCATCCGTTCTTCAACACTGATAACATGCAAGACCTGTCAATACAACAGGGTAGTACACTTTCAGATGGAGTCTCTTTCATAATCTGGCTATTCTTTCTTCTTGGTTGTTTGAAGGCAGTTCAGATATCAAAGTTCAGGACTCACCTCGATTTAAGAGGAAATAGATACATGGTATGAGCACTTGTCAGGATGGAAAGAGCGTGAAAGCATTTGGAAGATCAAAGCAGCATGACTCCCGCCAGAGTCAACGGGGAACAAGCAGCTGAAATCTTACAAAATGCTTTCAAATTATCCTCCACCTTCGATTCCCCATCCTCGCTGAAACAGGCTCCTGAAATGTTTTATTGAATGTGTTCCTCTTGTCATTTCTTTGCAAGTGAAAGGAAGCTCAGAGGAATGGTAGGCTGGGTTAGCAGCAAGATCAACTGCTTTTCGCTTGAAGGCCAAATGGCACCTAGACAGCACTGCCATGTAACCCCATTAGCTGCAATAGGGCTGACAGGTTGAGAGCTAGGGCACAGTTTGGCTTTCTTTTTGGTTATGGTGAGAAAAGCTGATGTTTTTCTAATCTTATACTGACCCTGAGCATGTTTTAAGAAGTGTCTTTGCTTTGCTGACTGTTAGCCCAATGCACATCATAGCCTAAATCCTATATATCTGGTCTATTACCTTCTCTATTGTAAGAGCTGTAGACACAAGACAGATATTTGCTCTTACCGTGTTTATTACTGTCTCTTTTGTATTACAATAGCACCTACATCTCCCAATAGGACCAAGTCTCAATGACCAGGAACTGCAGTTCCCTATCAGATACTGTCCTGTGACAATCTAAACAGCTGTGAATAAAACATTAATGAATGAACAAAATGAGAAGAAAACAAACCTTTTATGAGGTCAAATGGCAGAGATGAAAATAGAAACTGTGTCTCTTCAGTCCTCACCTCGACTTCTATCCATTCCACGAGTGTATTTTTTGTTTCATAATTTTTTTCTAGAGTATGTCTGTGAGAGGAAATAGTTTCTGGCCTGGGTTTCCTATTTATGCTAAGTGTAGCATAACTATTTTCATGGTTTGGTTGATTATTCTCAACCTTTAGAGTAATGAGACTTCATTTCTAGCCCCAGAGAGCATTTGCAGATAGCATTCCCCAGTACTTTGTGACCATGGGAAGGCTTCATAAACATTTCATTCCTTCATTCACACAATGAGGATAATAGTATCTATACTATATAAATACATATTCATATTAAAAAATGCACACAGACACACGTTTATGTCATAGACACTGGAACTTCACTATGATGTGCTTTACCAAGTGTTGTTGGGAGATTTTTTTTTTGCCAAATGCTGAGACACTATTAGATAATAGGACTAGTTCAAATATGAAATGTTCATCATCATCACCATTGTTGTTATTATTTTATTAGACTGTGCAAAGAAAGAGACACGGAAATGAAACAGTATTGATCCATAGTAATTTAACTGGTCCTAGATCAGGCCTTTGTTTAGCTATATGAGGAAAACAGGATGCCTTTGCTCCCATCTTTTTTAATATGTTTTTTCCTTGAATTTTCTTGATTTAATAAAATGCAATCAGTTTTCAGGCAATGGCTTGTCTCGCGCATCAGAATACTTTACAAAGTGATGTAAATTATCACCATTATTGCTATAAATACAAGTGAGAACAATATATTTAGCGTTTTATCACATCTTACAAGGGAAGAAGTAAGTATGAAATAACATTTACTTTGTGCACTGCAAACTTATTTAATTGCATTCTAGCAACATAAATTATGTAGCTAACAAAGACTTTAGTTCACCCAGGTCATCAGAAAGGGTGATGAACACTGCAGTCTGCTTTTGTCTCCTGTCTAGAAGTTTAGAAGAGCTTTAAGTGGTGGCTTTCACGTGGGTTGCATTGTTCCATCTGTTAGTGTGCAAAATATATTTTCCAGTACAGCAGGACATGACTTTGCTTTTGTGATCAATACTGTATCTGAGGAAGAAAGATGAAATACTTGTTTCCCTTTTTATTGCTGTGGTTTAACCCCAGCCAGCAACTAAACACCGCTCACTCCCCCGCCCCCATCCAGTGGGATGGGGGAGAAAATCAGGAAGAGAAGTAAAACTCGTGGGTTGAGATAAGAACAGTTTAATAGAACAGAAAAGAAGAAAGTAATAATGATGATAATAAC
>JANZLQ010000092.1:18921477-18958573 GCA_026212715.1 Elanus axillaris | reverse complement strand
GAGAAGCTGAAAAATCCTTGACTTAGTATAAACATTACTTAGCAGCAACTGAAAACATCAGAGTGTTATCAACATTCCTCTCATACTGAACTCAAAACATAGCGCTGTACCAGCTACTAGGAAGACACTTAACTGTATCCCAGCTGGAACCAGGACATTTACCCAGAAGCCCCAGATTTCTTGTAGATAATACACATGGACTACCAACAGGAGTTGTACATTACATACCTGAATATATGGCTTAAAAATCACTGAACGCTTCAAACTGAGCTGAAAGGAACAATATGTCCAGCTATGGAAAACATTCCTGACAGTCATTTGTCTAAGCAGATCTTAAATATTACTGCAGATGGTAATTCTGCTTTCTTTCAGTCCTCCATCATAGAATCATAGAATCATAGCATCATTTAGGTTGGAAAAGACCTTTAAGATCATCAAGTTCAACTGTCAACCCAAAACCCTAGAGTTGGAGAGTTTCTGATCCTCTGTAGTTCAGATCCTTTTCTTCACTGCTGTCACAAGGCCAATCTTTCCCCATCCTGTACTTAATTGTTTTTATCCAACTTTATACTTTGCTCTTACCTTTCTTGAGTTGCATCCATTTATTTGGGACAGTTTTGTACACTATCAAGATAATTTTGAATTCTAATCCTGTTCTCCAAGTACTTACAACCCCTCCCAGCTAGGCATCATCTGCAAATGTAATGAAATTAATTAAAGGAAAATTAAATGAAAGACTCCCATTGACTTCAAGGGGCATTGGAGTGAACCCAAACTGTCTTACATCTTTAAGAAGTGGTTCAAGTGAAATACACTTATTGCTTTACAGGCCGTTTTTGTAAGGGAAAAAGACATATGCATGCTGAATTATTCAGGGTCACTGTTGCTGACTGAGAGAGATTTAACTAATTTGTCAAAATAATGACCTTTGTTCACGGTGGGGAGCAAGTGGTTTTGGATAATTTCTGTCCCTAGAGAGATGCTGGAGGAACGTGGGTTTAGCTCAGCAACACTGCAAGGGGCTTCTTTAGAGATGTAAAATGAAAGGTAAGCAGTAGTAGCAGCAGTGTTTGCAGCTGGTGGGAAGCATGGTAGAATTACGATGATATTTTCCTTTAAGCCTGATGGAAATGGCGCTGCTACCCAGTCTGTGGAATACTTGGGAATGCCAGGATCACTCCTGTCCTGTTGCCAGCTTTGGCCTTGTGTACTGTGCACGCGCGTGTGTGTACACACATGTGCATGCACCCCTTGAGTCATTGCTGTTTCCCCATTAAAAGGAAACCAATAGGCATCGAGAGCTTGACATCTTCCTTAAATGAGTGCAAAGAGAGCGTATACCTAGCAGAGGAGGAAAGGACAGACAGCCCTGCCTCAAGCTTGGTTGATAACAAGCGAGCTGCAGAGAGGAGTTTGTTAAAAACAAGTGTATCAGGCAGTGAGCCGCCCAGCCATGCCAGTCTGCTGCATCTCATGCAAGCGTGGTCACAGTCCGACATCCATGTGTCACAGCTTACCAATGTGAGGGGTGACAAGCTCACAGCCCAGTGCCATTTTGCGATCCAGTATGAAAACTCATTTATCTTCAGCTGTCCAGAAACAGGTGACTGGAGAAAGAGAAGGTCATGTTAGTTAGTCACATCCTCAAGTGAGGACAGAAAACCCCTCATTGCTCAGTATCCTAGCCCACAGCTCCAGTGGGGAAGGATACCCTCTCCTTTTCCAATACAAACTTTGCAGTCACTTTTACAGCAAGTGTAGTTTGGAAAGCATTCTCTGGCATTTCAGCCTATCCGTGTTGGCTGATGCCAGCTTTCATCTGGCACTTGTGTATTATGGCTGCTGCTCTGCTTTTGGAGCACAATCCTGCTTGTATATGCTTCTCTGTAAGAGATTTTTGGCTTAAAAGGCATAGGTCTCTTTTTGAGAATTTTTTCATGCTTTGCTGTTGCATTATTTTTCTCTAGTCACTGCAAGGTGTTGGCCAACTTTTCAGAGCCTGGCATGCATGCATGAGTGTACGTATATTGCAACAGCTTTTTCTTCTAAGTGGCAATGTTGGATATCTGAACATTTGCCAGAGAATAGACTAGACCTTGCCTGTGCAAACTCAGTATCAGAAAGATGACTGAGTCTTTAAGACTCTTTGAAGTCATCCTAATTACCAAGATGGAAATCTCTTTGTCCTTGTAACTCCAACTTCTAAAGCCTGCCATTGCTAAACATATTTCATCTCCTTTTCCCTGTGTTGGAGTGACTGAAATGCAGTGCCCTTGCTCAGGATGTTGTCTAAGTTACACAAGTAATTTCGGCAGCATTTGGTCATTGTTCTATTAAGTACCAGCTGAGACATGGCTTAACTCAAGTAGTTGCCTGCAGATCTGTGCTTGTGGGACACTTAAGTCTGAGAGCACTGAAGAGTTCAAACTCCTCTCCTTTCATCTTGGCATTCTCTTCTCTTCTCACTGCAGGGTCTTTTCATTCACTTCTCCTCTGTGGCTCTCACCTCCTTTAAGGCTGTGGAAGTCTGGTCTCATACTTGGCTTAAATCAGATCAGTTCTCAGTGATGTCTCTAATTAAAATTTATGTATAATCCATTATTCTTTAGAAAGAAATTAGAAGAGCAGGACACTTCTTGTTTGAGGATAAAAGTGCTGGCCCTTTAAGGTAGGATCAAGGCTTACCAGAGCCAATGAAAAGTCTGAGGTTTAGATGAAGTCCTCGGGCAGAAATATTGCATCCTTAATGCTCCAAACATTTGGGGTGTCCTATGAAGTAGAAAGTGCTATTGTCTCCACTTAATGGATGGAAAATGGCTCTACTAAAGACTGGATCCTTGAGCATCCAAACCAATTTGTTGCTGGAGAGCTAATGACATGACATGCCTGTGATGTCTGTGGCATGCCGTGGCCTACAGCACCGAGATGCCCAAGGGAGTGAGTTTACCCAATGCTGTACTCTATGGAGAAAGGTATAGAGCTAAATTGTGTGGGCGCAGCACCATGCATATGGAATTCTATTGCTTTTAGTGCTCAGCTGATTAGATATGTTGTAAATCTCTGTAGATGTCCCAGCTTGAGGATTGGCATGCCCATAGTCAGCCCAGGTGCACCTTGCACACATGCATTTGGGAAGGCTTGTCAGAGGAGCCAACAATACCAGGTCTTCCCAGTTCCATGTGACTGCCTTCACCACTCTCCTGTCTCTCTTTTATGGCTGTTTTTTGTTAAGAACACGGGCCAAACTTTATAATCCATTTGCAAATGTCAAAGTGTCATTTCTGAGTCTTCAGTAACCACCTGTCACTGCAGCACGAGCTGCATAATTAGAACTGACAATCCCTGTCTAGAGATTTCTTGGAAGCTGGAAAAATGAGAATGTTGTCAAAAAAATAGCAATGCTTCCAGTCTGCAATGCAGTGATGGAGTTGAAAGATGAGTGATTCAAAAGAGGCAGAGAATATATCAGCCTAGTGCCTTTTTCTAACTAGTTTAGAAGTCCAAAACGGTCTATAAGGATTTAAATTTCTCTTATAGCCTTAAAGAAAATGTATTCTAAACTGGCTTCTTTATTTCTCTCTCTTTACTGGACTAAACCAACAGCAAGTTTCATAGCAGTCATGCTTAAAGCCACAATAAGGGTGGTAATTTCTTTTGCATCAGTTGATGCCAAAGTTTTTTTATATTTTATTCATTTCTTATTTTTTTAGTAATTTTCTGTAAAATCATAAAAACTCTTTAAAAGAGGATCTTATTTTTTCTAGTAGAGAAAAAATAAATTTAAATTGGAGGCAGTGCTGAATCATACTGTGTTCTCAATTCTGAGCAACAGGGACAAATCTCAGAGTATGGTAGGAATTTTTTTATCGGTGGACAGTGACTTGCAGTGGCCTTTAGTGCTCACATTTCAGGGCAGAAACTAGTTAGCTGGAGAGGTAATGATTTCTCTTCAGGGGTTGTTTAAAAAAATCTTTTTGTAACAACTGTCATCTTGGCTGACACTTCGGGAATTGAGCTACAGACCTCCTGAGTTAGGAGCTCAATCTGAAATAGGGGAGCTAAATCACATAGCTTGCCTTACCATGGGATCTTACACTGTCGATGCAGCAGGGTGTGCGGAGGAGCTGCAACACATGCTACTCAGCACATCATGCATGCTTCATTTCAATCCCACCTACACCCTCAAAAGCAGCATATATGTAATAGTCATTTGAATTTGCTGGTGAAGTAGAGCTCTCCTTTGAACTTGTACAATGTATCAAAAGTGACCTGGTAAGGATAGACAAGAAATGACTCGAAGCGTGTCTCAGGGTAATGAAGATAAAAACAGGAGTTCTTTAGAAAGACAGGCTTGTTAACATGATTGTAATATATGTGATGGCAGTGCCAAAAAAGAAAACTCTACATAGCCAGTGGAAATACTGTACTATGTAAATATCACAGAGATTCAGACAGTCCAATTGTTATATCTGCCTGTGCATTTATACTGCAAGGGTATCATCCAAAAAGATAAAAGGCACCACAGCCACTGAAGCCACTAGAAGCCATGGGGGTGGCAGCAGCATGTGTGCCGACAGCAAAAGCGTGGTGCTCCCACAGGTGGTGGGGCCAAGGGAAATCCTGGCTGCGAGACCAAGGTCTGCCCCAGTTTTGAGTAACAGGGCACTGTGGTAGGAGAGCCCTGCGACTCTGGGATTTATTTCTTGGCTGGGTCACAAATGCTCTGTGAATTCTTTAGGCATGTGATTTGATCTCTGTGTGATTCAGCTCTTTGTCTCAAACAGTAAATAAAAGTCTGTTTTCCTGCCTTTGTAAGATGTCCTAAGACCTTTATCACTGGGTATCAGGGGCCTCATCTCTTCTGTGACTGTAAAATGTTGCTACAATATGTTAACGAAACATTTTTAGGAGGAAGAAGTGTTTGGATTTGGTGATTATCAAAGGGGAACGATCTCCACGTTGCAGAAACCATGCCTCACTGAGGAATAACCTGTTAGAAGGCCACAGCAAAGCAAGCTGTGGGATCCTCAGTAGCGGATCCCTGGTACGCTCACCCTGAACAGGGAGGGAGCATTCAGGCAGGTGTTCATTTTAGACTAACCAAGGATTCAAGCAGGTATGAAAGAGAAGTTTCCCCAATTAGGAAAGATTTAGTAAACAGCCAGTGTTCTCGTCCAGCTGTGCTACCAGCACAACTCCAACTTATGAGAGAAGGATGAGCCTTCGTCTCTGTGGGAGGACAAGCCCACAGCTTGTTGCAGTAAGAAGGGACATTTTGGGAGGCTGTACTCTCCCTGGCTGCCACAAATGAGAAGCCCTTTTTTCACGCAGGGAAATATTTTCTTTAAAGGACCTTTTGCTTTGGTATAGAACAACCAGCATTTGAGTAATACATTTCTTATAGCATCGATCTTCCAGTTATGTGTTTGTTGTTCTAACAGGCAACTGAGAATGACACGCGTGCTTTCTGTGGTCAGCATATGAGGGCATAAAGCATTTGTTGCTTAATATGGTACAAAGCAGTGTAAAATCAGTAAGTATTATGGCAGCCAATAGAAATATTTTTGGCCATTTGTGAATGAAAGAAATACAGTGAAAAAAATTTATGCCTTCAGATGAATTGCACGCTGGATTGCCTGTGAAACAGAAAGGAGTTGGCAGAAATTTTAGTTTCCTATGGACCAGGGGAGTATAAAGTGATGGATACGACAATTAGATGCTTTGCACACCTAGTTTTACTGTCGTAATAATTATAGACAAAATCAAAGTTACTGCCTGCAGGTGAACGCTGCTGGCTGTTTAGTTTCACAGTCTGGGTCTGAAACCAACATGTCGGTGTGCTGTCAGGAGTGCTCCAGCCCAGCATGCTGGGAGAGCCAAACAGCAGTGGGGCTGCTCCACACTGGCACTACCAGTGCTCCTTTGCCAGCCCTTTCTGTATTTGGGGAGATTCAGCATCTCCCAAGGTCCTTCAGGTGCCCTGAGAGAATACAGGAGTTCTATGAAATACTTTGCCTTCCTGTCGCATTCGTATGGCACACAGTTCTGTCCGTTTTCCTCTCAGCTGCTCCCAAAGGTGGGGACTCTCATATACAGTATGAGCAGCCCTTAGAACAGGCTATTTCAGGCTGTGTGCAGCTGGATTACCTTCCCCTCCCCCAGCATTGCTTCACCGACTGGATCTGACAAAAACTGACCATCCCTTTTACAGTGCAGTTTTAGTCCTTAGTGCATCCAATTTGCCACATTCTTCATTGGCTCTGCTTGACTTCAAAGTCAGGTATTTATTACCCAGAGCCAAATAAGCAGCCTGTGTGTCTGCTTTCTTTTCACAAGTATGAAGCAAAGTTGTTCTGTTGTCCTTACTCCTCTTTAAGCTTTATTGGAAGGAGGGGAGAAATGCCATTCTCAGTTTATTAATAAAAAGCTTGGGGTACTAGATGTGTTTATCATTCTTCTCCCACTTTGCTTGGATGACTGCAGTGAGTGATACAGAGTGCATGTGGTTTTCAGATCAAGAGAGAAATAGGAAGATGTAACTTAATTAACATAGGCAAGAAAGTGTTGTCATATTCATTACAAACAATTGTGGCTTCTAAAATCTAAAGCATGACGTGGTGGGTTGAGTCCAGAAGCTTTCTTGCTAGTCGTCAGACAGTACTTGCCTGTCTAAGCTCTCCTACGTGACACTGCTGACATTCCCGTGTCCCGCTGATTTAGAGGAGCAGCCACTGAAGCCGTCTCGTTCTTTTGCTTATCCTGTGCTGGCAGGATTGCCGCTCGATGAATATGAAGAGCAGCAGGTGGGCAGGAAGTCACCACCTTCCTTTTCCAGCTGGAAAGCAGGAATTGCAGCCTAGCCAACAGCAAATGAGGGATGGCCATAGCAGCAAAAGGAGTGGAGAACAGCAGGAGTGAATGAAGCCATTTGATTTCTCTTTGCATTGCTTGCTTGCCAGGGACACAGTTTCACCCTACGCCACATCCCACAGAACTGTATCGTGCCCTTGGTGTGGCTGTGATCAGCTGCTGGTGCAGGTGAAAAAAGGGAAGGACTGTCCTCTAACTGCAGATAAATTTTAAGCAACAGAAAGATGTGCTTGTGTAACCCTAGCACCTGAGCTCTTTCTTGTTTCTTATAGATGAAGCTTTGCAAAATCCCTCTAAAACAAGGGGATAGTGTCCTCATTTTACAAATACATCAAAGGGAGATTAAAGCCCAGATTCTTAAAGATATTTAACCACCAAACTTCCCTGGAGTTCAGTGGGAGTTAACACTTCAATATCCTTGAGAGTATGGATCTCAATAAATTACACACAGTCATCTCTTAAGTGTGTGATGGAGTTGGGAATTAATCCCAGACTTCCTGAAAGGTTGTTCTATGCTTTTACTTTCCTTCCTGCAAATGAGAATAGCACTATTCATTGTGCTGAAGGTACTCCAGGTTTCATGAGATTGGATTTTAGTTGAGCAGATTTTCATTGTGATGGTTTTGTTTTGATTTGTGGCCAGAGTTGATTGCAGCTTATTGGGGAAAATTTGGCAGAATATATTCAGTCAGAATTTGTAGTTCTGTAAAACAGCTTTGTGAAATTATGCTAATTTCCCTGGAATTTCATCTCTGACAGAAAAAGGAAGAAAAGGATGGTAACAGGTTCCTGTTGTGTCAAAGAAACATCTTGTTTTGACATTTCCAAAATGAAATGTTTTGATTTTTCACTTAAAAATAACTTTTTTCTTCATGTTATGGTATTTTTACATAATTTTAATCATTTGAAATTGAAATGAAACTGAATTTCATGACCCAAAAATGAAACCAAACGTAGGTGTCTTGAAAGCCCTCCTGAAAGGAAGCATTCATCCTGCAGGCGGCTCTACTGCCAGTCCCATGGGAGATGGGTCGCCTAGCACCGGGACCATCATCCCCAGGTGGCTCCTGGCTGTCCTGAGCACAGGGGCCAAGTGGGGACAAAGAAAAAGTTCTTTCCAGTCTGCAGGGAGCCCTTAGGTAGGTACGAAGTCATGGGCAAGGACGGTGCATATGGGGGCTTAGTAACATGTCCACAAACGACCATGTGGCAGCTGCTCTTCCCTCACTACCTCCTTGAAAAATGTATAGATTCTGTGCAAATCTTCTGCATAGAGACAAATTTGACTGTTCTTAGTAGTGGAAACGGGTGCAAAAGCAATATGGAAGAGTCCACCAAAATCTTATACGCCAAATCTTGATTTTAAAACAAAAGGTGATTCCTGACGAGAGACTTTTAATGAGGGGATTGTTTAGTTAGTAACACCAACACACTGCAAACGCTGTGTCAGATCCATAATGTTCACAAAGGACATCTTAAACTCGCAGCTAGAACTGGATGTTTGCCCAGAATTTTAAGTCCTTTTAAAAGGTGCCATTGCATATTTCACTCAGGTGTATTTTGCTGAGGATAATATATTGATGTTTGCCAAAAAGCTGCAGAACAAACCAAAAAATTTCTTAGAAATTAATTAGTATCAGAGTTCTCTTCATCAATATGTGCTATGATGTGCTTCCGTTGGATTAGTGCAGTAAAAGGCATTTTCCCTTTGCACAGGTCTCTGCTAATACCTATTTATTGCTGAACTTCCTCTGGAGCAGTGCTAGGTATGCTTCCATCATGACCCTATGGAGATGCCTCGCAGGAAACAAGCTCTTAAAATTAAGAGAGATGTTTGTCTCTGGGTAAAAAAGCAGAAATGGTTATGGATCACAGTGGTTTTTGGTGTCATGCTGCAATAGGAAAACCACTGCAGAAAAGCATGGACACTTTGAAGGAGCGGACCTTCAAAGTTCAGAGCACCCTCTGGTTTTTCTGAATCTGCAGAGTTCAGATGTGTCACTTGACACCTCCTCTCAAAAAGGCACAACTTTTCTGCACAGAGCAGAGAACCAGGTATATAGGAATGATGATGTGTGAAGCCTTGTGAACACAGTTTGTCATTTACCAACTTTGCAAGGGTCTTTTCAGATTTTGGCAGATACTTCAATACTCACAGTCAAAACCTGAAATATTTAAAATTAAGAAGTGTAAATCCCCCCCAAACGGGGAAAGCTGTCAAGGTGATGCTAGATTTAAAATCTGTCTGGAATCCAATCGCTAGGGTTCAAGCCAAGCCATTCTCCTTTCAGCAGCTGTGGAGCAGCCCAGCTTGGGACATTTACCCGGATGAATGTGCAAGTCACTCAGTAACTGAGGAACAGGAAGAGCATCCCTAAACTTGATGTGATACCCATTTGCCTTTACTGTTTCTTTCTGGGGAAAAAACATAATCTTTCCTTGCAACACAGGAGGTGCTTTAATTATTCCTCAAGAGCAGCTGTTCAGTGGTTGTTCCTAATTCCAGCAGCAGCCAGGGTGGTGAATGGATCTGCTGCTGCCATCAGATCTGAGGACGGTGATTTCTTAACTTCAGGGTCTTCACAGAATCCCAGACTAGGACAGGACCCTTCTTGAGATACACAGGGGGCTTAGGGCTGATCTATGCCCTTTGCTGCTGCTTCATTATAGTAATTTATCTCTTCCTTGTATATTTTCAGGCTGGATTCAGTTACCACAGTAAGGAATCTTACTCCAACACCTCGGGTTAAGTGTGGGTGATTAAAGGTGACTCTACGTCCCCCGAGTCATTTATAAGTGACTTATAGAGCTAATAATGGCCTCACCCTTTTGTACCTTGGTACACAGCTTGTGTTCTGAAGTCTTTTATAGCTCAAATGAGCTGCTTTTGCTTATTTATTTCCCTCCTCATTCATTTTTAATGGTTCTAAGAGACTCCCCCATTCCTCTTCTGACAGCAATGATTTAGGCAGGGCTCATTAACATTACTTACGTTACTAAATATCACCATTATGCTGGTAGACCAAGGAAAATGTGTGCAGTGCTAAATCAGAAGAGATCCTGTGAGCCTGCCAAGGTGGCAGGGCTGTGTTTGAAGTGTATATTGTAAACAGAGAGTGCTTGTATGGGGGAAGGATCACTTGTAGAAGCATGGATTGGGGACAGAGTCCCAGAGTGATTCTGAAATACAGATTTTATGTGGAAATATCAAAGACTTCCTTTCCTAATTGGCCACCCTTGAAATGTCTACTAGAGCTGCTCTAGCTACAACTTATTTTCAAAGACTTATTAGCTGTGACTTTGTAAGAGTTCCAACAGAATTGCTATAGCAGAAAAGCAGTTTCCTGTGAGGGTTTTACCATTATCCCATGGGAATTTAATAATGATAATGAGGTGGGGAAAGACTGTTACAGCTATTTCTGAGAGCTAACAGTGAAATGTTGGGTACCTCTTCTGGGAGTTTTGATGTACTTTCCCCTTGCCCTCCCTCCCATTAGATTTTTGGATTCTATTCAGCCCAAAGCTAACATGGAGTTTATGGGACCAAAAGAGTAGTCAGCCACACAAATTCATATCTACCATGGAGAGCTATTGCAAAAGGATAATGGGAAAAGCAGTAAAATCCTTTTAGAAAAGGGATGGCAACAATGTTCATTGGAGAAATGGATGCAGGAGGCCAAGTGATAGGGATCACATGTGATTTGTAAGGGGCCTTATTGTTTCCTTCCATGTTCTTCCCAGGCTGGCTGAAGTCCTGCTGCTACAAGGCTTCAAAGAGTTTAGTGTTTTCTTCCACAGACAGTCTAGCAAATGGGGAAATAAAACTACAGTAATTAACAAAACCTGATTTATCTTGTTTGTGATCACACCTGAAGAGCATACAGAATGTGGGGTGTTTTAAAGGACAGCACTGACTTCTTTTCAAATAACACCACCAGCCTTTTAAAGTAAACATAAAAAAAGAAGTGCCTGGAACCAGCAATGCCCCTCTCCTTTTTGGGCAATATTTGTTTGCCAATGAAAGTCCTGCGTTAAAGTGACACAGCAGCTTCACTTTCACAGTTGCAAAGCTACCAGCTGAGTTTTGGGCTCAGTTTTGGGGTACCCAATGTACAGAGCTGCACGTGGGACTAAGGAATGCATATTTACAGTGAGGATTTTGTGGTAGGAAGCAGCAGTGACTTAGCTCTATTCCTGTTTCTGACAATAGGACTGGGGGTTTGAATTAAATGCAATGCTGAGCACATTTGAAATATTCCACTCTGCACATTTTGTGGCAGTGATGATTGAACTTGACATCCAGCTTGCCAGAAGCCACATGTTTGGTATGTACATGGCACACTTAGAAATCTAATTCCTAATTCTGCGCTGTGCTGGCAATAAGGGACCTCTGACCTCTGCTGCCCTGGTGCACAGAGATTAGATGTGTGTGTGTGACTCAGAGGAAGCTGTCTGATGTAAGAAAAAGAGGTGGAGCTGCAGGAGCCAAAGGAAACCCAAAGCACTTTTATAACCTACCAAGTTCATGCCCAAAAAAGCCATTCAAACTCCAGTTGCCTCAAGAGATAAAAGTCCCCTGTATTGAGAGAATTTCTGGAGCAACTCGTGAGCAGTAGTACAGCCTCCCTTAATTAATGGAAGTCAGCTCACCGTAGTTGTGTGAAAAGCTCCAGTGACACAAAGCCCAGAAAGGCTTTAGCAAGGGAGCACCACACCAGAAGGGCTTAATGGCATTATAATGTCCTTGAATTACAGTGGCCACAGCACAGAGAGATGTATTCCAGCAGTACATTAGCAGTAAAAGAAAACCTACTCTTTCTCCCTTGAGCCCTTGTCACCTTTCCTGGAAACTGGAGTTGCCATCCCTGAGATACCAAAACTCAAAGGCAGGAGGAAAGGAAAGGGAGATATGGGTGGGAGTTGCTGGATTTTGGAAAGAAAACAAATTGCTTTTCCCCACAAATTTCTCACCTTGCTCCAGCCCCTTTGTAGTTCCTACTGCATTTTATAACATGTTTAATAGTTTTCTGAAATCTGTCTGGTTTGGGACCAAGCTTTTGCAACCTCCTAATTCCCTTAATAACTAACTGTCGGGGAGCTGTTTGTTGATTTAGTACAGACTCTCTCTTTCGTTCACACATGCTGGCACACATATCCGAGGGTATGTGCAGTCACTCCATTCATGCGTTTAATAAACTTGAACCACAGCCATTTCTGCTGTGTGTGGCGAGGCATGTAAAGCGAGAACTGTAGTACAGGAAGAAGGGTTGGTAGTTAAAGGCTGTTTATATGAATTAGCACTAAAGAAAAGGAGCTGCTTGACAGACTGAGGATTTGAAATCCATTACAAATTGAAAAGGAGACATGGGGGCTCAGAAAAGACAGTGGCAGCAGAAGCTTCTCTGTGCTGTCCCCATCAACATCAACATGGAGAAGGCATGTGAGGGGGAACGCGGTTGCTCCCTCCACCCGTGTTGGCTGTGGGGACTGCCTGGAGGCTGCCAGCTGCTGAGCTGCATCTGACGGGACTTTGCTCATGTGTGTATTTGTCCTGCAGAGGCTCAGCTGAGTCCCATCAAACTCCTTTCACAAAATATTCACTCATTTCCAACAAACAGCTTAGAAAACTCATTCTCAAAAGAGACAGAGAAGCTCAATCTTTCTTCTTTCTCTACATCTTTTTAGTCTTCTTCTTGTGCTGGAAGATGAATGGTTTGGATGTGTCTGCAGTATCACAGGCATGGCTAATCTGCCTTTCTATTGATGACCTGTTTCTGAATGTCCTGGCCTGATTTATGAAAATGTACTGTACTTTGCACCATGTTTTGATGTTGCTCTGTTAGGACTGCATGCAAACTGCAGCAGAACAGTGATGCTTATTCATTCAAACAGTGAAGGGCTGGCTGGGAACTGAATGAGCTCATAGTTGTTGCCGTCTTCACTTACAGAAAGGGAAGAAGGAGAAAGCCAGTATCCCAAGCCTAGTCATTCTTTTCCTGACCATCAGGTTGTTTCATATATCATAATCTTGAAAGCACAAGATTGTAGTATTTATTTAGTTATTCATCTATTAGGTTCTAGGGATGGCTTTTTTATTTAACTCTGTCTCTCTGTAGTAAACCATGATAAAATTTGGAACTGAGGTCTGTTTGCCTGCCAAATTTTCTTTCTTTTGCTATTGCCTGACCATCACTGAATTTAAAATCCGAGAGTCTGATTCACATCCCTTACTAGCGTAGTTCAGCAGTTACCTCTACCATCTGGAAGAATCTCAGCCTTGTTCCAGTCCCTATGTGCCGAACTGCTCTTCACACACACACAGAGACCAATATAAAACAGCAAAATCCCACCTGTGCTGTCTATGTGTGCTTCAAAAGCCACTGCTCAGATAAGGAAGGTTTGCCCTGGCAGGAGGACATTTGGCAGGTCCCCTCCTAGAAGCCCTGTTGGAGGTGTGGAGCAGAGGATGCGCAGGGAGGCAGGAGAGGTCTGCGGGGAGCAGGGCTCCAGCACCTCGGCGCTCTGCTCTGCAGAAGACACTGCGGTGGTTTGGAAGCGTCTCTCAACCGTGATTTCTGTGCTGCAAGGCACCAGGGTTTACCTGTTACCTTAAATCACTAGAAAGTGGTTTCAGCCCTAGGTTGATCACTCATGGGGACCTTTAATTGCCTAATGTGTTATTTAGCTAAGATTCACAAATATGAGTGGTGCTAGCTGGAAGCAGAGGTGGTGAGGAAGTCACACAGAAAGCTATTACCTGGCCCTGTGCACTACTGAAGAAAATCCTTGTCTTTAGGCCGTTCACTTGTATGTGGGGTCCAGCCAGCAAAGCACAAAGGTGAAGGACCTCAGGGCAATCAGCTCCCAGGCTGAATGTTTTCCTTGGGGCCACTTTGTCTTCAGCTTTGATCTGTTGTCCCTCAGGTGGAAATCAGCACTTTGAGACTGCCCAGTGCTCCTTCTCACTGGGCATCCCAGAGAAAAGAAGAAAGGCAGAAAGCAGCAGACAGAGCTTATCAGAGCATAGGACAGTTGTCTGGTTTGAGAAGAGCACTTAAAATACAAAAAGGCAGCAGGGGTAAGTGCAGCACCATCAAGGAATAGATGATTTCCACTTATGGAAGCAAGGTACCCCCATGGGGTGGTGGAAGGAGCAGGTGTACCAGGCACTGCCTGAAGGTCTTCTGACTTCCTGCCAGTTGGACAGGGTATTAGATGTTGCAGGTAGGAAGTATGATGTAGTTCTCGCCTTGAAAATATTACATTCACATTAACATGCCTTCTGCAAGGATGCAAGAATAACATCTGCTCTCTTGCGGCTGCCCAGACATGCTGCTCCCAGAAGGGGAATGTGCTTATGCCTCCAGCCTTCCCTATAGCCATTTCTGCAGGCTCACGTGAAGCTTCTCCCAGAGCTTTGCAGACCATCATCTTCCACAGCTCAGGCCAGTTTGGATCAGCATGATGATGAAGTGGATATTACATTAGTGCCACAGGCCCCAGCAGGAGCCGGGACTTGTCTGTGCTGAGCTGCCTGCTGTGAGGACCTTCCCTTGAGCTGAGTACCCCCATGCTTTGAGGCTTTTTGACAGCAACTAGGTTTTCCTGCTGTGCAGCACAACGAGATTGGACTCTGACAGGAGCTGTTAAGAGCAAGTGTAAAACATGCTAACATGAGAATATCCCAAAAAACATAATTCTGCCTGTGAATAAACTCCTTACTTTCCTGCTGAAACCAATGGCAACTAGAAGATTTTTGACCTTAAAACAGACGTTACTTGCAAGAGAGACATTGCAAGAGTCATGATAACCTTTTTTGGTAAGTTACCTAGGCTCAGACAAGCAAGGGTGGAAATGGATTTGCTATGGATCTGTCTCTAAGGGGGGGTTGTTGTTGTTTAAAGATAATAATATTAGGAATGCAAATTATCCTACAAAAGCTAGTGATATTTAAATATGATTTAAATTCATTTAGCATTTAAACAGAAAAGTAGAAAATGGCATTAAATTCAGATGAGGATGAGACTATGCATTCCAGAGTCAGAAATATTAAATACATCTACAGAATGGAATACAAGGTCTGGCTGGTAATGGATTGTGAAAAGAGTTCGGGGGTTTAATAGATCATTCCTTCAGATCATCAGCATGGTAAAGTGGTAGTTAATAAATTATTTGACATGTACATTTACTCATATATTTTAACTAGCTGTAATGAACAGGTCCTGTCATCTCACCTAGATCTTTGCAATAGCTGCCAAATCGGCTGAGTGAGATTTAGTAACTCTCAGCAATATTGATGTCCAGAGCTGCAGGTAATAAATAAGGCAACATCAGGACTAGCTTGAGCAGAATACCGTGTAAGACCTTTGTCAGGCTTGCAGCAGAGAGGTGGAGCTGTTTGGCCCCAATAAACACCACTGGGCATCAGTGAACTCTTCCCTGTAATTAGTTTTTGGTTGATGTGACCACCCCATGCCCTGGCACCTGTAATGGGACTCCTGAAGAAGCCTTTGTCCCACTTTGGAGTTGCCTAGAGAAATTTGTCCCCTGCTCCTTTCTGTAGACAGGCAGTTACCTGTTCGTCCCCGCAGGTATGGGGTATTCCTTGGGCTGCACACAGAGTAGGAGGATAGTAGAGTCTGACTGAGCTCTGGGGAGTGCAGAAGAATCTGCTCTTGGTGTCATTATGCTAGCACTATCCTAATGTTGGAATGGGAATTAAGGACAGAAAGAAGCAGTTCTTTTATCTTAGATTATACTGGAAATATTTATTGCAGAAATAACCTGCCTATTCAGGGCACACCAGGCACCTTTCTCATTATTCTGAGTTGTCCTCTGAACGTGGAACTAGTTTAAACCAATATCCTTTCTCTTCCTCCCACTCACTTTCCTAGCATGTAGTGTACTTTATAATCTGTGAAGAGACTCATTAATTTTTTTTTCCTCCTTTTTTCAGGTTTCTGACAGATGTGACTATGTCTTTGTCAATGGGAAGGAAATGAAAGGCAAAGTGAATGTCATAGTTAATTTTACTTACCAGCATCTGAGTGCCCCTTTAGAAATGACAGTGTGGGTTCCTCGTCTCCCACTGCAGATAGAGGTCTCTGACACAGAACTAAATCAGATCAAGGGGTGGAGAGTCCCCATCATCTCTAATAAGAGGTAGGTTTCATTAGAGAATGTTCCTCCTGGGCTGAGCACTTGCCAAAGACCTGTCAGGGCCAGTGGATCTGAACATGCTCATTTGGCCTTAATGCAATTCTGGTGTAAATTTGAAGGTCACCAGACATTTATTCAATAGGCTACTGCACTGGACTTATGAGGGAAATGGAACCTGCAGGTTGCATGATCCTGTGCTGGAGATCAATTTCTTTTTATAGTGCTAGTGACTGAGATGGAAAGAGCCAATTGGTCAAGTTAGGCAGGATCAGCCATGAGGCAGAAGGAGGACATCGACAAGGACCAGCTCTGGCAAGGCTGGTCGGTCTGTAGCCTGGTTCACAGGTTCTTCCAGTTAAATTATTCATTGTTAATGGTCACAATTAGTACATGCTTGTTTCATGTCACTGTAGGGTCCACTGGCACTGATCAGTGTTCCGAAGTCAGGACACTGATACACTAAGGCTTTAAAGATGCTGTCTGTGCCCACAGGTCAGTAGCACGTGAATGACAGGACAGAGGATGGATGTAGGCAGATCTAGACTGTCTGTATCTGTTGTCAGTGTTATTAAGAACAAGATCAAATTGATAACTTAGGTACTTGCTATTCCCACCTACCTATGAAGACATCATTTATTACCAGGTTTCTGTTAGTATCACAGCAAAGAGATGGAGATTTTGGTGGAGGTGTGATTTCAACCTGAATGCCATACAGAAAGGGATGTGTATGTAGGTGCAGACATAGGAGATTTCCATGGTAACACAAAGATGTTTATGGGAAGGTCCAGAAAGAAAAAAAGTGTGAAGGTCCTGAAAGTAAGGACTTAACATGGAAAATAATGAGAGATATTTTGAGAGAACAGTGTGGTAGTGAAGCTAGCAGGCCAGCTGGTGATTTCAGCAGTTTTGCTGGAGATCTAGGCAGACTGGAGGTCTCAGTTATGAACAAGGGAAACACAATAAAAGTGGGGGAAACTGGCTGACTTCAGAAATGCACTGAAGGAAGCAGCTTTAGCAGAGCAACGGAAAGGGGCAAAGCCCACTTGTTCCAGCAACCAGGTTGCCAACTTATGTTAGCAATAGCTCTCCTGTTGCAAGCTCTCCCAGCACGAGTTTAAATTAATTTTTCATTCTTGATGTCCTACCAGACCAGCCAGGGACAGTGACGATGAAGAAGAGGATGAACGTAAGGGAAGAGGCTGTGCCCTTCAGTACCAACATGCAATGGTGCGCGTCCTCACACAGTTTGTAGCTGAAGCCTCAGACCCCACTGGCCAGCTGAGCTATTTACTGGGTTCTGACTGGCAGATTGACATTACTGACCTGGTGAGTGACTTCATGCAGGTGGAGGAGCCAAGAATCGCTAAGCTACAGGATGGACAGGTTTTGATTGGGCAGGAGCTTGGAATGACAACAATTCAGGTAAGGAAAATTAATTACTTACTCCTTTTGCTCCATTAACCCACTACTTTGGGAACTGAGGTACTGATGAGGTATACAGCAGCTTCTTGTATTAGCAACACAAATTGAAGCCATAAATTTTTTAGTGGAACAGAATTGCAAGAAGGACCGGAAGACACAGAAGAGATGGTTTTCTCTTCTTATCTTGTGCCCTGAAGTATGTAGATTGCACTTTTAGTAAATTTAGCCCAACCTGTGTACTTGGAGGCTGTTTCTGATTATTTTTGTCTAAGGGTTTTTTTGAACCTGGAGCCAGTATATGGGCTATCACAAGGCATGCAGTGGGTGAAACAGCTCGGTCTTCTCAAAGCCTGCACTGACAGAGCAAAGGGTAAAGTAAAAATTAACTAGCGTGGGTTGAGGAACTGAGCCTGGAATACGAGTCCCATGGGATCAAATCCCTGCATACCTTGAAAGCTCAAGCCGTGTGTTACAAAATATAAATGTTAGGGTATTTCAGAGTATGCATAAAGCAATAATAACAACTGGTACTTCTAGAATGATGTTAAAACATTGACTGATTAGTGACAACTAAGCTATGTGCTCTAGGGATGCAGATTTAGCTTCATCATTTTCAGCCAATATGGCCAAGAATATGGCCTATAAATACTACTGTGTATATGACTGTGCCTTAGCGTCCCCACTCTGAAGTAACTCACCTAATCTATGCATCATATCATTGGCAGCTTTTCACATACAGTCCTGTCTGCCATGAGAGAAACACTAGCCTAGAAAATGGGGTCCCAGAAGAAAAGAGGAAAAAAAGATCCCAGCTAATCCAGTGATAGTACAAAGGAGAAAACATGTTAACAAGCACTTGAACAGGAAAAAAAATCCAGCTCCAAACAGGCTCATCATCCCAAACTGTCAAACCAGAAAACAACCACCACAACTCTTGATAACACAGGTTGCCGGGGCTAGAGAAATGGGATTCGAGATTTTGACTTTCTGCAAAATCTGTAAAGACTTTCTGAATGACTTTCCAAAGCTCTGGAATTTACAATGCTCCTACAAATACACATAAAACTGTGGAAGGAAAAATCCAAGGGAAAAAAGCTGAGAGCAAGTTATATTTAAAGAATACCTCTTATAAACTGCTTCCAAAATGCTCTGTACTCTGTATGGATCATTAGATTCAACTTGCTTGCTAATGAACATCTTTGCATGTCATGTATCAGTGCACTGACCGCCATGCACATTTTTTTAATCAAAACAAGTTTTCTCTGTCAATTTTGTATACAGTACCATGAGTGTTTATTGTAGCAATTCCTTAGCTTTCTTTATATAGGATAGAAATAAATGCCATTTATTCTGTGGATTTTATATAAAGCTACAGATTGCATTATATATATGCCACCTAAAAACACGATCATTAATAAAATAATTGCATTTCATGTAAAGATTACATTTACAAATGGGCAATACATCTGAAACAGATGCAGTTAACATAGCACAGAGGTGAATGGCATTGCTGATTACAATTACGTTGGCAAAAGATGTTATAAGCACCCTATTATTTCAGAAGAGTTGTAAAATGTGACTAGCCATTTTTAATCATACTTTAATAGTGTCTGTCTGCTAAGAGGAATTCTGCCCATTAACATAAATATCACTTACCTGTATTACAGTAGCTCTGTGTAGCTATTTTACTCAGTGCTGGGGTTGCTAACTTCAATTGGCTGTTGCTAACTTCAATTTTTCTTTCCAGATATTGTCCCCCCTTTCAGATGCAATCTTGGCCGAGAAGACAGTGACAGTTCTGGATGAGAAGGTGACAATAACTGACCTGGGAGTGCAGCTGGTGACTGGATTGTCACTCTCTCTGCAGCTCAGTCCAGGAAGCAATAAGGCCATCTTTGCTACCGCAGTAGCACAAGAGCTGCTCCAATCTCCAAAGCAGGTACTATTGCCCACAGGTACTGTGTTGTGGAAGGACACCACTCTGATTCACTACACCCAACCTTATAAGCTGATGGGATCAAGCAGATTTTTATTAATAATATGCTAATAAAACATTTCCCTTATGGGCACTTTTTTCTGAAGGCCACCAGGTGCCCTAACAGAAAAACAAAAATGGCGCTATATCTAAACAACCCCAGTACACAAACAGGTGTACCCCATCTGTCGTGGCTGCATCCCATAAATAACACATGCAACGCAATAATGTGTCATAATTAAGCAACAGCAGTCCCCTTACACACACAGACACACAGACACACACACACACACACAAACCCTTCCTGTCCCATCTAGCGCCTACTAGATCAGAGGAGATACTGCCAATTAGATTGCCAAGTTCAGCCTCCCACCACAGGCAGCCAAATTAACCCTTTAAGCACATCTTTAAATGAGAGTGTTTTGCATAGTGCCAAAGTCATCTTCCTTTAGTTACTTTCCCTAAGCATTTTAAGAACTTGGGGAATGTCCCTTTCATTCTGATTCATTACTAGAATATGAATCAGCATCATTGACTCATTTCCTGATTCATGATTTCATAAACAACTTTTTGTTTCCCCATTATTCTTAGTCCCTATGTTAGGGAACCAAAAGTTACCAAGGGCTTTTGGACTTTGCCATGTCCACACCAGTCTCTGCTTGATATTTGTCCTTGTGCTTCTCTCTACATTTGAAATTTAAACTGTTTTTTTCAACCCAAATCTATCAGTCTTGGACTTACATCAAGGGTGCACTGGGCTCTTAACACTTAAACATGTTCTGAGCTTTAAAGGTAAATGATCATGGCATGCACGTTCGAAATCTGGCTAACTGTTGAGATGCTTTAATTCATCATAGGGTCTTACCCTTGGGATGCAGGATGAGAAATAGTGCAGAACTGCTGTCTTTATAGGGTGATAAAAATCAGGCTCCCATAGTATTCCAGGAATTACGAAATCAATGCCAGGCAGCTAGAAATAAGACCTGCGATCTAATCCATTGCTGACACGGGGAGTTAAACAAATCACCTTGAAATCAGCCCAAAAGCTGAGGTTGATGGCATTTAGTCCCAGTATGCTGCCCAGCAGCAACATTTCAGCTCCCAGGAATGGAGTCTATACTGCCTCTCTGGATGCAGGGGTACAGTCAGAACAACAGTGGATCAGTGTTAAACTAGCGAGGAAGATGTGCACCTTCCACCCTTGAAGGACTGACTCCGTTTTGAAAGGCATCTGATTCCTTCCATTGCTTAGTAGATGATTTTCAGAGCACACTCCCTATAAGCAGAGCAATGCAAAACTATTAAGTGATTATGCAGGTTTAAGCAACACAGTAGGAGGATGAGAGCTGATGACATAAATTCTATGCAGCCTTCAAGAAATATCCAAAGATTAATAAACACAAAGCCGGGATTTATGACAGTGTCAGCAAAGTCTTAGGGCTCTGTCCTGAAATACAGACAGAAGCAAATCTCCCATTGAAGCTGTAAGGATTTCAGAATCAGGCCAGTAGATTATGCACGATACAATCCCAAAAGACTGGAGGCTTATTCCCCATGATCTGAACAGGTGAATGACTATGTGCTAGAAACAATTTAAAAGACAATGATAAATAATTACTCTCCATATATAGGTTCAGTTAGAAAGTAAATGCCGTCTTTTTGAAGAACAGCTTATTTAAAGAAACAAGACTTTTATAATCACATTTTCTGCAAGTACGGTTATTAATCTGTTGGTTGGGTGTTTGTCTGTCTGTCAGGCTCTCTCTCAGAGCAGGGTGATCCCAGCTTTTACCAGACAGGAACTCACCTCCTTTTAGACACTAGAGAATCCACTCATCAAGCCAGGAGTCTTTCTGGTGTGGATTCTCCAGGGGCTAATAAGGTGCAAATACCCCAGCCAAAACAGAGCAAGTCAGACCACCAGAAGCAGGAATTAAATTCCAGGATAGCAATCTGAATTTTGTCTGGAAATGATTGACGTGTCAATGCCAAGATATTTTCAGGTAGCATGACAATTTTCGATTCCATTCGAGAGTCCTTAGAGGACCTGATTTTCAGAAATGGGTGAGCACATGTTTTCTGAAATCTAAGAATACTTTAAAATGTTTCAAGTTAGAAACCCAAAGTCAAAGTTCTCAGGAATGCTGCACCATTACACATCTGCAAGTACAGAATTAGTACTCAGGTCTGACCCATTTACATTCAATAAACCTCCATGCACTCTGAAGGATACAATTTGTGTTGCTGTGACACAAGATTACACGTTATTATTCTCTTGCTTTTAATTGCTAACAAGCATGAAAATTGTTCTGGCCATTTCCTAAAGAAGCAGCTGATCAGTTTCCTCTGCTTGTACAAAACAGTTAATTTGAGAGACAAAAATCAAGGACTGAAGGTATGGAGCCATGTATGGACCTACTTGCTATATTAACAAGTGTGTGTAACAAGAGAATAGTTTGTATTTTAAGCAGTTTAGAAATAATGTAATATTTGTTTTTCATTTAAATATACAACAGTAAAGGATCTCAATCACGGGTAATGCTTTCTGACATGCAATTTATTATGGTGCTGAAGTAGATTCTGCAGAGCCCAGGGGATACAGCTCCTTTAAGCACCTTTGGGGAAACAAATCTTATTATCAATGAGTGTTTTAAACTAGTATTTCTCTTCACATCTTGGCAAGATATTAGTTTTATTGCTCTCCCTTTTTATTTCTTTTCTGGTTGTAAAATGGTATATGGATCTTGTGAGGAGGAGGGAACAGACCAGGACAGAACGTATCTCCCTTGATGTTTATTCTGAGTGTGCGTATATTTGTTTTATATATTACAGGAAGCAGCCATCAGCTGCTGGATCCAGTTCAGTGACGGATCTGTCATGCCCCTGGATATTTATGACTCCAAAGACTTCTCCTTGTCAGCTACATCTCTGGATGAGAAGGTGGTCTCCATTCACCATGACCCCAAATTCAAGTGGCCTGTGATTGCTGCTGAGACAGAAGGCCAGGGGACGCTGGTGAAGGTAGAGATGGTGATCAGTGAATCATGCCAGAAATCCAAAAGGAAGAGCATCCTAGCTGTTGGAAGTGGTAGCATTAAAGTCAAGTTTGGGCAGAGTGATGCCAACCCTAACATCAGTGACAGTAAACACAGGGGTGCTGGTGTCCACCTAGAAAATCACGCCAGTGACCGGCGTCAGAAAACCACTTTACAGGGAAGAGCTGAGCTAGATGGCCAGTACTACAGCTCCTCAATGGGCCACGAGCAAGGCAAAGGGACCACCACGCAAAGGTCTATTTTAAGTAAAAAAGAAGACAGAGAAAGCCTCCTGGATGATGACAGTCATCTGCAGAACATCCCAATAGACTTCACAAGCTTCCCTGCACAGGTGGATCTACCAAGAAACAATGGAGACTTGGAAGAGAATGACCTAGTCCAGACCCCTAGGGGACTCAGCGATCTGGAGATAGGAATGTATGCTCTTCTGGGAGTCTTTTGCCTGGCAATTCTGGTCTTCCTTATCAATTGTGTCACTTTTGCTTTGAAGTACAGAAACAAACAAGTTCCCTTTGAAGAGCAAGAAGGCATGAACCACTCTCATGACTGGGTTGGGCTGAGCAACAGGACAGAGCTGCTGGAGAATCACATAAATTTCTCATCCCAACAAGATGAACGTATCACAGCTATTGACAGAGGAGTGGACTATGAAGAGAGCAAATATCTCCTCAACACAAATGCCACCAAAAATGTTAATGGACAATCTTTCAGGTCTCCTGAGTCCACGTTCACTGAAGGGAAAGAACAGAAAAGTGAACCAACTACTTCTCCTACCTCGAAGAGGAAACGGGTTAAATTCACCACTTTTACCACCATCTCCTCTGATGATGGGTGTCCAACTGTCAACTCAATCTTGATGAGTAGTGAGGATGACATTAAATGGGTCTGCCAGGATATGGACCTGGGGGAGTGCAAAGAACTTAAAAACTATATGGAGAGATTACATGAAAATGTATAATGAGATGCAAAAGACTGTTTTGTGTGGTTTGTTTGTTCGTTTGTTTTTCACTCACCTTCTGCCTTTAATTTTGGGTAGTGGGGCAAAATGTTGTATTGATAACAAGAATCAGCTGGTGGATAATAACTCAATGGAGCCCCAAGAAGCCACCCAAAAGCAGCTGGGAGAGCAGAGGTCCTGGACAGCTGTTAAAATTCAAGTCTTCTCTGTGCTCAGAGATGGAAGTGAAAGATGTGTGTGGTTTTTTGATGCATGGTAACATGAAAAAAAAACTTAGCAAAATAATACGGTCTCATTCTCTGAGCTTTCCCAGGAAATCAATAAATATAACAAACTCCAGTGCAGTTTGGATATTACAAAGTTCACACAGCTCTACTGTTCAATACTGCAAGCTTTGGTTAAAAGCAAAAAATTGGTCTCAGAATAAATAGATCTGCGAAGAGAGCATGTCATTCAAGCCACATGCAGAGAATATCAATCCAAGAACATTAATTTAAAGCTGACAAAAACCAACAGTGTGAGCATTGCAGCTTCCAGAGCTGAAAAGTCATGAGTTTCCAAAGAATCTAGAGAGGAAAAAGGAGTAACTGGGCTGTTTACAAACCAGCATGTTTGCCTCCCAAGCACTGAGAATGGATACACATATACAGTTAAAACTGAAACTCTTTTTAAGTAGATGCCAAGGTAATAAACTTTGCCAGCCAATTTTCAGTATTTCTTAATTTGTAAAATAGGAGAAGATACAATCTATACTCAGAATATCACTTATATAAAGGAAGGTCTGTTTTGGAAAGTTTGAGAGAACAAACTATTTTTAAAAGCCCACTTTATTTGATTGTCCTGTTTCAAATTTGTATTGCCAGCCATTTCCCTGGAGCGCTCCCCATCTGGTATCCTGAGGGCACTTACTAGCATCAGTCAACTTTGGAAGCATGTGGGTTTTTCCTTCCCTTCCACGCACACTTGCTTCTCCACGGTGTGCTCTTGCCAAGCACAGACACTCTTGGTACCATGCTGGTACTTGCTTTACATGCTGCCATTTCCCAAAGTTGGCCACTCTCTCTTGGGTAAGTGTAACTTGTGCTGAACTCAGACACCAACAGCAACCATCTCTTTGTCTGCCCCCTTCCCTGGGAGAGGTCAGGTTGTTCAGTTCCTTCTGCTCATGCTTCTTTAGCCCCCTGCTCAGCATGTTTAGAGGGCACTTGAAGGTCACAGAGGAGTGCTGCACATTGAACATTGAAGCCTGAACAGCTAAACTCAGTAGATAACATTTGTTTCTCCCAGAGATGATGATTATCTTTTGTTTTCCTCTGATAAGGATGTACATATGGTAGGATTTCAGTGATTAGCCTTTGAATCCGATGTGCCCTCCAGCCCTAAAACCATGACATTTTTTTGTGAGGTCCAAAAGCAGTCTCCAATGACCAGTGGCAAAGTGCCAAAGCACTAACTAAAACCCAGCTTATATTTCAAGTTTTCCTTTATTTTCCAGACGAGTCCTTGCCCTCCTTTTATTATTAAGTCTCTTTCTGTCATTGAATCTAGGTTGCTCAGTTTAATACATATCTACCCTCCCATAAACACTTAGATTGAATCCCTCTATATTTAGAATGTACTGTAGATTGTAAGAATGTAATATATATATTTATAAACATGCCAACTGTGAATAAAATTTGCATTTTAGTGGCTTCATCTTTTTTCCTACTCTGAATGTCTCTTTCCTTTCACTGTCAGAACGTTTACCCTAAAAGGGACTGGCAGCAATATGGAGTCTTGTCCTTTGATGAAATGGTGAATTAAGGCTCTTGGCACAATCTAGTCACAAAGTTTTACATTGTGCAATGTTGGGGGGAGAAGATACAACATCAACAACATGTTATGCTACAAATGTATTTGCATCAAGTCACCCTTCCAAGATTTGAAACCATTTGCAACTAAATCCACATGCATATTTCTAGCCTGAAAGCCTGATATGTGAATTTCTGATTTTGGTGCTATTGGGAAGATCTGCATTTGGCTAAGTGCCTTCAAAGACAATTTTAAAAGAGTAAGTTGCTGTAAACAGGGCAAATGTGCCCCAAACTTCGGATATCAGTATTTGCATATCAGATGGTCTTTGCTTTCTTCCAGCACCTCCCATCAAGGCCTGGATTACTCAGTCCTATGCAAGCTCAAGGACAAAGTACAGAAGTGAGGACAGCACAGTGCAGGGCCCAGACTAGCTCTGGATGAGTGCTCAGGTGAGAGAAGCAGCCTTGGTGCCATAGCAAAGCACTGCGGCCTCCCAGCAGGTTCAGCTATGTTCCAGCCCACAGTCTTGCCTCCAATTTTGGAGCTATTTTGGGTGCTTTTTACACATCACTACATTGCGTCCACAGAGATTTACCCTTAGCAATGCGGAGGTCAGGGTAAAAGTGGCCAAATCTCAGCTGGCAGTCTGTGCAGATCAGATGCGTGCATGCGTGCAAGGTTGCCTTGCAAAAGCATCACTGCATGGCCAATCTTTCTCTTTCGGAAAGAGCAGGTACAAGCCATGCTGGGAACAGGCTGTCAGAATTGCTTTACCAATGAGCTGCTATGGTGAATCCAGCTTTCTGTGTTAGCTGCCTCTGGGGAACATGAAGAACTAACAGCAAGTTCATCTGGTAGCACAAACCACTGAAATGTTCTCCTAGGACAAAACAGCCGCCAGCTACAATGCTAAGGATACTGACATTCAGATTTATGCCTTTCTGCTTGCTCAGAGGTCCCTGCTGTCTCTAACAGCTGTAGCTTGCTATTATCCATAAGGCAATACTATAAATAATACCTAGTATTTAGAGTGCTCTTTGTCCATAGATCTCAAAGTGCTCTGAGCAAGGTGGATCCCTTATTGACATGGAGAACACCAAGGTTAAGTGATTTGCCCAAAGTAACATAGGAAATCTATGGCAAAACCAGAAAGAGACATCACTCCCCCACCACCATCCTTTAATATATCACAGTCACTGGGCAGGATCCTGAGCTCTGCTCAAGGAGAAGCCAGAGTGGATTGTGGCCATCTGTATGTAAGCAAACACTTTTAATTAATCTGCTAATAGCAGAATAAATCAACTTCCTGTAGAGATTTTTGTATATATGTATCTATCTATCTATCTGTTGGTGTTTGTGTATACTCACTTATCTCACAGCACAGGGCCCTGACTTTTAAGTGAGATCTTCTGCACCATGGAGTATCTCAAGGGGGAAAGCTTGTGTTTCAGGCAATCAGATGAGAATCCTGTTTGGCAAATGAAGGGGGCTAAATTTTGTTCTTCATCATAAAAGCAGTGATGGTGTTTAGATGCTGCATACACATAACATTTTGCAGCTGCGGCTCCCATTGGCAACCTCTTAAGCCTGATAAAGAGCCTGGCTGATAGCAAGCAGTCTCCAGTGAGTGTTATTACTTTCTTCCCCCCCTAGTTGCCTCCTTATATTCATATTTGAGTCTCTTTTCATGTGAGTAGCTAGACTGATAGACTGATGGGCAGGCATGTTAACAAAAGAAAACGTGTCTGATGCAGTTTGGCTTCTTTTAGACACTTCATGCATAAATACGAGTAGGAACTTGATGGTCCTATAAATCAGGTAAGTTGGTTCTTCACCATCATCTTTCATTTTAAAGGCTTATCCTTCAGCAGTCTTAAATATAGAGTGGTTTAGACCAAACTGCATTAATACACCAGTGAATTCGAAGTCCAAGGAATGCAGCTAAATAATTGGTTTGGAACAAGAGTTCTGTGGAAGTAAGTGACTTGAAAAACCAGAATAGGTATTAAATTGATGTACAGCCTGCACTAAGCAGCTCTAGAAACTACTTTCACACCTCGTTTCCATAATGAATGAGATGTAAATGAAATGAGCACACTGGAGACACTTTAGCTCAGCTCTGTATGTTCAGCTTCTCCAAGACTGCCTGCTCTCATTCCCCTGTGGTCTGTGGGGCTGCTGCTTTGTGGAAAATCCTTAGCGAGAGCTAAAGGCCTCAGGTACTACAACTTAGAAGAGTCTTTCACATGTGTCACTTAGGAAAGAGTGTCAGTTGCACTCATGTATGTATTTATCAAGCAAAGTCCAGTAAGCATCACTGAGGATGTAACTCAGGCAAGGAGCTATCACTGCCAAATGTTGCATTTAGAAAATGCCTCAAGTATTTAAAAAAACTCTGAGATATTAATTTATTTAGTCCACAAAAGCCCAGGAACTCTGTCACTTATTTCTGTATGTTTATTGTAGTACCATATCCTATTCATGCACAGTCTTAGAGCACTGTAGCAACACATCTTATTGCATATAGTATGTCTACCATATAAAATCAGTTCTGTATTTCTACCAGCCAATACTATCAGGAGTACACAAGAAAACCTACCTGTTTGAAGTAGGAGAGGCTTGTGTCTCGCAGGTGAGTTACGTGGTGCCAACGTTAGCTCCCCATGCAGGGGTAGCAGGACTAACCGTTCTTCACTGCCATGGCTGGCCCCAGGACAAGCTGCCTAGACCAAGAGAGCGCTAAAACAAGTTAGGATATCGCTGGCAAGGATATCCTGAGGAGATAAGATTTGTGTTCTGCTTCCAGTGCATTTCTCACTGTTTGAAAACTCACAGGAGGGGCTGCTTATGCGCTTAACACCAGGCATATGTTCAAGCACATGGGTGTTTGGTCTCCAACAGCCACCATCTTCCTCGTGCATAAAGAATGCCTCTTTCCTGTGAAAGTAGTGAGTATTATTGTGCTGTTTGGCTTCTTGGGTGAAAGCTTTTATAGACAAAGTTCAAAAGTGGCAGCAATAAGGGCCTGAGATGAGCAGAGTACGTCGTGCCCGTAATCAGGAGTAACGAAGGGCCAAGGTTACATGAGTCAAGCAAGTATGCCTGAAACTGGATCATTTTCTACCTTTTTGTTGATTTGATATGAAGACCTCTGTCAACAAATCCTTCATTATGCAGGCTTCCTGCTCTGGCTCTGTGAGGAACAGCAAATTAAGCAGCCCACGTATGTAATATTAATGGCTGGAGAAGCAGCACTGCTACTCTGTTTGTATGTACTGCCAATGCTTATTAAGAAATTCCTGTCACATTTTAAAGATGGCTGGTAGATTACATACGACAAGTTCCTCCATCTGTCTTCTTAAAACACCCCCTGTAGCCTGGAGGGACACATTCAGTACTGAACCGTGTTTGTTTGCACCATCTACCAGAACTCACTTCCTCCTTGTTTCAGTGGGTGCAAATGAGGCCTCCTGTTGCATTTTCCCCTCCTGCAATCACAGATGCTTCTCTAACTCTGTCTGATGCTGTGCCGGCCCACTGATGGTGGCTGGATATTAGCTATTTGGTATCTGAATTCTGTGGTACCTGACAGAATTGAAACCAGTATTACCAGCACCAGAAAAATGTGGCTTTGAAGTGTAACAGGGACTTTGCTTATTCATGTTCAGACCTTTGTTCTTAATAATTAAATTAGAGCTTCCTACAGTCAATTAACATATTAATGACATAAAAACTAATCCATTGAGCTTCACTGCTCAGCCCTGATAACAGGAGACTGCAAAGATGACTGAGTCCCATTTTCAACATTTTACTGTGCTCAGGAAGCACAGATGAACAGAGTGGAGGAGAAATAAGGATAGCAGTAAGGGGGCTATACTCTCCATTAGCACTGTTTAGCTTAGCACACACTGGATGTGTCCAGCCACCTACAGCAGAAGCATGGGTCCAGTGGTAGCTACAGATTTTCACTGCAGCTTATCCCCCATCTGCTCCTGCATGTTTGTATCTCAGCATGCTTATACAGAGGCCAGTGCTGGAGCTGGTCCTGGGAGCCCCAGCTGCTTCCCTGCATGGCAATGCTCAGCAGCCGAGCACAGAGCAATCTCCTTTCAATGAGTCATCAAAATCAGAAGTTCCTCTGAGCAGGTCACCCCTTCTTCCACCCTTGTGCTATGCTATGAGGTCTCACTGCAGAACTGATAGGTATGACCACCTACCTCTGCCTCCATGAGCATGCAGGGCTGTCCAAGCTCTTAGGTATCTCACTGGATATTAATAGAGAAGTGTGAACTTAACAGCAGGCACTGGAATAGTCCCCAGGAGCTTTAGTTATTTTCCCAGCACTGATAATCCACGTGCTTCTGCTTTCTCTCTTGCAACCTTCCAGGTTGTTTGCTTCAACTAAAGTCTGCAGGACGGTGGCCTGCCTGCACTGCTGCACAGCGGGGCCATGGTCTTTGGTGGAAGGTGTTGTTACTGCTGCCCTGGATGCTCCTAGGATGCTCTCTGCCAGGACAATCTGTATCCATGTGCTCTGCTGCTGGTGGCATTCTTTCACCAGTACAGATGCATCTCATGCCTCCCTGTTTCTCCAGCAAATCCTTTGTCTGATTGACTGCAGACACCTATTTTCCATCCTGTTGTCATCAAGCCAAAAACCCAAATCACTGTGCTCTTCTCTGCCATTAATAACCTTTTATGGCTTGCTTTCATCAGTCCTCCCTCTCAGGCCTAATCAATAGCTTTGCTCTTAGCATTTGGCGTTCCCTTTTGTTCTGCCAGTCAGGATACCAAGGTCAAATCAATCCCTTTTGTATTTCTCCCTTAAATAAATAGTATCAGGCTGCCATGTCTTAGCGCAAAATATTTTGTAATATTGAAGAATCCCAAGTATTGATCAGATCTAGCTCTGTACCTAGCTCTCTACACAGCCTTGACTGTAGCTTTAATACAGCACTCAATAATGAGTCTTTTGCAAGCTGAAGAGGCATTTCTGGCAGGCTGAGAGTGGAAGCTCAGGAAGATTTTTCTCATCGCACTGCATAGCCCTCACACAATCACACCAACCCCTGAAGAGCTATAGGCTTTTAATCAGCTCTTCTAATTGTTTTGTCCCCTGGTCTAGTGCAGAGTCAGTGTCCTGCAATCCTAAAGCACCAGTGATGAGGGACTGCAATTGAAGAAGATGCTTTTCTAACCCAATTTTAACATGATTTGTGAGGGTACTGGGGATGATTGCTGCAAAGCAACAGCAGAGCAGGAGGACAGACAGACAAGCTGAGCATACTTACTCAAATGAGGCCTTAAACCAGGGGGAATTTCAAGGTTTTGGAGCAAGAGCCATGCCAGAGTGCGGGAAAAATTGCTAACGGCTAAATCATGCTGCTTTGCTGCTCCTAAAAACCAAACATCACCCCTCACCTCTTTCAGAGTCACACCCTTATATCTTGAAAGCCTGGTTCAGCTTCTCAGACTCCCCACAAATGGCCCAGGTTATGAACAGCCCCTCCTCCATTTGGGTGGGGGCTGAGAAGCTCTGCAGGGGATGGAAAAACAGAAAGCAGGAGAGAGGGGGCAGAAAGGAGCAAAAGGGGAATGTAACTAAGCTGGGACACAGCAGGCACTTTGTAGCCTGACCCTGCTGGGAAGGGGAATGGCAATAAACACTGCCATTTTCTGGGCTTTGTGTTCAGAGCCTGTTTGTGAACTGCAGAGCACCCAGCCTACTCCTGAAAGCAGACCTGAGCTGCGAGGAGCACTGCAGTCTCCGCTATGACTTGCAACCAGCCCAGTGTCGCCAGTTCAGCCTGGGAAGGGGCTGGGCTGTGTCTCACCTGCCTCCTGGCCTGTGCCTGCTGAGCCTGGGCTGGAGCTGGGCTCCCAGCAGCAGAGTAAAGAGCCGTGGTGGAAAGTCGCTGGTTTAATCGTGAGCTCCCGCTCTGCTACAGGAGAGGGCTGGTGCTTGGGCATGTTTAATGCAGTCCAGAAGCACAAATCTCTGAGGGAAATGCCCTGCTCATTAGTGTTGTCTGCTGCTTTGGCTTTGGATGGGAGCAAAGAGTGGGAGATTATAATTTTCTATTATAAGGCAGCAGGAAGCCTTAAACAATACATATTCATGTATTTCTCTGTGTGCGCATATACATATATGTATGGCCTATGTATATGCAAAGTAGACTTACGCTGTCCTTGTTTCTAGCCTTACTTCACCATTTACTTACTACAGCCTCCCCATCCCCCTTTTTAATATTTTCACTTACCGTACTTTGAAGAGCTAGAAATAGCTTGTCAGATTGAGACAGCTCTTGAGAAGTTTAATTTTCCTAATGCTTGTTGGAAATCCCCTTTCTGAATCTGCAGGAATATTAAGGTTCTTAGCGTGAGCTGTGCAGAGAGGGAATTTGCAAGTAAAGCTGTCAGTGAATTGCAGTTGGGTTAGGAGATGCTTGACGGACTGCACTGATGGGTGCAGGATCTGTCCTCAAGGAAGGAAGGAAGCTTGCTGAGCCTGCCGTGGGTGGCCAGAGCTGGGAGGGGGTGGGAGTGCCAACCGCTTGTTTTCGCTCTGCCATCCCTACAGGGAACATAGGTAGTCAGACAAAATTAGAGCAGAGGCACCCAGAGCGTTTACAAGCAAAGGCAGCAGTTGTAATGGCTTTTGCTGCTGATTCCCCACCTGGATTTCTAACGTCACTGTTTCTGGCTGTCGCAGCTGATGGGAACTTGTTGCGCCCTGACGCCTGGTCGCTGGCAGCGCAGTGCTCCTGCAGGGGTGGTCTCTGCGGAAGGGGGCTGCTGCGTTACTGGTCTCTGTGGAAGAGGGCTGCTGCATTACTGGCTGTGCCCCTGCACCCAGATGGGGATGGCGGGGAGGGAAGCCTCTCACAGTGCCAGCACTAAAAGGTGCAGGGACAGGGATAAAAGAGAATTGAATGAAAGCTTTATTGCCAGTGCTGTGCATTACCAGACTGTTCAATGCCATTCTGAGAACACTAGTACTAGCGTGAAGGAGTCTTCATACAGACAGCAGAAATAAGAAGGTATTTTGCAAAAAGCCAGAGAACAGCAAGCATCCCCTAGGTATTGACAGTGACGGGAAAGTGCAGTAAGTTGAGAACAGGTAACCTGTCAATGTCTGAATCCTTGTGCTTGGTTCTGTGTTCAGATAAAGATTCCTATCTCACAAGTGCACAAACCAAGGGGGGAATTGTTCCCCCCATGTCATTAAGGGGGTATGAATAAGCAGCCACATTTGCAAAAGCAGGGTGCTAGCATGGACCTTAGCAGGGCCCTTCCATGCCAAGCGCTGAGGTCTCTGCTGAGTGCAGCTGTGGGTGCTGGCAAACCCACTGCAGGTTCGGGGCTGAAGATAAGGCCACTTGTATCTGCTGTTGGAGCTGGACATGGACCAGGCTGCAGATTGGAGCTTTGCAGCAGCAGGTCCAAGTGTTCTGTCTCTGGGCTATTTCTGTGGCATGCTATTGCATATATTTTTAATAAAAGGCAGATAATTTGTGAGTGGAAGTGCCAAGCGAGTGTCTTCCTCCTAGCGGGAGGCCAAGCAAGCAAGCAAGCAAGCAGCTCTGCTTGCTGATGGCTGTCACCAAGCTACTCAAAATGCACAATGGGCTCATGAAGGAATTGAGAGATGCAGGCATGCAATCAGCCCATTTTCCTACATCCTAAGCAGAAGCATAATAGTTAAGTGAGATCAGAAAGGCTGATAATTCCTCCTCCTCCTCTTTTACCACCTGCTGTTTTCTTCCTGAGTATCTGGACTCAAAGAATTACTGAAATTAAATATAACAATTCAGGCTGCCCGTTGTTCCCTGCTCTGTAATGTGCCAGAGTGGCACCTTTGTATTCATCCATCCATCACCATCTCCTCAGATGTACTGCTCACACAATAGTTATTGTTGTAGAAGGGACCTGGAATGAGCTCTTGCATTATTCACTTCATTTATTTTGATACAATATTTGGAGCCACTTCATTAAATTCTCTTACAATGTCCTGTCATTTTTTTTTTTCCCTGTCTCCTTGCCAATATCTGGCTCATACAGATAATATAACAACAACAATATGGGGTGTGGAGAGGTGGGGGAATAGACTTGTTTTCTATACAAGAGGATATCTATGAATTATTTAATTTGACTTCTTGATCTCAGGATTCCCTCCTCGCCTCAAAAAAAAAAAAAAAGTACAACTAGCTTGAAACACATCATTTGCAAGTAGTAGATATGGGCAGTAAATACTCAGGACAATTAAGTTGAACAAAGGAAAAAACATACAGCTTTACAGACAGCGTGTGGATATGCAGAAGAAGACAGGCTATATAAACACCTATTTACTAGCACTGAAAAATGAGTAAATCTCCCTCTCCTTTCAGTGTTTTCATAGATGCAACAGATCAGTCTCATGAATGTCTTAATGTTCCAAGTGCTTGTGATCCGAGGAGGGACTGATGTAACACAGCCTTTTAATTTACTCAGGACCTGCTGTTTTCCTGGTACCACAGACTTTGTCAGAGCTGCCAGGGATGTCAGGGAGCTTCTGTCCCAGATGTGGCTTGCAAATTACTCCAAGGGAAGGGGTAGACTTTGGCTTAGCAGTTCAAACTCTCTAGTGAGCAGAAAGGTTATTGAAGGAATGAATTTTGTACAACGGAGCTCAGAAAATGAACCCACTGCAATTTTTCCCAGGTTATTTTTTTCCCAACATTTCTATCCCACCTCCTCATAACTACAGTCCACACAATATTTAAGATGCAAAGGCATAAGGGCTCCCCTGCATTTGCTGTTTGGCTACATTTTAAGCAGGTTCACAGGATGACCTGTGCCTTTCCCTTTCCTTCAAGTTGTCCCCATGCACCTCCTCATTAAACCACAGTGAAGGCAGCAACCTCCAGCTGCCCCCTGTACCTCTAAAGGGGGAAACACTTGCAAACTTCTGGAGGGGCTTCATAGATGTAGGCCAAACACATTGAGGAGCAGCAAAGCATCAATCGACATGGTCCTGCAGAAGCTGAGGGGTCTGATAGTGATATGTGGGAACCTGATAGCATCAAGCCTAATCAACAGCCTTTTACTCAGCCATGGGGTGCTCTCCATACTGTTTTAGCTTTGCGCAATGTGTTTTCAGCTCTTCAGTCCCTGTTATGAACAGATATAAGGCCTTACTCCACTAAATTATTTCTTTTCCCATATGGGAGTAACCCTGCATGGGTATGAAATGCCTGTGTGCCAGTCTGTCTGTGTTTGCACTGAGGGGATGGCACGGCTTTTTCAGTCACAAGTGCCATCGCTTCTGGTGTGGGCAAGACCCAAGCGATCAGATCTCACGGGTTTTTGGAGCTCCTGTTACACTGTGAGGAGTCCAGCCTGCAGTTTGGGAATGCTGTTAGAAGCCTTGCAGTTGTGAACAGTGTATTACAACGTAAACCAGTGGCAGCTGGGAGAAGTGAGGAAATAAAAGCAAATTAATTCCAAAAAGATTAGGTCAGAGCAGTCAACAAAGCCAAAACTTGTCAGGGCTAAGAAGTGTTCAGTCCATGTAAGTACAGAGAGTGATGGGCAGGAGCCTCCATGAAGCCCAGCTGTGCTGCAGAGAAGCCTATCCTGCTCGTCAAATTATGCTACAGAAAATGTTTTCTGGCAATTTAACACTAAAATGTCAGAACATTGTGGCTCTGGGGACATCCACAGCTGATGGAGTGTATGATGTCGGCCATTTGGGACTTGGAGTCTAGACTTCTGTGGGTAGTTGTCTGCATAAAAAGCAATAAGTAAAAAAACCACCACCACCACCAAATAAATATATTGCATCCCTGGGGCTGTGGTGGTGCTTTGAGCATTGTCTTGGCCAGGACACTCAAGAGTGAACTGTGTCTCCAGCTTAGGCTCTGGCTTTGAAACCACACATGCTTTTCATTTTAAGCATGTAATTAAGCTTATTGGAGTAATAGAGCTAGTCCTATGTTTACCTAATGTATAGAAACAGATATTAGGCTTCACCTGTTTGCCCTTATATTTATCTTTGCTGTTCATCGTCCAAGCCAAAACACCCAAGGAAAGGTATGTACTTGTTTAGACAAAAATAAATAGTAATCTACAGGTAACTCTAGATCTCAGTGAATTAGAAACAACTAGCTATCATTTTACTGCTGGAGAATATGCCTTCTTGGACTGTTCCTGGAAGTAAAGAGCTGCAGTGAAGGAATCAGACTCTGAACTCCTGTAGCAATTAAGCCAGCAGGTCTTGAGCAGAAGCCACAGAGATGAGAAAACCTTAGGCCAGACCAAAAAGGAACTGCTTAACACAGTACACTTATGAACCTTTGGGACAACTGCTGTAAATAGGAGACTGAAAGAACTACTTGTGGTGATGGGAGAGGTGAAGACTTGATTATTTATTATTTTCTGTGATAGCAGGACTAATAAAATCTTGTGATTTCCGTATGTATATTTTTGGCACTGTGGAGAAGCTCCTGGCCATGGCAACACCCAAGAGCTGGGGGTGAGTGCTCTCCTCCCAGCCTTTTAATGCAGGCTTTCTGCAGCAGCATAAATTTCCTTCTGTGACGGATGAGAGCTGCTGAGCCAAAGGCAGCCAAAACTCTTTTTCATCCTAATTGCTCTGCAGCCCTTTCCTCCTTCAAAAAGTGCCTTTGCTGAAATATTGCAGTGACCATAAATTTTGCATGTATTGAGAGAGTAGCATGATTATTTGGCTGTTTAGACTTTATTTGCCCCTAAATGCAGAGCCCGGTTGATATCTGAACCTTGTTTGTTGATTCATGGATTGCATTTAGTCAAGAGGCTGGGACAGCATTTTAGAAAGAACGTATTAACAGCAACTGCCTTCTAAAGGTTATTGTTAATTACTTGCCTTCTTGGTGGTGCTAAGATTTTCCTAGCTAGCAGGAAGAGCTTGGGGTTTGCCTTTTCCTAGAGTCCCCTGGAAGTTGTGCCTGGCTGGATGGCAGCGGTGGTTCAGTGGCTGGCCACTGGCGGCTTTGTTTGGGGACAGCTCGGGGGGACAGAGTTGATGATAAAGAAGAGACCCTCCCCTTGCGAGGGCTGGAGAGGGCCCTGATCACCTTTGGACCTCCAGCCAGTATGTGATACATACAATATAGGAAAGCATCTTAAGAGTTTCACTTCCATTTTTTTGGATGCTGCTGTTGTGTTTCACTTCTCTTAATTGACGTGGTTCAGCACCTCGTGCTGCTATGTATGGGGGGAGTGTGACGTTCACAGTTGCTTTTACATGTGGTGCCAAGACCAAGTAAGGCAGTAATAATTGCCACCTCTTTTTTGTTCCTTTCTTTAATCTGTTGCTATCAGTTCTGAGCTCCTGAGCTGCAGGAGGTATCAAAATGCAAGAGGCAGGCTGGCCCAGGTGTTGTTACACCTATGCAAAGCAGGGGAAGTTTCAGCTCATAAAGTCTTGATTTGCTGTGTGGTTGGTTTTTTTGTTGTTTTGGGGAGGTTTTTTTCCTTATTGTGATGGGTTGACCTTGGCTGGATGCCAGGTGCCCACCAGAGCCGTTCTATCACTCCCCCCTCCTCTGCTGGACAGGGGAGAGAAAAATATAACAAAGGGCTTGTGGGTCGAGATAAGGGCAGGAGAGATCATTTACCTATCACCATCATGGGCAAAACAGACTCAGGTTGGGCAAAATTAACTCAATTTATTACAAATCAAATGGAGTAGGGTAACGAGAAATAAAATCAGATCTCAAACCACGTTCCCTCCACCCCTCCCTTCTTCCCGGGCACAACTTCACTCCTGGCTTCAATACCCACCACCCCCCCCCCAGTGGCACAGGGGGACAGGGAACGGGGTTTACGGTCAGTTCATCA